>OY757920.1:77736035-77898535 GCA_963585895.1 Sepioteuthis lessoniana | reverse complement strand
ATATTCTAAATGATGAAAATTATGATCAGGTCATTTTAAAAGAAGTTTGCAAACCAAAAAAAGTGTGGGCATTTCTGAATTAGTGTTATCCTTTAAGTATTGATTAGGACTAAATGTGTTGAAATTTTTCCCATTTTCATATTGTGGTCATTTTATTTTACAGGTCAGTTACAGAATGCCACCATTTTTACGGCCATTGCAATGAAAGTAGAAGACATATCAAAAGTGGTGAAAGTCTACATGGATTCAAAAACCCACTACAAATTATTACTTGATGACCATGAATATCATCTACCAACATTAGAAATGCAAGGTAAGACCTTTTTTTCCATATCTTTTTCTTTTGATTAGACTATTTCTCCTTGACTATATTTTTTTTATGTATGATGTTTTGACCTTCTACAAGTGGGGCTGGGTTTATTTAACTAGTGGCTCTGGTCTCTTGCTTTTCTTCCTTTTTTTTTTTTCTTCAGTTTTCTTTTGCAAAGTGCCTTTATTAAGTCAGCCATTAACACCAATGCAGATGAGATTTTCATAATTCTGGACATGTTTCAAATGACTAGTCACTTTCACTCTAGCCTTTTTCCTATCGAGTTTTGATTTATTAATAATAATGTCTTTTAAATTAATGTTTGGATAAAGAAGGCCTATATGTTGTAGGTCTAATAGAAAGACCTGCCCCAAGGCTGGAAGATATATCGCCTCTAATTAGTTCTATAGAATGTCTTGGGACTTTTAAAAGACTGTAAGGTCCCTTAGACTGTTTCCCTTGCTCGAAACTGTTATCAGTTGTTTCTTCACTGGAAGATGTCTTTGAAAAAAATATTGGATGTTGAGGCAACATATGAAGAATCTTGTTGCTGTCTTTCACTTGTTCTAATCTCTCTGCATTTTTTTGGTATTTTTTGACAGCATCTTTGTTGGAACCTGCCTTTAAGTATTGTTTTCTCTCTCTGTTTTAACTACTCCATCTTTTCAATGGGAGCCTGAAATTTTGTAATTTTTATATATGTAAAAACAGATCTTATATGCATGACAAATATTAAGGAAAATATCACATTATTATTATTATCATTTACCAAAAAAGTAAGATTATCAGGGGTAAATTTATATTTTACAATTGATCTAAATTTTGAACATTGGGACAGGAACTAATTCAAAATAAACAAATAAAAAAAACACCTGAGAATTAACATTACCTTCTTGTTCGGTGGGCAAGTGTAGATGTGCCTTCTCTGGTAATTTTCTTTATTGCAGTTTACAACAAAGTCATCACATTTTAAGACAGGCACTTTACAGCAACTTGAAGAAAGGACAAATAATTTGTCTTTCTTATTTTCAAGTCTTTTTACTTTGATTAGTTTGGTTTGGTGGCATATCAACTATTGTAAGTTATTTAATGCCAAATCCTCTTTTTATATATATATATATATATATATATATATAATATGATTTAGTTTGGTTTTATGGCATATCAACTACTGTAGGTTACTTAATGCCAAATCCTCTTTATACATATATATTGAATATATGAGTTGTAAACACATTTTGTTGATAACATTTTTAAATGAGTTTAAGCTCATTCTTCTTGCACACAGTTAAATAATTTCAAGTATTGCAATATATGACTAACAATTAAACATCAGTCATTTGTTTACAGACATTTAAATGGTCAAATAGTTTTATTTCTAACAATGCCAAACAGTTTTATTTGACCGTGAGATAGGACTTTATCAAGTACTACCACTCCAGGCCAGAGTGAACCTGGGAGCAATGGGAATGAAGGATACTCCACATTCCTGGAGCCTCACCATTAGATTATTTAGTGCCATATCCAGGACACTTGTTGTGAGGGAGGGGGTCTTACTCCTCTGCAGACATGCAGTCAGTGTATTTTAATTCTTGTAACCCAATGAAACTTTTTTCTAAGGTGTAGCAGTTTATTTACCTGAGATTAATTGTGTTACTGATTCACAAATCTTTTTTTTTTTTCCATCAATTACCATGTGTCCTGGGTATGACACTTAACTGCATCTGATGGTGAGGTTCCAGTTCCAGAGATCTGAGTAGTGTGAAATCATCCCTTCATTGCTATTACTCCCTAATCTCATTTATGGGTCAAATAAGTCTGTTTAAAAACTATTTGTGTTTGATAAAACTGTGTGGACATAAACTCCTATGAAACAACAACACAAAAATTCCCTAACCTCTAGGTATAAAATTGTTCCAAACGATTTGGCATGCCATTAAAATCAATCTTAAATTGGTACGTTTCTTAGAAAGCAGTGTTATTTTCAAAAATAAACTAAAATAAAACATTTTGTTCTGTTTATTAATACATTTTTAAAATTTTTCTTCAGGACTTAGTTTGACTGTGAATAAGACCAATGAAAATTCCACTGATATAATGGTCGTGTTTTCCTCGGTGGAACTCTCTGTGCAGATTGAGGTCACTCCAGATGTTTTGAATATTTTACTCATGATGGGATCAAAAACTTTACACAGTAAGAACTTTTTCATTGTTTAAACAATTGAGATTTTACAAGAAAAAAAATGTACTAAAACATCATTACTTTGAATAACCTGTGTATACTAAATGCAAAGCTTTTCTCTCAATTCATCTATTGCTGACAAATGCAGGAAATTTAAAAAGCAAAAAAAAACCTATTTAAAACAGATTATTGCCAGACATTCTTGGAGTAGGTAGTATTAATCCAAATTAAAAAAACAAATTAGGTTTCTAAGCCTTTTTAGACAGGATGACCATTAAGATGGATACTCTTTCTTTTACTCCTTTCTAGCATCTGATAAATATCTGATGTATAGAATTATCAATTCCTCTCTCTTTTTAAAGGTTTGTTTAGTTTTTTTGTTTTTTTTTTCATCAGATAATGTTGAGGGTTTACTTGGGAATTACAATGGCAATGCATCGGACGATTTTATATCTCGGGAAGGAATTCTGCTGCCTCCAGATTCCAGCATGGCAGACATACATTACCAATTTGGAGAATCTTGTGAGTATATCTTTTCTTGATTTCAAGTCATTGATCTTATTCAAAGAATTTTTCAACTGGAGAAAAAGCTAAGAATGCTTGATGTTGTTTTCACACAAATCCTTTAAGTAGTCTCCTACAAAACAGCAGTTATATGACCACTTGCCTCCCATCTCACAAGCTATCAAAAAAAGGTTAGCAAGACAAACTCATAAGCAATGTTCCCCTATGGACTCCAACACATGGACAAACCAGTGTTGGATGAGCGGCTAAAACTTACATTCATCAGATGTGTGCTGACATTGTATACTATTGGTACCCCTCTGTTATTTCATCCCAAAATTTCTGTCATTGTACTCTTATTTATGCCCTAAAAATTGGATGCGTGCATCTATAGTTGTGTGAAAATTCCTGCTTAGATTAACATAGACTGAGGAAAAGGTCTTATTTCAGTCAATCAGCACTTTTTGAAGTATAATGGTTATCAATTTCAACAAGCGCATTATTTGGGGATTTCCTGTGGCATAGTAACTGGTTGGTTGGTATGAAATATTAACCTTTGTAGTTTATTAATACCAAATCCTGTTTTTATATACATGATTTGTAAATGAATAGTTCGTGGATAAGATTTTTAAACAAGCCAGAACTCATTTGTTTGCACACAGTTAAATGGTTTCAAGTATTTCTATGTAAATCTAACAATTTAATTTAATATCAGTCATTTGTTTGCTTCACAGTTAAATGGATATACTTACATGATTTGTATGTGAATTGGTAATTTTATTTTTAGAAAAGTTATCGCTAATTTGTTTTCACACAGGCATATTTGAAACCATCTAACATGAATGATTCTATATAGTGGGTAGAGTGTTCGCCAATGGCCCAGGTTCAATCACTGGTCAAGTCATACCAAAGACTCAAAAAATGGTACTTGATATCACTTTGCTTAACAATCAGGATTATAAGATGTGGAGCAATCCAGGAAAAGTAGTAGTGCTCTCCCCTACATTTCGGTGTAGTAGCTATTAGAAAGGGAGCCCTCAGGTTGCCAACTTTACTTACTTATTAATTATTTGTTTGTGTACACTTAAATAGCTTTGAGTATTGTTTGCACACTGTTAAATGGTTAAACAATTCTATCTAACCCATAGATGGAACCCTAACAGGTATTACCACAGCAGGTCAGAGTGAACCTGGGAGTAATGGTAATGAAAAGGTACTCCATATTCCTCCAGAAATGGAGCCTCACCATCAGTTTAGTGTCATATCCAAGACACTCAATGAGGTGGTCTTACCCCTTTACAGAAATGCAGTCAGCGTATTCTATAGCCTCAAACAACTGGACTGTTTAGGATTGTAACAAATTCAAACTCCACTCATGCTTTTACATTCACTTTCGGATTAATACTCTTGGAAAAGGAATGAACCCCCATATTCTCTCAACTATAAATAGTACCACTACTATTCTTCTCCGAGGATTACTTTGCCATTAAAAACAAAACTAAAACGGATTGTTCTGAGTTTAGAAAAGGACAAAGTGCCTTTTACATTGTACTGATTAGTGAGCTAGGATAGCAGACCATTACTCATGAGTTTGATTCTCACTGGGTGCCTCTTACTTCTAATATTATTAACCATGCATGATATAATGAGTAGTAAACTTGTGCCACAACTAAGGTAACCTCCTAATCTTAAAATACCAAGGCTTGAAATATGCTGTTTCCCCACAAAAACTGTGGGAGCTCTGGGGAGTGTGGAGAACCCCTTCATTGCCCTTACCTGTTAGAATTCCAAAATAGGTATGTCTAAAAAATTATATGTATTAGATAGGAATACTTGATATATAACTTTGTGCCAAAAAAATACACAAAAAATGTAAATATAAACTTGCAAAATTCCCTAACCTTTAGGCATAAAATAGTCCTAAACAAGTTACCATGCCCTTAAAATCAACTAACCTTGAAGATTTTAAAAGATTTATTTTCTTGTGTACAAGAGAGTGCTGAAAAGTTCTTTGTCTAACCAAGAAGGGAATGAGCTTGACTGAGTTTTATTCATGCTGATTTTCTAAGCCAGCAAGGAGGACCCTTCACACATATTGGAAGACTAACAAGTCTTGTGAACAGAAATTGTTGGGAAACTGATTTAAATATTTTTTTATTTGTTGTTTTCAGGGAAAGTCAAACCTGAAGAGAGACTGTTCTCTAGCATTCCTGGGCCTAAAAATGAAGACACATATCAACCAGTTTTCATCGACACTCTTGATGAAAGCAACCTTCGAAAAGGGACAACTGAACTTTGTGGAGATGTACTGCCATGCAAGTTTGATTACCAGCTAATTGGTAAACCATCAATTGCTTTGGCCACAAAGGAATTCGTGACCAAATTTGATGCTTTGCAAAAGGATATTGAAACTGGTAAGATATTTTTCTTTAAACTTTTTATTTCATTTTAGTTCAAAGTCAGTTCGAAACACTTAATGTGCTAAAGAAATAATACTATTCTGAGTCAGGTTGTAACAGCCTGTTTGTAGGGTTTAGAATATACAGGCTAATCATTCCAGAGGGGTAAGACCCTATAAAATGGTTGTCTTAGGTATGACACTAAACTGCATCTGACGGTTGAAGCACCAGTTCCAGAGATCTGGGGAGTATCCCTTTACTGTCATTATTCCCAGGTCCACTCTAAACTGTAGTGGTCGTACCTGTTAGAGTCTTATCTGTGGATCAAATAAGATTTTTTTTGCATTAAGAACAGTTACCTGAAGTTATAATTGTGTTAAAAAATGACCAACTTTGTTTTATGGCATGTCAACACTTATACAAAGTAAAGACTTGACATGTAAAATGGATTGATAGAAACACAAACCAAATTGTAATGTTGTTACTAGATTAATAGTATAAGGTTTACTTTACCTTCCAATGAGGTGGAAACCACATTTCTATGAATGCTTAGCTTCTATGGCATTTCCTTTTTGAGATTAATCTAGCATCTGAAACTCATCCCTTTTAGTGCAACGGCGAGGCGCTGCCCTGTCTGGGGAAACAATTGTCCAATAATAAGTCTTTCACCAGATCAGAGGATTAAAAAAAAAAAAATGATTCTTAAAGAATTTTGTATTTATTTCAATTTTCAGTGAACCTTTGTCCCCATATAACATTCTTGGAAAATGGGAACATGACAGTCACTGGAAACCTCCCTGGGGATTACGTAATATTTCAGTGTAATCCAGATTACATTCGACTGGATTCAGAAAAAGTCACCTGCTTGCAAAATGGCACCTGGGATCGAACCATTCCAAAATGTGTGAAAAAAGGTAGATTTTGTCTGTTTTTTCTTTTCCCTTTTTAACACCTTGTTGAGTATTTTGATTTTAATATCTGGACACTAAATAAAGTCAAGTTCATTGTCCAGTTTGACAAGTTAGAATATTGGTAGTATATGGTTTTAGTAGATCCATGGACTACTGGTACTGTTTTCAAAAGATTAAATGTAATTTTTCAATAACTTTTTTTTAAAAGGTAAAAATAATCAAAATTCAAACAAATTTCTCCAACTGAATGTCTATAAATTGTAAGTTATTGAGAACATCTTTCAAAATTCCAACTGAACATTTATAAATTATAAGTTGTTGTCAAGAAAGCAGTTGTATTTATTTGTTTTCATCAATTTGTGAACATTCATTAAAGTGGTTCCTTGAATAAGTTTAGATCAAAACTTTGTAGGTTCTTAGGCTAAGATACAGGGAAAGCCCCTGGTAACATTTTCAAAAGGAAAAAGTTAAAGAAAAATCAAGTTTATTTTTACAAGAGTAACATATAATTAAAATTCAAATAGTTGCTTTGTGTAATTTCTTAAAAACAAATTTTTCCCAAACAGCCCTGAATTGTATGTTGTTGAGAATATAATTTCAAATCGCCGTAAGAGCAAGTCTGTTTAGTCATTTTTATTCCATCATCGAACTATGCATATTATCTAAGATGTTTCATCTTAGATAATATGCATAGTTCGATGTTGGTGAAACCCTTCTTTTCAGTAACATTTAACATAAGTACATTTGAGGTGCTATTTCAACATCAACAGTGAATTAATTTCTTTATTCCCTAATCTTTGGGGACCCATAAGGCCTTGGCCTTTATCCTGTCAATGGCTGCTGGGTAGATGGATTATCTAGATAGCATATTAGACTTATTTTTAATAACATCTCTGAAGGAAGGGGAATTATTTAGTAGTGACTGAATGGAATAATTTTATAAATTGTTAATATAAATATATTTGTTTCTTCTATTTCAGTATCAAGTCCTGTATGGCACAGTTGGATTGCATATGGAATTAGTGTCATCCTTGCTTTGATTTGTATCATGGCTTTTGTGTGTTCCAAATGCCGAAGGTCAAATCTATCCCATGCATTTAGGTAAATAAATAAAGTTTTAAAAAATGCAGTAGCTTCTGTGCATTTTGCTTTCAATATCTGTGTGTGTTCTATCTTAGATTTTTTAGATTTCTTAATGGAAGCATGTGGCATTAATAGATCATTGAAGATTTTGAAACTGATTGAAATTACACATTGAAGGAATTTAGTTGTTATTTCACTAAAGGACACCAGTCCAAAATACACTGAAAGAAAAGAAAATTGCAATTTTTAATTTAGTCAGAATTAAACGAAAAAAGTAAAATTATTGGATTATAGTAAATGACAAAATATGCAAACCAATACTTTTATAACCCATTGTAATGAAAGAGTGGTCTTACTTGTTGGAATATCATCAATGGGTCGAAGAGAACTGCTTGAAACTATATGACTGTGTGCAAATTATTTGTATTAAGAATAGTTAAAGCCATAATTTCTCAGAAAGAAGTATTTATTAATTTGGTGCAAACAAATTATTATTATTAAATAAATATCATCATCATGTCGCGCTGGTAGCACAGATATCCCTGACCCTCTCTCGCCACTCCTCCCTATCGTTCATCGCCCAAGGCAGGTCCTCAGGACAGCATCCCATATCCTCACACAGCTGCTGAATGTATGTTCGTGCTGGTCGTCCTGCTTTTGCACGGCCATGTGTGGGGGTCCATAAGAGTACATCTCTTATGAGTTCGTCCCTGCTTCTCTAGCAGTGTCCTGCATGTCTGGTTTGTCTAACTTGAATAGTTTTCGTGATAGGAGGCAGGTGGCCGTACAGTTGGTGTCTTGTGGGGGTGTTGTTGCCAGGAATTGTTCAAGATTGCACGCAGCATTCTTGTGTAATTGCCGTCTAGCTTCTTCTCCAGCTGTTTTGTTAACGTCCATGTGGTGCACCCGTATAGCAGTATCAACGTGACCGCTGCCTGGAAGAAACTGCGTTTCATTTTATCGGTTAGGTCTGATTTCCATATAATCGATAGCCTATTGATAGCTGTCCATGCTTTCGTTAACCTCGTGTTGATGTCCTTTTCGGTTGATTCGACGCTGCTTCCTAGGTAAGTGAATTTGTCTACTAGTTTAAGCAGGGTTCCGTCTAGAGTGGAGATGTCCGCCGTTTGATTGGAACAAGCAGCCACAGGCATAGGCCTCTATGTTAATGCACACAAAACGGAATATATGTGCTATAATTAAATAAATATAGTTACTTAATATTGATCATTTATTCACACTCGGTTTTAAGTATATTTATTTGAGGCTATTATTGTTTCCAAAAGAGAAATTCTTAATAATTAATTGTTTGAAGGCATCCATGGTATAATGACTATTGTCATAGAAAGTGGACTTGGCTATCCAGATTTCATATAGTGATAATACTCTTGGGAAAGTGATGATATTTTTCTGATTTCCCGCCAAGTCAGAATTGAGATGAAGTCATTTTATTGTGGGTACCATGTATGAATCTAGATTCATGCATGGCTGTTCACAAAAAATGCTTGGTCCTCTCAACAATCCTCTTCCTACCCAAGACATGCTACATGAATAGCATCGCCTTGACCAAAGATGACCAAAGAAGGTTACAGGACCAGATAAAAAGAGATAATTAGTTACAAATGATTTAGATCCTTATTTGCTTGGAACCATATTTCAGGTGCTTTTTAAAAAAGATTGACTTTAGCATAAAATAATCCAACAAGGATCAATATATAAAACCAATCCGAGAAATTAAACTCTGAACACGTCATTAAAATTGAACCACCTTAGCTTCAAAACTTGTTTCTTGTACACTCAAAACTCCACAGATATTTTCACCTCTGTTCTGGCAAAAAATTGGCTAAAATCATCATCATCATCATGTGCTGCGAACACAAATTTCCCTGACTCTCTCATGCCATTCGTCTCTATCGTCCATCACTTCTGGCAGATCTTCCAGGCTATATCCTATCTCCATACAGTGTTGTAGTAGATAAGTTCTTGTTGGTCGTCCGTGTGAAAGAGTACATCACTTATCAGTTCGTCCTTACTTCTCCAGCAGTGTCCCGCATGTCTTGTTCATCTAATTTGGATAGTTTTCTAGATGGGTGGTTGTTTGCTGTAAAGCTGTTGTTTTGTGGGATGTTGCCTCCAGGATTTGTTCAGTATAGCTCATAGCATTCTTGTTCAATTACCATCAAGCTTTTTCTCCTTACACTTAGTCAGCATCCACGTGGTGCATCTATAACACTATAGTTTGGTCCAGTTACTGGTACTAAACAATATGCTTAATATGTTTGCATGGCCCCAAATATAGTACCATCGCTGTGCCATGGGTTTTTAGGGTTGAATCCTGCATATGAATTTTCAGGCACTAAATGTAATACTATCTTTTAATCTGGCACTAAATGTAACAGTATGGTTTGCACTGTCTGGGCACTTACTCTGTGCCCACGCTGTGTTTAAAAGATCCACACAGAGAGAATGACACAACCTACCCAAAACCTCTTCGGTCGAGGTGATCCATTGGAACAAAGTTGCCTGGGTGTTGGCAACTCAAAAACAAGAAGAACTCTCTGTCAACAATTAACAATCATTTATTGTTTGATGTTCAGACTGCATACAGAAGCATATGAGAGAGAGAAAATCTGTAAGGATCTATGAACAGACACAAAGAGACACTTTCCTCAGCCTGACTGCACTCTCTGAACACAAACTTCTAACTGCACCAACTGCTATCTGACAATTTTTTCATATCTAAATTCAGGATAGCAGTAGGATGATGTCATCTTGCTTATTTACATTTGGTCTTCCTGTGTTGGTCATTGGTGTACTTGCTTGAACTTTCCAATTTGACTTACATTTCTGCTCAAAGATTTTAGCTAACTTTAACTGCTAATTGAAAAACTAGCAGCCCAACCAAACCAAATAAAATAATTAACTATCATAGCAACTGGGTCATACATCCATATAGTAGTATTGATATGACTACTGCTTTGATAAAATAAAATGTAATTTTTTCCGATAGGTTGTCGGTCATATAGAAGTCAGACCTATCAATAGCTGTCCATATTCTGCCGTAGATGAGAGGCTGCTTCTGAGGTGGGTGAACTTGTCCACTGGTTTCAGAGAACAACCATTTAGTGTAGTGCTTTAAACAAAGAGGCAACATCTCCACACCAAACATTGGCTAAAACAGCATTTATTTATTTTGTTGTTATTTAGGAAACTAAAACAATTTTGATATTTAATTATTCTTTTTTCATTGCAGCAAAGATGATATCTCATTACCACCAATTTTACATACAGAAGTAATGCCACAACCCATCTTTACTAATCCGCACTTCTTACAAAGGTTTGTCACATTAAATCTTCATGACGAAAACAATTACTGTATATACTCATGTAATGAATGACTTTTTAAGACCAATTAGTTTGTTAAAGTATTTTTATACAATAGAAACATTATTGTAAATAAACAAATTCTATATTTACAACCGCTCAGTTTAATTGTCAATGATATAAAATTAAAAACATTCAGATAATTTCATTATCTTCAATTTTCTGTGTTTAACCAGCTCCCAGATCAAGTGTATTATGTTACAACAGTGAAAGAGAAATTGAATTCTGTCAGCTTGCACATTCTTAGTTATTTGCTTATAATTCTAAATGAGTTTTTTTTCATATTATGGTTTTGTTTGTTTGTTTGGGTTTTATGACATATCAACCTTTTCATATTATGGTTGCCTCCCAAATCTTAGAACATCCGATAAATATGACAAATAATTAATCGTTTTTTTTTTTCTTACTTTTCAGTTTACGAAGACTAAATGAGGGTGGATCTTTCCGAATACCCAGACCAACATACATTGATCCCAAAATATATGAAGAATATTTCTAGTCATGTATTGTAAGAGACACCCTGAAGACAGAGGAGAAAGAAATTTACCCCCCCCCCAAAAAAATAAAGAAAATAAAAAAAGAAAGTTTTGGTCTCTTTAGATCTCATCTTAAACTGCTGATTTGGAATCCTGACCCCCACCCACCAAAAGGCTGGGCGACAGATGAGGCTCAGCTTCCATGACTGATTGAAAACACAGGAATTGATTTAAAAAAAAAATTTTTTTTTTCCAAAGGAGAAATTCTCCTCTTAAAATGACTGTCCACTCAGAAAAAAAAAAACCTACCCAAAAGGGGCAAAAAGAAATCACAGGAAACGGCAAATGGGAGTTCCTGCTTGACTGTGTATCTTTCTAGTCAAATAATCGGCCCAAATGTAATAAACAAGCTGATTTGTTTCTTTCAGGAAGATTAAAAAAAAACAAAACAAAATGGCAGAGCCAAAGGAAGATAAGAGAGAAAAGAAATCAGAGAGAGAGAGAGAGAGGATTTCTTACTTAGTCAATTGATACATCGATAGAATTACACTATATCAATATTGAGTAGATGTGATTGAAATGATATGATTCAATATTTTCATTAGCAATATTATCAGTGTTGACATCAAAATTAGTTAAGATACATGTTGGTATATTTACATATGAATATATATATGAGAGACAAAATACCGACAAAGTCTAGAGGTCCTTCTGGGGCACTCTGGGTTAATGGTAATGATGCTTTGACCCTTAAACCATGCTTGTCTACAGAGTCATCTCCTAATGAAGGCTTTGTCGGTGGCAAAACTTGTTTTTCTATACACCAGTAAGTGTATGAAATATATATAAGAATAAAGTGAGAGAAAAGTAATGCAATAAGATATATATATATATAATCTCATACTTGTGTGATATATATATATTGTTCTGTTACAATCCATAGTATCCTGTAAATGGCACATATAGGTTTCCATAGAAATGGAAGGGACCCATTATTCATACTGGAATTACTCTTAAACACAGAGGTTACCAACATATCAATATAAGTAACCACATTGTAAAGAGGTCATTCTGATTTTAGGTGTAAAATTTCACAAATAAAGTTGTATCTCCTAAAAGTGGTAAGAGTTTGTGCTATGATGCACCAGAATCTAACAACTCTTGCTGTGCAGTAAACTATTTATACTAGGGTGAGTCAAAAGTTTTGCAATATTTTGGTAATGTGTGGCACATTTTAGCAGTTCTGGATGCTTTTCCCATGGTCATGAAGGTGACAAAACACACTGTAATGTGAAATGTTCAGCTCGCCTGATACTCTCCAAGTGCTATTCACCAGACAGCCTTTAAATCCACAGTTTTAGGACTACTTAATCATTGAGGTTCTATCAATGTGAGCAAAATTTCTTGAACCATCAGGTTATTGTTCTGTGATCAATTGTGTCTTCACAAATGTTTTTGGTGGCTTCCATGGTGCTATGGCCTAGTTTGAACTTGTAAAGCATAAATTCCCGAATTAGACTACATTGTACATGTTAGCACACTAACTACCAGGATACTACCAACCACAGCTTGAACTGCTTTGGTCACATGATATATGCATTGCTAACTAGCATATACCAAAATACAGCAAACCTTCTGACTCACCACAGTATAACTGATAATCTTAATCTACTTGTAAATTGAAGAAAGAATAGAAATGTTGTTGTGAAAGTGATATTTTTATTCACAATACCAAAATGTACTTATTTTTATTAATATTGGCAATCACTAGAAGATATACATTATTACTGATTATTAGAAAGACTGATTTCTGAACTCTGCTAACTATTTCTTTAACTGAAGCTGCCAACAGAGATTCTGATTTTTGGAGATCTCTGTGGCAATAGATTGGCAACAGTTTTGCAATTATGTGTCTGTGATTGATGGTGCCATTCTATGGAAAGGATTTGTTACTGCAATTGTAATATATATGCGAAATTTCTTTGGCAACAAAAGATCCGTCAACGAGTCAAGAGGAAGAGAAAGAAACCCTCTATTGCTTTCAAGTCATCTTGCTTTTCACAATAAAAACCAAAGAGAATCCCCAAATGAAATGGGCAATACCAGACTAAATATATGTCAGACAAAGAGAGAGAATGTGTGCATGTATGATTGTGTGTGTATTTGTACACCAGAAATTTCCCAAAACCAGGACACTGAAGACAAGCAAAAAGAAAAATAACACAGCGAACAATGAGAAAATTTTGTAGAAACAAACAAGAAAAAAAACAAAGGGAAGTGGGGGGACTTATTTTCCCCCCCGACTTCCCTTTGTTTTTTTTCTTGTAATGTGGAATGCATAAAACTGTACTGATAAACTTTTTCTCTAAATTTGATCAAACAAACGAATTATGGGAGTTCGGAAAAAAAAGGTAATAATCCCTTTCCTACAAACACACAAAAAAAAAAAAAAAAAAAATACAGTGATATAGAAAATGTAACAATTTATTTCTTTTTTTTAAACCCTGGATGTAAATAATATTTCCCCTTGATTATTTTTTTTCTCTTTCTATTTTTTTTAATAGATACCCTCAAAACATTTTTTTTTATGAATTACCAAAAAAAAAACAAAAAAACAAACCCAAAAATAAAAAAGAATAAAAGCCCTCGATGAGTCAGCATTGAGTGGATATCTTATTTGTAAAAGCAAAACAAAAAATTTAAATTGAAATCTTCCCTAATTCTCAATGATGAAAAACAGAATGAAAAGACAAAAGTATTCACAGCTGACAAAATTTGAGGGTCAAAGATTTTTTTTTATCTCTGTAAACCGAGCTCTGAATCAAATTCTGTGATGAATAAAAAAAAAAAAAAAAAGCAAAAAAAAAAAAAAAAAATAAGTAAATCTTTCTGGTCAGCAAATAAGACAAATGATTTGTAAAGTTTTTTTTTTTTTTTTTTAAGCCATGTATCATATTGCAAAAATATTATTTTAAAATAATTATTTCAAATTTTTCTCTCTTTTGGAGCAAAACATTTGGCAACTAAGTTGATGACTGAAATGCACTTTTGACCATAAAATAAAAAAGAAGCTAGTTTCAAATCTTGTGATTGCTGTCAAGTGACTATTGAAATATTCTGCTTTAAAGGTGAAAAAAAATACATAGCACAAGTGTGTCTATCAAAGAATGTTTTATTCACTGATACTTCAAAAAAAAAAAAAAAAAATGACTCTTTTACTTAAGTTTTAGAAATAACAAAGTATTTTTTTTTTAAATTTTAGAGCCAAGATATATTGAACAAGAGGCAGTTTCAGTCGGTGAATCTCACAAGAGTTGTATCTCACCCTCATGCATTAGGTATATTTGGGTGACTAATTGCTCTCCACACCAAAAAGATTAAATCAAAATATGCATTTTTGTTATGAGAGAAGGTCTCTTTGAAAATCTAAATTTGTCTTGATTTTCACCAAGAAAATCTTTCTTATTTGGCCTTTTGTCAAACTATAAGGTAAGTAAAATAGAGAAATCTGCATTGACTCAGAAACTAAAATTTCTCATATTTAACTTTCCTTTCTTTCCAAGGCCTTACCTTTAGGATTATTGTTAAATTTATAGTGTAGGAAATCTTTGGTCAACTAAAATTGCCTCCAGGAAAAGTAGAAATACAATGTTGTCATCCCAAAAGAAGATTTGTTGAGTTCTGTAGTTCCCTGTTTGCTGGCACGAACAGACACAAGTTGTTTTCTTGTTTTATCATCAGTGAAAAATGGACAAAATCTTTTAGGTTTCTCTACTTCCTTAAATCTCACCCAAAAGAGTTCCCAACAGAAGGGGAGACAACTTAAAAAAGAAAAGTTTGTTCTATCATCAACTCAGAAACTAAAACATCAAATGATATTCTTTTTGTATTTTTCTAAACTTTCTCGCAAAAAAGAAAATTGATAAATTCTGTAAAAAAATAATTTGCTCTATGATACATGGTAAACAGTTTCTTTAGTTAGTTGTTAGGGGTGAAGATTAGGAGAAAAAAATGTTTGGAAATTAAGGAGTTAGTTGATTAAATAAAAAAAAAAAAAGTCGGGTGAGATTAATTTACCCAATGTTAAAAAAACCTTCCCTGTTCAAGGTATCTATTGTTTAAAAAATTTGCTTGTCCAGGAAGATAAAGATATCTTTGTAGTAAATTTTGCTGTACCAATATAAAGACCACAATTTTTTTCCTCCCCGATTAAAACCAAAGTGAAAAAAAAAAAAAAAAGGACCCTATGAAAGAGCCGGTGATCTAAAATTCAACTGACTGGCTGACCGAGACTTTAAAAAAAGTTTTTTTTTTTAAGGGAGAAGAGAAGAACTGCCTTTTAGGTTTGGCTGTGAGGAGAGTTGAAAGATGTGGGTGGGTGAGATACTCCTTTGCAGGAGGTGCTTGATAAGTGATATGCACAGGGTGATTTAAAAAAAAAATTTTTTTTTTAGTTGTTAAAGGTAACGTTGTCTTCTTCTTCCTCCCCCATTTCCCTGATACCTCCCCTCTGGTATAGTCACTCAGACGTGTGCCACCTCTTTCCCCATCCATTTCCTAATTGCAACTTTGAAACGGTCAGTGCAGAATTGATATGTGCATCAGCCAATCATTTACACACACACATACACACACACAAAAAAAAGACAAAATAAATTTTTTTCTTTCAAATTGTTCAGAAATCTATGAAAGGGAAATGTTGGCAATTTTAACTTGAATAGAAAGTTTCTTGTCTTTTAAAAAACCTTTTTTTTATTTGTCTGTGTTGATATTTGTGTCTATCTGTTTGTATTTTTTTTCCCTCCCTGTCTCATATTATAAAAATATTAAGAATCCATTCACTACTCATTTTTTCTTCAGATGGCCTACTTTATTTACACTTGGATTTTCTTTAGAAATGCATTTTTTTTTTTACTTAACTTTTCAATCTTTCCAATTCCCCATATTTTTAAACTGATTTTGGATAACTAAAATGACACCTAAAAAATAGAACTGACTTAAGTGGCCTTTTGGAAAAGAACAAAGTCAATATTATTATCCCAAGAGAAGATTTGTCAAAATTGGGGTTATATCATCAGCTCACTTATGTTGAGTACTATACTTTTCATTTTTAAGAAGGATGATTAGTTATAAACCCTTGATAGATACTTACATACTTGGCAAAGTTGGTTAATCTGGTTGCAAACATGGAATTCACAGGGTTTCTGTAATCGCAGTCATACCCTTTTTGTTCTTATTTTCATCATTCGGCTATCTCTCCTCCTCCACCCAGCAAAAAAATTTTTTTTAAAATTTGCATATACAAATCTGATTTTAGTTTTAAAAAAGTCTTCCTATTATTAGAATTTAGATATCTTTGAAAGAGTAGAAAAGAAGTTTTCTCTGTCAAATTAAACTAAATTTCTCTCATTTTGTACCAGTTTATTTTATGTAAAGTATATATATTAATTTGCTGAATAACTTGAATGAAAAAATGTTACTTTGCTGGTGTTTTATGCTGCAGTATTGATAATACAACTAAAATAACCGTGACCTGCTGGGTCATTCAGTATCTATTAAAAACACTAAGACTTCATCATGCCTGTAGGCTTGTTACCCGAGTTCCTGGGTGAAAAGATAAAATATTGTAATACGTTATTTAACAGGTTGATTTGGCTAGGCAATAGTGATGTTTAAATAGGAAGTCCAAGGGCAGAATTCAGACCACTCAAGTTCAAAGTGTTTGTTTTTTTTTCAAGAAGCTCTCAGAAATGAATAAATGAAGGGAAACTACGTTATAATTAGAATTTGGTATAGTTATCTCCCTTAAGTCTTAAAGATTCACTTACAAGCTAGCAGAACTTGTGGTTCCCATCAAATCATCAAAGTTGAGCATTGATGATCCTGTTCAGTAATTAGATGGGCAAGTACTGTAAACAGCATAAGATTTGTGAGTTGGTCTTAGCAAAATTTAGAAAATAGGAATACCATGATTTTACTAAAAATAACTACCAATAATATTTTTAAAAATTACATATATATTACTTGGATATCTACAATAAAATAAATTTAACAAATAAAACTATTGGAAAGAATACTTTTTGTGATATATACATTACATATGGGACTAATTCCCATTGCTTTCCAGACTTTTACTCCCACTCTCTGATTGAACCTTTCTCCTATCATGGTTTTGGGTATGAGGAAGTTAAGTCTTACAGTGAGTGGGGTCTTGTGTGGGGAAAGTTGGAAGACAAACATGTTGTTGGCCTGTTTTTCTTCCTTATGTGAGTATATAGGTATCATTGTCTTGACTCATTGTAAAAGTATACTATGCTTAAATGAGGGTTTAGGCTAGTTTGGTCAATAGATTCCTTTCCCCTTCATCCAGTGTGACACACGCAAAGAATATATAGGTTGGTAGAAACTTATGCTAGTTAATGAGATAGCTACACCAGAATTGTATGTATTTCTCCTTCAAAGCAATTTATTCTATTTTGAATCTTTATGTGTGAATTTTATAGATTTTCTGTAAGTCTTAATAAAAAAAAAAATATTTTGAATATTCCAAATTTTCATTTACCATACAAATGTTATCCTGGCGTAAACTCAGTTTAACTGCTATGTCTTATATAGCATTAAGTATTGTAATATTCTGCCCTGACTACCCAGTGAATAAATCCCTTTTGTTATGCAAATTCGATAGAGAATAAAGAGAAAGGATTTTTTTTTACTACATTGTTTTCTGGGTGAAAAGTTAATACAAATATTCAGTGTTTATTATATCTGTCAGCATATAAAATGCCTAAAAGAAAGAAGATTCATTTCAACTCCATTGGCCATCATGGCAGGAAAGACTTGAGTCTTGAAGCGAACTTAAAGAAACCAACCCAAAAATGGCATATGGGTTCTAATTTCTTGGACAGCAAAGAATATTGCCCACCCAATCATTGTATATATATAATTCTAAGGTATGAATTATTTTTCTTAAAATTTTACACTTCATCACACACATATATATATATATATATATATATATATATATATATATATATATATATATATATATATATATGAAAGTCATGATAACCATCTTTACTACCAAAATTAAAATTCAAACATTCTGATCAACAACTTATTCAATTTGTGAAAAATATACATGATGTGTTAAATAAGGTAGAAAGACATCCCAAAATCAAGTCAACTGAGATTTGATGCTAGAATTTGGAGAGCAAGGAATAGAACATAGTAAAAGAAATAATGAAGGATAAGCTTTAGGAGCAACTCTTGTTTCCTTTTGCTTGAGAGAAACCTGTAACTTAATTTTTTCAAAGGCTTATCTTTCATTATTGTTCCTTGCTGTTTTAGAAATGGCTATCCAAATGAGTTGCATTAAAAGAGAAACTAAAATGCCAATCAAAGTTAATGATTGTTGCCTGTTAAATTAGCTATATATGCAATTATCCATTTCTGGTAAACAATCTATTGGCTGTATTATGCATATGCAAATAGTCTCTTGTGGAACCTGCTGGGTGGCTCAAAAAACGCATGTAGAAGATGCACATAATTCTATGTAAATATCACACAGTATTCTTTTTAATTATAGAATGACTTAAGGGTTATCTACTGAAATTTGAAATAGATATGGCGCTTGGAAGGGTTGTACTGAGAGGGAGACCTTCAAATACTTTTGTAAAACATGTATCTTATATGATGGAAAATATAAAATACTTCTTTCTCAAGGTTGGGAAGTAGCCATTTCTTTTTATGCATTTTTGATCCTAATAATTATCAAAAACAAAGTGAAAATGAGCATGAAAAAATTGCTGGGTATCTATGAAAGATCTGCTCAAAATGTCATTACCTATGGTTAAGGTGAATAATTATCATGAAACATTACAGAAATATTTACTTGTTAGTCTTTAAAAGAAAAAAAAGAAGAGGAGACTTACCACCTGATTTTGTTCCAAAATCAAGAAGTGTCAATCATTGGTAAATGGTTCAAGTTCTGCTTGGTGTCACTTTTGTTATCATTGAGTCAAGCATCCAACTCTCCTTGTACTCTTGATTGCACAATACAGCAATAGGCTGCTCTATTCTTTGTCAGACTTGACAGGTCATATACAGCAGCTTTTAACCTTTAAAAAAAAAAATTCAAAAGATCTTGTATAACTCATCATAAATTCTCACTCTAATTACATTGTGCCCTCCTTTTCACCCCTTTCTATCCCCTCGTAATAAATCTGTTCTTCTTTTTCTATCAGGAGCAGAAAATAGTTGACATCAGTTTTATGATGACATTCAAGTGAATTTGATTCTTAAAAAAAACAAAACAAAACAAACACCCATTAAAAAAAAAAAACCAAACCCTGACCCCCCCCTCATTGTTTTAGTTTCTCTATCACTTGTTATTTACTAAGCATTTTATTTTAGTCTGAGACACAGCCTGTAGTTCCAAGTTCTAAGTATGAAACAGGATTAATGATACCAAATTTGGGTTATCTGATAGGAAACAAAATGCTTTCAGTATGACTCAACTGGGAAGTCATTTTGATTATTAGTTTTTAAATTGTAACTTGTCTTAGGACAGAATATATAGTCTACTTAGGGAAACTAATTTTTATTAACCCTTTTGGTGCAACAAATTTGATAGCTGGAATCCACTTACCATAAAATTAAAAAAATAATGTTAGGTTGGGGGGGGGGAATTTCTCTATTCACTGATACTTCTAAAAATGACTTATTTTCAATACTTAAGTAAAACAAAAGTTTTTTTTTTTTAATTTTAGGGATTGGGGTATATCAAAAAAGAGGCATTTTCAGTGGGGTATATTCACAGGATCCAAAATATAAAGTAATGTGGACTAAGTTACATCTAGCCTTCACACATGAAGTGTATTTGGGTGATTCTGATTGCTCTCTGCACCAAGAGTTAAAATCTTGGTAATTTTTCTTTAATCAACATTGCATATAGATGTAAACTATATAGTTGAGACCCTGCCATAGTAAGCTATTGCTTATACATTCTCTCTGGATGCTCTGTACTACTAGCCTTGTGTCAAACTAAGCTAAGTTTAGTATAATCAGTGTGATTTTCATTGGAGACTTAACTGCTGTAGCTTTGAGTGAATGAGATTGCCTACCCATAATGCAATGTTTTGTAAGTTAATTTCTCAGACCTGAGCCTGAGCATCTGACCAAACAAAACTATTTGAGACTTGCTCGGTAAGAGATGTTATTTCTAACAGGTGCTAAATCCTGCCTCTCTTATTTGGCTTTGTATTATATTAAATAAAACATACAGGGTATTTTAAGACACTCTGATATCATTTACAATGGAAATATCTGAGTAACTACATAGTCTAGGCAAATGAAACTAAACAGCCCTAATGTTGAACAAAATAAGATTTGAATGAGAAATTCAATGGTATGTGGTTTTCATGAGCGATTTCATAAGTTTTTGACCATCTCTTCGGAAACTGGTAGTTCTCCTGAACTTTTTGAACTGCACAGAATCTTTTTGTGCCATGTCCAAATCCGGATTGCATTTGATGTATTTTTGTGAATTCTCTCACAAATTCTCCCTGCACAGTCTTGTTTGATTGTGTTCGAGCATACTCTAACACACAAAACGCTCCCCCACCAGGGAATGGCATTTCTATACCGGAAAAGAAAAATGAGTCGTTTCTACATATGCTGTTAAAATCTGAGATCATTTAAATCAGAATTGTATTATGAAATGATATCAATTTTTCTGAAACACCCTGTACACTTATAAAATGATGTGTAAATCCATGTTATAAAACAAAGGTTAAAAATCTAATTTTAAAGATGGATGTCTAATATAGCAAAAGGGGTGTCAGGTTAATCTTCCAAAATTGGGAGCCCTACTAATGTAAGTGGATATATAGTTTATGGTGAGATAGCTTATTTATTTCTTCTAAAAGGCCAAGTTTTAACTTTATCAAAGTTCTTAGCTCGTTTATTGGTATATTAGTTCTAAAAAATTTATTAACTGACTAGGATGGAGCCTGCTCCTTTTGGAGTCTATGATGTCTCAGTCAGTCTGCCCTGTTTTTTTATTTTTATTTTTTTTTCAATCAATTCTTGAATCTTTTATTTTTGTAACTTGGCCAGTTAAATTTCTAACTACAGAATGGATCTATTTTTATTGAATTGGTTGGAATTCAAAGAAAAACATTTTCAAGAAATCATCCATTTTTTGTAGTTGGACTTTGAAACCTCATCAATTAGTATTTAAGCTAAATTGAAGTTTTGATGTCCATGAAAATATAAAAAGGCAATTTTGAGGTTTAGGGCTATTTCCAATGAATCAGCATCTAAAATTATTTCAGTCAAATCTCAAATTACTTAATTGCTGAGAGAGAGAGAGTTGTGTATTTCTCTCAATATATTTAGCCTTATTCCAGATGAGGATAGGATTTATTTAGTTTATACCAATAAAAGACCCGGATGTCAGCAGCAAAGTTATCAGTTCTAATTTTTTTTTTTTTTTTGTTAAATTACAAAATATCAGTCTATGTAATAAATACTTTTTGGGGTCACTAACCATTATCATTTGTGTATAAGACATACTATATATGAGAACTAAATAACAGCTTCCCCTGCCTTGATGTGTTGCTCTAAAGACAGTAGATTTAGTGCTTCAAAAAAATACATACTTTTATTTTTAGTTGATACAACTGGAAAAAAAGTTAACCAAATGTTCAATGTAGCTACTACAAATTCCCAAAATATATATGACATTTTTTTTCCAGAATTTTAGAGCCGAATATTAGGTATGCATATTATAAAAGACTAATTATGATATTGTCCGAGATAACCGCATATTTGCTGTCAGTAGTTTGTATTTGAGTTTAAGTAAAAGCCAAGGTTTAAAACATGCTGATTTTCAAGGCAAGAGTTTTAAAAGTCCAGAAAATGATGTGATGTAAAGATTTTTATTACTACAGACTCTTCCCATATTCCTGTTTTGTTTTGTTCTACGTTTCTCTTTGATAAATTTCTGTCATTGAATCACCAGGAGTTTATTTTTTTTTTTTTTTTAAATTTAGTAGTTCCCACCAATATGCTTTAAAACATAAACAAGGCATCTTGTCAGAGGAATTATTAGTTTCTTGGAGGTCAAGACCTGTTGCTCTATTGTCTACGACTATTCTGTATGTAACAGGACCCAAGAACACACTTCATGGTAAATTAAAATTTTACACCTGTTATTTATTGACTGTATATAAATTTGTTCATGCTTGATTTTAAAGATTGTCAATAAACAGCTGATCACAGAATTATGTTTTTCTTCTCGTTTATTTTATATGTTGTGTCACTTTAATAACAAACCCTTGATTATTTACATTCATTATTTACTATGAAACTCATTCTATAAATCACAAAGCTTAGAATACACTAGTTATATCACATGAAAGTCTAGTAAGAACCCCACCCCAAAAAAGGTGTCTTGGGTATGACACTAAATGGCATAACCACATTTACCGACCCCTCCGCTCAGGCAGGATATGACACATGGTCAATTTTTAAGCGGAGTTTAACAGGTTTGAATTCAGAGTTTTCCTTCTCCTAGACTAGTTGCCTCACCAAGACTGAAGAACCTAGTCTGCCCGACTATTTACCCATAGCTGGAGGGAGAAGGATTGGATTCATACCTTTCCCAAGGGTATTAGTGATATGGGAAATGCAATCAGTCCTGGCCAGGATTTGAACTCGTGTCGCCATGTTCATTTCCTACAACGATAACCATTACACCACAGGCACCTCTAAATGGTATAACAAGGCCTCAGATTTGGGGAATGTGGAGAACTTCGTTATCACCCCTACGTCCACTCTGGTTTGGTTTCTTTGTTTAATGGCATATCAACCTCTGTGGGTTATTTAATGCCAAATCTATCCCTGTAGAAAGACCAATGTCACAGTCCAGCATGTTAACCACTATGCTATGGCGATTTCTTTAATCTTTTAGGGTCCCATTTACAAGTCAAATTGATCTGTTCCCTTTAATAACTCTTTGACAATTTGAAAGATGAAATCAGAATCAAACTCATTTGTTGAGGAAGAGGGTGGTTTTTGAGAGCAGATGTCAACATACGCATTGGTAAAGCATAGACGATGATTGACAGGTTAACAATCATACGGAAATTGGATCTTTCTCATAAAATAAAATGAGAATTCTTCCAAGCTGTAGCCATGCCAATACCACTTGGACTCTAATGAAATGGCCTGCATTTAATTTGGTTTGGTTTTATGGCATATCAACCATTGTAGGTTATTTAATGCCAAATCATTTTTATACCTATATATTAAATATAATAGATTTGGTTTGGCTGGGTTTTATGGCATATCAACCATTGTAGGTTATTTAATACCAAATCCTTTTTATACATATATATTAAATATAATAGATTTGGTTTGGCTGGGTTTTATGGCATATCAACCATTGTAGGTTATTTAATGCCAAATCATTTTTATACCTATATATTAAATATATGATTTGTAAACATATTTTGTTGGTTATATTTTTAAATGAGTATGAGCATTTTTTTGGGGGGGGCAGTTAAATGGT
Source organism: Sepioteuthis lessoniana (assembly GCA_963585895.1). NCBI lineage: Eukaryota > Metazoa > Mollusca > Cephalopoda > Myopsida > Loliginidae > Sepioteuthis > Sepioteuthis lessoniana. Next base: position 77,874,712 of record OY757920.1, on the reverse strand, counting down.
TTCAAATATTGCAATTTTGTAATCACAATTTAACAGCAGTCATTTGTTTGTACACATTTACACAGACATAAAAATATGATTTGTAAGTGAATATTTTGAAGGTATTTTTTGTTTTTATAAATTAGAACTAATTTATTTGCACACTAGTAATGCTATTGTTTTTACAGTTAAATGATTTCAATTATTGCTATATAACACTTATCATTCTTTGTCTGGATTTCTGAGACAAAGCTTGATGATTTTTATTATTAAGGGTTTTCATCTTTATTGTTATTTCCACAATGTTTCAGTTGATATGTCCTCCGGCTTTCTTCAGGTATTTATTGAGCCCAGGAAACTACATAGAACTTCAAACTATGTCCTTTATTGAATCCATGAGGGTTGCCTGTTCTGATTCCATTAAGCATAACTGGGTATAAGTGTTAAGACTTCCTGTATTGTAACTTACCTGCAGTCAGGATTGAACCTGAAACTTCAACAGGTAAGTAAAGAGTAAGGCTAGAAAAACATTGGAAGGCAGTAGTACAAGTTGAGATTGAAAAGTCACGTATGGCAGACCATATATAGAAGAAAAAGAGAAACTATCTGCCCTTAAGGGATGAAGTTGAAATAATTTATAGAGAAGAACATTGGAGGATAAGACGCCTCAAGGATGAAGCACATGTTGGGCTACAATGACCTGTTGAGTAAACCAAGTATAGAGATGAATACAATATGGGAACCAATAATCCAAAAGGTTAGATAAAAAAAAATCTGAATATGAGCACAGGTAAAAAATCATATAAATAGTAGTAATCCTAGTCATGTAAGAACATTAAGTTTATAAGTCCCAAAAATTCACTCGAAATTGTCCAGCAGGTCACATAGCGTAATGGTTATAGGCGTTGGTTCCCTAACCTTCTAAGGAGACACACATTTGGAGGTTGCAGGTTCAATCATATCGGCCGAAACGTTGTGGTTTCTTGGTTTTTATAACATATCAACCTTTGTAGGTTATTTAATGCCAAATCCATTTTTATGTAAATAACCTGTTCTTTTTAAAACAATTCAGTTTAGAATAAGTACACAGTTTCAAACTATTCAAGCAGTTATATGTAACAATTCATTTAAGTGTAAATACAGTTTCAATGTCGAAAAACAGTTCTATTTCAAATAATTCAGTTAAGCATAAGCACGCAGTTTAAATGTAAGTACGGTTTAATTGTCAAAAACATTTATTTCAAGCTATCCAGTTTATTCAAACAATTCAGTTTAGCATTAGTATGCTGTTAGTTCTATTTTACCCATAGATAGGGCCCTATCAGGTGCTACCACGCCGGCCAGAGTGGACCTGGGAGCAATGAAGGGGTACTCCACATTCCCCAAAGCTCCAGCACTGCTGGAACCTCACCATCAGATTGTTTAGTGTCATATCCAGGACACTCGTTAGGGGAGGAACACTTCTATTTCAAACAATTCAATTTAGCATAAGTACAACAGTTTCACTGTCAAAAACAGTTCTGTTTCAAACAATTCAGTTTAGCATAATCATGCAGTTAAATGTCAAAACAGTTCTATTTCAAACAATTCAGTTTAGCATAAGTCCACAGATTAGTTCTATTTGACCCTTAGATAGGACCCTCTCAGGTACTACCACTCCAGGCCAGAGTGGACTTGGGAGCGATGGCAATGAAGGGGTACTCCGCATTCCCCAAAGCTCCATTACTGGAACTTCACCATCAAATTGTTTAATTTCATATCAGGACACTTGTTGGGGTGGGGGGCTTACCCCTCTGCAGTCAGTGTATTCTACAGCCGACTGGGCAATCCAAAATGTGTTTTATGCACTTACAGAGAAATATCCACTAGAATGTGTGTGTGTGTGTAATTTTGTTTCTCCTGATGGGAACTTACTTTTGCCATAAGGTTGTTGCATTTGGTTTACTTTCTTTGTTTAATGGCATATCACCCTTCATGGATTATTTAATACCAAAAGCCATCCTTGTAAAAGAACAGTAATGTATAACCCATCGTAGGATACTGGGACAGATGGCAATGAAGGGATGATACAAGATTTGCAAGAGCTCTAAGATTTAATCCCCCACCATCAGATTCAGTTGGGTGTCATAACCAGAATGCCTTTTTTGGAGGAATCTTTCCTTTCTTTAGAGAACTGTCAACAGGGCAATATCTATAGGAAGGATTTCTGTTGCAGTCACAGGTCTTTGAGTTGATATGCATCTATGGCAATGAGGCAGAAGCTATTATCAAGAAGATAGGCAAATACCTCATACTCACATGGTTCATAAACCAACAAACTTTTTTGTTGGGGTCGACAAAAACTGACCTTTAAAACCTGAAGTCATGAGTAGCATAATGGTAATCCTAATAGGAAATGGAGTTGGCTACCCAAGCTAAGATCCTGAACAAAGCTGATTATGTTTCCCTTCAAGCTTAAGTCCTTCAAAAGGCATGAAACCATATCTTCTCTCTTTAGCTATGGGTAAATATGAGAACAGACTAGGTTCTTTAGCCTTGGTATAGCAACCAGTCTAGGAGAGAAAAAAATCTGAATTCAAGCCTGTTGTACTCTGTATAAAAATTAACCTTGTGTCACACCTTGTCCATGGGGGCAGGTTTAGGTAAATATACAAAACGCTAAATGATGGAATGAGAAAATGAAGTAACTTGCATGTCTAAATAAATATTAAAAAATGAAAAGAAACTTACCTCTGAAATCTGATGACTTGTATCAAATGCTTTTTGAGATTAAGGACAATGAGTAGAGTGTTCGCCAATGGTATGGGAGACCAGGGTTCACACCCAGGTTGAGTCATACCAAAGATTCAAAAAATGGTACTTGGTGCAGCCTTGCTTAACACTCAGGATTATAAGGTATGGATCAAGGGTAAAATGGAGCAATCCAGGGAATGGAGTAGCGCTCTACCCTACACCTCTGTGTAGTAGCTATCAAAAAGGAAGCCTTTGCATCACCCATGACTAAGGTAACCTGTAATCTTTTACTTCTTCAATGCAATAACAGTGGAGAGCATTTTCATTCATTTTGAAATGACTTTTCAATCCTTGGCCAAAATTCTGTCATCTTTTATGCCTGAAACTCGAAAACATCATAATTGATAACGTCAATTCTTGGCAGTCAGGGTACCTAGAGAGAGTCAAAAGTTTTGCAATATTTTAGTAACATGAGAGACAATTTGGCAGTTCAGGATGCTTTTGCCAAAGTTGTGAAAGTGACGAACGATACTAGACTTTGAGAAGCTGAGCTCAAGTGCAACACACCAGTTTTGACTTTATGGATTGGAGAATGGCCTCAGAAATCAATTGTAGGCTTATCTGACTTTGCTTGATAGTCAAGATAATTGAATCTCGAGAGAAATTTCTTAAACAATTTAGTTACTGCAATGTGATCAACTTCCCTTTTAACATAACAAATGTTTTTGGTTGCTACTGCAGTGTTATACCCCAGTTTGAACTCATAAACCATAAGTTCCTGAATTAGACTTTGTTGCATGTGCAGCTATCAAATAAAACATGGAGTGAAGCAATGCACAACAAATGATTAATACTAAAGAGAATTATTTGTGTTAGATAGAAGTACTTGAAACTATTTAATTGTAAGGAAACAAATGAGCTCTGGCTTGTTAAAAATTTTACAAACTTTTTGTTTACAAATTACATTATATATATATATATATATATATATATATATATATAAACTGGTTTTGGCATTAAATAACCTACAATGGATGATATGCCATAAAACTCAACTAAACCAAACCAATCAATTTGTCTTCTAATATAGTTGTATCTTGTCAGTGGGTCTTAGTATACATTGACTGCATCCCCTGCAGAGGGGTAAGACCCACTATAAAAGGTGTATCCTGAGTATGACACTAAACAACATCCAGTGAGAAGATTTTTAATTTTCAATTTTAATGGTATGACAACCCATCTAGGTTTATTTTGTGCCTAGAAGTAAGGGAATTGCATTCATTGTACATTCAAATTTACATTTTTTTAATGATCTTTTTTGTACACAATTATATTACATCAAGAATTGTTATCTAATACAGATAATTTGGTAACAGATCGATTTGATTCATGGATGGCACCTAAACAGGTACTCCCTGGACCTGGGTGTAATGGCAATGAAGAAGTACTCCACACTCCATAGTGGTCCAGAACTAGAGCCTCACTATCACCTGCAGTTTAGTCTCATATCTAGAACACTCCCTTTTTTTGCGTGACCCTCTGCAAGAGATACAGTCAGCCCATTCTAAGCTCAGCTGACAGGGTGGAGACGCTCATTAGTAAATGTATTTGGTTTAATAGCATATCAACCCTTGTGGGTTATTTAATACCAAATCATATATATATATATATATATATATATATATATATGTGTGTGTGTGGTGGGTAGCAAATAGTTTTTTGTTAACTTTATATTTAAATGAGTTAGGACTAATTTGTTTGCACACGGTTAAACGGTTTCAAGTATTGCTATGTAACATTAGTAATTTTATTCCTCATGTAGTCCTGTCTAACATTTGCCCAGTGGGTTGGAGCTGTAGAATACACTGACTGCATCTCTGCAGAGGGGTAAGACACTCCCCACCAAAGTGTCCTGATGGTGAGGTTCCAGTAGTGTTGGAGCTTAAGGGAATGTGGAGTACCCCTTATTGCCATCCCTCCCCGGTTCACACTGGCCTGGAGTGAGAGCACTTTATAGAGTCCTATCAGTGGGTCAAACAGAACTAAACTGTTTACTTATGTTAAATAGAACTGTTTTCACATTTAACTGTTATTTTGAAACTTTTATCAAAATGACTTAATTCGGCATTAAATGACCTGAAAATAACCAACCAACCTAACAGGAACAACTTGCACACAGTGGCATGGTTTAAAAAAAAAAAAATGATAATTATCCCTAATAAAAAAAAAATGAACAATTTCATTTGACACATAGATGGGGTTCCGACAGGTACTACCACTCCAGGTCTGAGTTGATCTGTAGATTTGGTTTGATTTAGTTTTATGGCATATCAACCATTGTGGGTTATTTAATGCCAAATCCTCCTTATATATACATATCAATCATATACATGGTTTGTAAATTTATTTTATTAATAATGTTTTTAAACAAGCCTAAGCTTATTCTTTTGCACACAGTTAAATGGATCCAAGTATTGCTATATATCTCTAACAATTCAATTAAACACCAGTCATTTGTTTACACAAAGTTAAATGATCAAATAATTTCAAACAATTCAATTTAGCTTAAGTCATTTGTTTGCACTTAGTTTAAATGTCAAACAGTTCTATTTGACCCATAGGTAGGACCCTATCAGGTTATACCACTCTGGGCCAGAGTGGACCTGGGAGTGATGGCAATGATGGGGTACTCTGCATTATCCAAAGTTTGAGCCTCACCATCAGATGGTTTAGTGTCATATCCAGGACACTTGTTGGAGGGGTCTTACCCCTCAGTGTAGAGTGCACTCGGTGTATTCTGCAGCCCCAGCCGACTAGTAGCGTAATAGTGATTAAGAGGTAATCAACATCCCCAAACTCTACAACTTGAGAAACTCATTGTCTTAGACCGAGCAAGATGAGAAATATAACAACAAAAAGATATCAGTTTAATAATTACCTTATGTTGCATTTCCAGTTTGAAAGGTTCTTGAAAAAAAGTATCATCCGAGAAAGATGCACCCATCCACCATACTGCAACACTTTATTGTATATCATCATCATCAAGGCATGCCGACAGCACAGATTCCTTTGACTCTCTCTTGCCAGCCGACCCTATTGGCCATCACTCTTAGTAAAACGTCTAGACAATACTTAGAATAATCAGCTTTATATTGACACTAAGTATTTGCTAATCACCCAACACTCTTGTGTCCATCTGTAGGAATCCATAAAAGAACATCACTCATGAATTTCTCATTACTTCTCTGACTGTGTCCAGTGTGTCTCACTCATCCTACTTGGATGGTATGCGAGATGGAAGGTAAGTGGCCATACAGCTGATGTTTTAAAGGGTGTTGCTTTCAGGATTTTTTTCAAAACAACAAATAAGATTCTTGTGTAGTTCCCATCTACCCTATTATCAAGGTATTTTGTTAAAGTCCAAGGGATGTAACCATACAATAGTACTGATATGGTTACAACTTGGGGGAGAATTCCTATGTTATTCTATCAGAGAGATCAATTTCCATATAATCATTAAACTTTTAATAGCAGTCCATGCTTTACCTATGCATATGTTAACAATGCTTTCAGTAGATGTGATGTTACTACCAAGGTATCAACTAATTTCAGAGGTTTGCCATTTAATGAAGAGATGGAACAGTTTAGATCAAAACACATGAATTCTGTTTTATATTAGTTCATATAGAGACCAATGCCTTTTGCAGTAGCAAAGACTGTTGTTTGAATCATGGCAGACATTTTGAATGAATACATTAACTGCAAAAAACAACCCTCCACCAATGAGTGTCCTGATATATGACACTAAACAATCTGATGGAGAGGTCCCAGTAATGCTGGAGCTTTGAGGAATGCGAAGCACCCCTTCATTGCCATTGCTCCCAGGTCCACTCTGGCCCAACGTAGTAGCACCTGATAGGGCCCTATCTATGGGTTAAATAGGACTAATGGCATACTTATGCTAAACTGAATTGTTTAACTAAATTGAATAGCTTGGAATAGAAATGTTTTTGACAATTAAACCGTACTTACATTTAAACTGCGTGCTTATGCTAAACTGAATTGTTTGAAATTGAACTGTTTTTGACATTGAAACTGTACTTACACTAAACTGAATTGTTATATATAACTGCTTGACTAAACTAAATAGCTTGAAATAGAAATGTTTTTCACAACTAAACTGTACTTACATTAAAACTGCGTACTTATCCTAAACTGAATTGTTTGAAATAGAACTATTTTCATAAAAATGGACTTAGTGTTAAATAACCTACAAAGGTTGACATGCCATAAAAACCAACCAACCAACCAACCAAAAAACAAAACAAAACAAAACAAAAAACCACAAATTTTCATTCTTTCACCAAATTTCACAATTTTTTGATGCTTAGCCTTTAGTTATTCATATCTGAAAGATCAAATTTTTTGGAGCAAAAACAAAAAACAAAACCAAAAAAAAAAAAATTTAAAAAAGTAATTTAATTTTAGTGATATTTTTAAAAATCATTAAAAGGTAGACCAATAACAAAAATTAGCAAATAAAAATAGAATCCATGTTTGTGCATGAGATAAGAGAAGAAAATAAAAAGTTTGTAAAAATAAAAAAAAAAAAATAAAAATATATATATATATATATATATATATATATATATATATATATATATATATATATATATATATATATATAGAGAGAGAGAGAGAGAGAGAGTACCCGACCATAAAAAAATTAGACACCATATATATTTGAGTATCATTTGTCTTGTGGGGTGTTGCTGCCAGGACTTGTTCAGGATTGCACGCAGCATTCTTGTGTAATTGCCATCTAGCTTCTTCTCCAGCCGTTTTGTTAGCGTCCATGTAGTGCAGCCATATAGCAGTATCGATGTGACCGCTGCCTGGAAGAAACTGCGTTTCATTTTATCGGTTAGGTCTGATTTCCATATAATCGATAGCCTATTGATAGCTGTCCATGCTTTCGTTAACCTCGTTTCGATGTCCTTTTCGGTTGATTCGACGCTGCTTCCTAGGTAAGTGAATTTGTCTACTAGTTTAAGAGGGGTTCCTTCTAGAGTGGAGATGTCCCCCGTTTGGTTATAGCACATATATTCCGTTTTGTGTGCATTAACATAGAGGCCTATGCTTGCTGCTGCTCGTTCCAAACTATGCAGAAGTGTTTCGGCTTGGTCAGGTGTATTTGCCAGTATCGCTATGTCATCGGCATAGTCGGCATCGGTAATTGTTGTTGCGGGGTACCTTCTGCTTCTTTTCTTCGTCAGTTCGAAGCCATTCTCTTTGATTTTGTCAATCGATGAACCAACCAACTATAATAGAATATAGAACAGTTGATGGGACTCTGACAGGTAGTACCACTCAAGGTCAGAATGAACCTGGGAGTAATGGTAATAAAGGGGGTACCCCACATTTTCCAATCTCCAAGACGGGAGCTTCGCCATCAAATGCAGTTTAATGTTAATACCCAGGACATTGATAATAAGAACGAATAAAACTAATTAGTAAAAATGAAAAATTGAAGACACTTACCATTTTTTCAGGAACCTCATTAACATTATAGAATATTTTCTTTCTTATTGCATTTGTGGGTCAACTTGGATCTCTTAGTCTTAGAAATCAACTAATGGATATATTTTCACAAGACATTGTGAGGTTCCAGTGACTTAATATCTAAATATTTTCTTTGGCACAAAAATAAACAATTTTATCTTTTAAAAACAGATTATTTTTTAGTACAGAATATGTAAATTTACAAAGCAAGACAAAAATAATTTAGCAAATAATCTAATGAAATCAAAACAATGTTGTTCTCTTGCAGAAGTTGGGATTCTTGAAAAAGGTTGTCATTTGATCTCAGTGACAAAAGAAATGGACAAACATGCATATACAGTTTGTTTCCAATGTTTTATAATGTGATAAAATTCAGGCTGGCCATCTCTCTAAGTTTCCAAACTGTCTTTCATAGAGAGGAGGAAAGTTTCTTTATTTTCTAAGGAAAATATCAAAGCCCCAAAAAAGGAAGCTTCTAAAATGCAAAATCACATCTAATCTGTGGTCCTAAAGATGTGTAACTGTCTGTCCAATCTCAACATCACTGCTGAGAAAGGGGAGGGGAAAATAACTAGAATTTTCTTACATCTATATAATTCAATCAGAGTAGCAGTGTTTGAATCCCATTGGTCAATAAAGTTTTCAACAGCAGATATTATGTCAGCTGATGAAGTGTTCAACCCACCCACATATTTTTATTTATTTTAAATTAATGTAGTTTTTTAAAAAAATTACTTTTTAATTTAGTGGAAAATAAATAAAAGTAAATTATGTAAGTAATATTATTTTGATTTAATTAAAATGTTAAATTGTTTTGTCTCACTTCCTAATTGCTAGTTTTAAAGAAAATTATATATTTATTTCATGTAAAAGAGAAAAATCTAAATATTAAGATACTGTCATGTCAGATTATGTATTGTAAAATTGTCCTTTTAAATTGAATCAATTCTGGGTCTATCAGATCAGAGTTGTCTGGTTTTCTTGTTATCATATGATCTTGACCAGAAAGAGCATCATCATATTTAATTATTCATGCATAACACAGACCCTTAAATTTGGGCTATGAAATTTGTAAAAAAAAAAAAAAAAAAAAAAAGTATCTGTATATAATATGCATTGACTTTTTAGAATTTATAACAGCTGAATTTAATATTCGTTAAGTTTTTTATCCATTTCATATAGACTAAAAATAAAAATTCATACATTTTTATCAAAGCTTCAAAACAAAACAATAATGCAGTATTGAGAACAAACACATAGACATGCTCACACAACAAAGGCAACAACCTTGAAATGAAAATAAACTCACACTAGAAGAAATAAAATTATAAACCAAAGTTGATATTTCTCTGTAGTGGCATAAAACACAAGTGTTTGTTAACTATTAGTTTAGATCATAGACATGTTGCAGGTCACATTAAATGTGTCATTCCCAGCAATGTTTATGAATTGTGATTGAAAGCGGATTAGACAAATGACAAGAGGGTAAGATTAAAATAGTAGGCATTTTATTGGGCGAATTGTACACGAGATGTTGCATGTGTGTAGATTGGTTTGGTTTGGTTTGGTTTCTTTGTTTAATGGCATATCAACCTTTGGATTAGACAAATGACAAGAGGGTAAGATTAAAATAGTAGGCATTTTATTGGGCGAATTGTACACGAGATGTTGCATGTGTGTAGATTGGTTTGGTTTGGTTTGGTTTCTTTGTTTAATGGCATATCAACCTTTGTAGCTATTCTCCTAGAAGAACAGTAGGGGTACTATTTAACCCATAGCTGGGAGGATAAGGGGGTTCATACCTTTCCTAAGAGTATTTGCCCGAAAGTGAACATAATAGCGTGACTGGAGTACGAACTTGCTTACTACGATTCCACAGTCCATCGCTTTAACCATTACACCACGAGGACACCCCCACATGTGTGTAGAATTGCTGCTGTGGTATAATGTGCGAGTAGTCTCAACAGTGATGAAAGTTGGTGCAGTTGAAAGGTGTAGACTGTCTAAAAGTTCTTGGTGACAATGAGTCTAGAAGATCAAGATAGTCTTGATGTAGGTTATAGGTGTAGCTGCGTGGTCAGGAATCTGGAGATAGTCAAAGAGATGGACATGTCAATTTCAGAGGCTAGAGCTTTATGATCATTGCCCAGGTTGCTGGTTAACTGGGGGTGTATGCTGAGATGGCCTCAGAGTGCTGGTAATAGTCCAAGCAGATTTGTGGGACAGGGGTACTGCCGTATGATCTGGTGATAGAGAAACTGGTCTGCAGCAGGTCAGGCTAGCTGCTGTGTCGTCATCTTGTGGTACCTGCAAAGTCTTACAATCCGGAAAAGGGGTGTAAATGAGAGTACTAAAGATGATTCTCAAGAGACTTTCTTAAATAGCTCTTAAAAGAGCTGGTGATGACTTTTGTAATTTAGCTCTGATAAGAACTGTTTAAGAGAGCTGCTGTGATTGGCTGAATCCTGGCATTGGCTGCAGTTATGATTGGTTCGATCTTGTGTCGGCTGCTAGCTGGTAGGAGAAGCACTGGTAAAGGGTGTACTGTTACCAAAGGAAAGGAGTTTGTCTAACTCCCTCACCTCAAAGCATGAATGCCTGCCATGGACTGAAGATTTGCGGTCCGTGACTGTTTTTATGTAGAAGAGAAGAGCAGCATATCGGATGGTCTACCATATATATGAATGGTGAAAATTCTATGTTGTCAAAACAAGAAGTCTCTCTTTTAAATATAAGTAATAATGAAATATCTCATTATAGTGATGAAAGGAGCTTACAAATGCAACCTGATTGGTTCTGAAATTAAAGGCTATCTTTGTGATGATTTACAGAATTAATTAATCATGAAAATAGTCCTCATATTGGTAATGGAAAATTCCACTCACCAATGAAATGGTAATGTTATTTTTGATACCTGAGTTCATTGTTTCTGGTAGGGATGAAAAATTCCATTATTTGACATCACAGAAGACAGAATTTTTTCAACAGGTATTTTAGATTTGAGAAGCCGCAGGGCTATGATAAATGTAACTTCCATTTGTTCATACTGTCCTGAATATAATGATGCATGTAGACAAATAAAGATTAAAATTTAGTTGCTGTGTATAATAAGCTTAACTTTTAAAAGACTTTAAAATTTTGAAAAAAAGGAGTATGTTATACATGAATAATTACAGTACCTAGTGGAGAATGTAATGTATGGGGAATACTCTTGGAATAAACTATTTCAATGAATTATTCATGACCAATTTTCAGGAATAGAATTAAAGAAAGAAAAAGAGCTCTTTCTTTCCTAAAGGACTGGACACCTAAGGAAGGCTCAACTGGCTGAAATATAGGGTCTTTCAAAATTTTTTTTTATATTATTAGAGATATACAGCCTATTTAAGAAAAACTGATATCATATAATCTTAATAACATGACCAATTCTCATTCAAGTGATTTCTAATTTTAACAGTATGTGTAGAAACAATTCATAATTCTATGTTTAAATGCCTTTTCCAATGAATGGCATTTCTATACCAGAAAAAACAAACAAACAAAAAAACAGAATTTCGAGCTGTTTATATACATATTGTTAAAATTCAAGATCCATTTGGTCAAGTTATTGAATTATGATATCAATTTTTCTTAAACACCCAGTACAGTAATAGGAACAAAGAGAATGAGATCAATAATCTAAACCATTAGAAATATTAAGAAAAGTATTAAAACACAATAAAAACATTAGTTTTAAGTTCCAGAGATGTATCAAGATTTCCTCACCCCAAAAATAAACAATGGAAAAAAAAATCAGTAACAAATGACAATTAGAAATAAATATTTTAAAAATGTAACTTCAAAACAAATTGTCCAGTCGTAATCAGTTTAACCCCTTTAGCACAAGAGGTAAGTATTGTTATGATTAACAAACTTACTAAAAAATGTTTGTAGCAGTTCTTGAGCAAATGTATCAAACAGTAGAGGTCAATGGAAGATGAATCAGTCCAAGCTTCAAAAATGAAAAAAATAATTTCTGGCTTTTGTTATAGTTCATCATGTGATTTAGGAAGAGATTTCTCAATAGCATCAATAAGTATATTCAAATCATTCATTAATTCTTCACTGCGGAGCCAAGTCTGTAAGGAAAAAAAAAACCACTTCAGTTCATTGTCAATTATCAGTGGATTTTACATGTGAACAACATTTTTGTAAAGAAAATCTAGTTAATATATGTGTTTACATATATAAAATAGATTTTCTTGAAGATCTTAAAAGCTTAGAAATTATAAAGGTATTTTACACACATACACTATTAAAGTTGAATATAAAATTTAATGGGTGACCAGAGTTCAGATATTAGATGATTGATTAATTTTAATGATAAGTCAACCTGTCGAGGGTTATTTTATACCAAGAGGTTATATCATATAATTAAGGATTCCGATTGATTGTTTTAGTAGTAAATTGTTTCCTAGCAAGACTTAAAGGTTCCCCAAGTCTATGTTAGGATAGCAGAAGCCCAAGTTAAAAATAGAAATGTATCAGCAGTAAATTGCCTGCTGGCTGTGATTGGCTAAAAGAAGCATCTTAATTACTTTATTTGATTAGTTGGTTGGGTTTTATGGCATATCAACCTCTTATGGGTTATTTTATGCCAAATCTCATTTATGTAAATATATATCAAATATATATGAATTGTAAGTGCATATTTTGTAATTTAACATTTTTAAACAAGTCAGAGCTCACTTGTTTGCACACATCTAAAATAGTTCGCAGTATTACTATCTAACACCAGTACTTCTATCTAATGTTAGTAATTTGTTTCCACACAGTTAAGTGATTGTGAGTATGGAAAATCTGTACAATAAATTTGGCACTTAAACTAGTTTCAACAAGCAAAAGTTCATCATTCATTCAGACTCCATCTCTGTTCTACAATCTCTTAAAAACACAAAACTTGATAATCCCTTCATTGTCAAGCTTCTGAACAAACTAATTCCATGAACCATAGCAAAAAGACGATATTCAGCTGGATTCCAAGCCGTGTAAGAATCCAGGAAAACGATAAAGCAGATTCATTAACAAAAGCTGCATTCAATAAAGTACCCGATAAAAAAATGAAAAATACCTTATACTGACCTCAAATAGAAAATCAGGCAAATAATTACATAGAAATGGCAACAATTATGGAAGAAAATTTCCCACAACAAGCTCTTCTAAGCACAGCCCATTTTAAAAAAATGGAAGCTGGATTCTAATAAGACCAGAAGAGAAAAAAACACTCTTGCTCGGCTACGCATTGGAAATACTAGATTAACTCACTCCTTCATTCTAAAGGATGAGCCTCCCCCTGAATGTCCCATGTGGAAACCAGTACACTATAAAACACATCTTGATCAAATGCACAAAACTAACCAACACTCGACAAAAGTCTTATAATGTTGACAACATGGAGGAACTATTTAAAAAAATAGATCCTAAGCAGATATTGAACTTTCTGGAAAAAAGAAAAAAACAAAAACAAAAAAAAAACGGCCTCGTATCAAAGATGTAGGCTGATGTTTGATTAGGTTTTATGGCATATCAACCATTGTAGGTTATTCAATGCCAAATCCTATTTATACATATCAAATATATATGATTTGTAAACAAATTTTGTTGATAGCATTTTTAAATGAGCTCAAGCTCATTTTTTTGCACACAGGTAAATGATTTCAAGTAGTGCTATCAAATACAAAGAATTCTATATATTGTTAATTATTTGTTTGCACATAGTTAAATTGTTTCAAGTATTGCTATTTAACACTAATTATTCAATTCAACATTATTCATTCATTCACACTCAATCAAATGGTCCCAAGTGTTACTATGTAAGGTCAACAATTCAATTTTTGCTCACAATTAAATAGTTTCAAGTATTGCTATTTAACACTAATTATTCAATTCAACATTACTCATTTGTCTGCACACAGTTAAATGGTTCCAAGTATTGCTATGTATCACTAATGATTCAATTAAACATCAGTCATTTGTTTACACACAGTTAAATGATCAAACAGTTCCATTTCAAACAATTCAATTTTGCATTAGTCATTTGTTTGCATACCATTTAAATATCAAACAGTTTTATTTAACCCATAGATAGAACCCTATCAGGTGCTACTACTCTGGGCCAGAGTGGACCTGGGAATGATGGCAATGAAGAAGTACTCCGTATTCCCCAAAGCTACAGCATTACTGGCAGTTCATCAGATTGTTTATTGTCATATCAAGGGCATTCATTGGTTGGAGGGGGTCTTACCCTTCTGCAGAGATGCAGTCAGTGTATTCTACAGCCCCAGCTGATTGGGCAAGAGTGAAAGTGAAGATATTTTATATTAATAAGTAAGAGGGTAAACTTTCAAAAGTAAAATTAGAAAAAAATAAATTAAAAAAAAAAAAAAAAAAAAAAGAAAAGAAAAACAAGACACCTTTTCTGGGAGAATAACCACTTCAGCTTTGGTAATTTTCTCATCACCATTACTATCAAACAAATTAAAAATCTGAAAAAGAAAGAAACAGATCAAAATATTAGTTCATGTCATAAAAATTACCAGGTTGAGTAAAAAGTTTTGCAATATTTTGGTAACATGAGGCACAATTCAACAGCTCTGGAAGCTTTTGTTGAGGTTGTGATTTAGTTTGGTCTGATTTTCTAGTTTCATAACATATCAACCTTCATGGGTTATTTAATGCAAAAACCATCCTAGTAGGGCAGTAGTGATACTGTTTAGTTCATATCTTTCTCACATGTATTGGTCCAAAAATGAACATAATAGCACAAGTAGAGTTTGAACTCGCTTACAACATCATAGTCCAGCATGTTAGCAACTACACCCTGTGAACTCCCTTCCCCAAAATTGTGAAGGTGACAAACCACACTGGACAGTGAAATGCCAAACTTACCTGATACTCTCCAAGTGCTACTCACTGGATTTGCCTTTATGGTGTGGAGCACAACCTTCTAATCCTAGATTTTAGACTTACCTAACATGATCATCAAGGTTCTTGCAACCTGAGCAAAATTTCTTGAACCATCTGGTCATTGTAGTGTGATCAATTGTGCCTTCACTTTTGTACAACAAATATTTTTGGTTGCTTCCATGGTGTCGAGATCCAGTTTCAACTCATAAAGTATAAGTTCCCAAATTAAACTACATTGTGCATCCATCATTGAGTCAATGCACAACCTGTTAGAGCACTAACTATTACAACACTACTGACCACAGCAGGTACCTTCTAAATGAGTGGAACTGCTTTGTTTATGTGATATGTGCACAGGAAACTATCATGTACAACCAAAACTTTTGGCTCAACATAGTATTTTAAGCATTGGAAATATTAGGAAGTATTTGTATTTTCATCAGGAAAAAGCATAGAAATTGTCAATTTCAGAACTGATAAAAAAATTTGGATTGATAGTTTCTAATTGCCAGTCAACCTGTCTGGGGTTAGGGGAATCACTTACATTTACAATTTTAGCGTACTTTCTCAAGATTTTTGTGTATACAGTTATATAGTATGAAGTATAGCCATCTAATACAAATAATTTGCAAACAAATCTATTTGACCCATATATAGAACACTAACAGGAACTACCTCACCAGGTCAAAGTGGACCTGGGAGTAATATCAATAAAGAGTACTCTACACTCTCCAGAGTGCTAATACAGCCTCACCACTAAATGTCATACCCTGGACACCCATTATTGGGGAGGGGGGTCTAACCCCACTGTAGGGAATACATTCAGCATACTCTAACCCCTGCCAACAGGGATGGTAGTCTGATTATAGTGGTTTGATATTGCATGTCAACAGTGAAGGAAATCTTATGGTCATCAGATACAGTAAACAGTGTGTGTGTGTGTGTGTGGGGGGTCTCATATGCAACCAAATATGGTAGTTCTTAACTTAACTAAACACTGATTTCTCAACTCTCAGATTAAAAATTATTTCAAATCATAAAATAAACAGAAAAACCCATTTATTTTTTACAAAAAGGTATGGTTATAATTAAAAATATTTCCTGATTGAGTTGACTATTAATGATAAGCTTATTCCATCCCAGGTCGAGTCATACCAAAGACTCAAAATGTTGTACTTGATACCTCCTTGCTTAACACTCAGCAATATAAGGTACATATCAAGAGTAAAGTGGAGCAATCCAGAGAAAGGAGTAGCACCCTCTCCTACACTTCGGTGTAGTAGCTATTGAAAAGGAAGCCTTCTTGTTACCCTTGACTACAGTCGCCAACTTTACTTATATAGCTCTTCCTTCGACAAAAGAACTGTTAACTGATTAAATCTGATAGAATGATTTTAATGGCATATTAACATTATGCATTTATCAACAGGTTATCAACCATATGGAAATCTCATCTCAGATAAAATAAAACAGGAATTCTTCCAAGCTGTAGCTGTCTCAGGACTACTGTATGGCTGCACCACTTGGATTCTAATGAAACACCGAGAGAAAAAGCTAAATGGGAATTACACAAGGATGCTGCATGTTGTTTTGAACAAATTCTGATAGCAGCATACTAATAACAGCAGCTGTACTGCCACTTACTTCCTATCTCAAAAACCATCCAAGCAAGACATGCTGACTACTGCTGGAGAAGTAAGGACAACTGCATAAGCAATGTTCTCCTATGGACTCCAACACATGGACACACCAGTATTGCCTGACTCAGAGACAAACATTTTTTTTGAAAGGCAAATACCATAATCAATTTCAACACACTTACCTTCATCAGTTCTGTGTTGACAGTGGATGCCATCTAGAGGACTTGCCAAAAGTGACGGCCAATAGAGATGAATGGCAAGAGAGAGTCAAAGTTTATCATTTTTGGTATAACTTTATATTTCTCTCATGAAGAACAAAGTGTTATCCATGTTGATATTTTCAAGAATGTCCTTCATGTTATTTGCATTAGAAAAAAATGTTGTCTAATGAGATTTAAAGCCCCACTTCCTATGAGAAAATGTTTAATAATGTAGGGTGTTTGACATGCTATATACTACAGTTGTTGTTCTTGTTTGAATACAAAGGAGTGCATTAAGTCTCATTTGACCTATGCACAATCAGGTCATCATGACTTGTTCTCTTCTAGACTTCCTAAAAGTTAGTATTCATTCCCTGAGAGAGATTTTTATCAAGAAGAGTTTAGTATATACAAGGATCATTAAATAAGTTTACAGACTTTTTTCGTACAGGCACTTTTATTAATAGTACACACATGAAACTCTAGTCACCTTTGAAGTAATCTCCTCCAGCTGCAATGCACTTGTTGTACGGTTCCAGCAACTTCTGGAAGGCCCAATGGAAGTCCTCTTGTGTGAACATGTCAATGACCTTCGTCACAGCCTCTTTCATCTCCTCAAATGTCTCATAATGACAGCCTCTGAGCTTAGGGAATAACCAAAAGTCACAGGGGGCAAGGTCTTGGCTATAGGGAGGGTGAGGAACTGTCTTGATGCCCATCTTGGTAAAATAGTCAGTGACAAGGATGGAGTTGTGGACTGGTGCATTGTCCAGGTGGAAATGCCACTGACCCGATTTGAAGAGTGCTGGCCTCTTCCAACAGAATCTCTTCCTGAACTCCCTTAAAACCTCAACATAGTAGCCCTAACCCTTTAACCAATCAACTTTGGTCTATTGACTTCCTTACTCCTGCCACACCTCTCATCATCTCTCACAGACTCCCTGCCTTCGTTGAATCTCTTATGCCACTCAAAAACTGATGCTCGATTCATGCAAGATGCTCCAAAAGCAGTCTGAAGCATTCCATACATTTCTGGGGCATTTTTCCTATGTTTAAAACAGAATTTTATTGCATATACTTCTCCTAAAGTGACCTCATATCCAGATTGCATTTTTGAAATTCACCAGCTATGACAATCAGGCTTTAGTAGGGTGTATTCCAATTGCTGCTGTAGCTGTTCATTTGAAGCTGAAATCATAAGAATTGGTCAGTCATCTCATAAGATGTATAGCAATAACATTCTGAAATTTCAAGAGTCTATGACAATTTTAAATGCCTGTACAAAACAGTCTGAAAACTTATTGAATGCTCTACATGTTATTAGTTCAGAGTTATTGCTTTCTTATATGAAAGAATTTATTGGTTTGGTTTTATGGCATATCAACTATTGTAGGTTATTTAATGCCAACCCCTTTTTTTACATATATATCAGATATATATTTGTAAACATAACTCAATAAAGTTAAATAGTTCCAAGTATTGCTATGTATCACTAACAATTCAATTAAACATCAGTCATTGGTTTACACACATATAAAAACAGTTCTATTTCAAGCAATTCAATTTAACATGTCACTTGTTTGCACTTGGTTTAAATGTCAAACATTTCTACTTGATCCATAGACAGATCCTTTCAGGACTCTGGGTCAGAGTGGACCTGGGAGTGATGACAACTAAAGGGTATCCTGCATTTCCCAAAGCTGCAGCATTACTGGAGCCTCACCATCAGATCGCTTTGTGTGCAGAGATGCAGTTTGTGTATTCTACAGCCCCAGCCAACTTGGCTGATTGATTTTTGGTTTCAAATCAGTGTATAGAATTTTGTCTTTGTCAGCACTATAAAAGTCAGCTCGAATACTTAGAAAAGTCCTGGAGACCTGAAGAGACTTGCTGCCACTCAGACTTCAGTGAAAAATTACACATTAAAACTGAGAAGAAATCCTTGCAAAGAATAAAATAATAATTTGTTTGCACAGTCATAGGGTTTCATTTATTCCAATCTAATACAATTAATTTATACACATATTCACCATATACATTACGTAGTTATGGGGGTGATGGTACTGCTTCGATTAATATTGTTTTGAATAAATAAATAAATAAAATAATGACCCAGGCAACCAAAGGAATCTTAAGTGTAGGTCAACAAAGAAATAGATAAATGAATCATTAATTGAAATCAACCATTGGGCTATACACAAATAAAGTAAATGACTAAAATCCTAGATAACGGGTGACTATCAGTCAAAGCAGACACTTTGAAGTCACATAGACAATTAGATCAAAATGGTCTGAGGATTTTTAGGAACAGCTTGGCAGCATCCATCAAGAAGACCCTTGGAAGTTCATAAAAACCAAGGATTTTTAGAGACAGCCAGGCAGCATCCATTAAGAAGACCCTTGGAAGTTCATACAAATGGTCTTATTAGATTCAGTTGAAGGATCGTTAGTAGCACTGATTGAAAGTTTAAGATATATTTAATATAAAAAAAAAGATGGGTCTGTGTCAAATTTGGAATAGGGTAGTTAGAAACATGATATGTGAACCGGAGGAAAGAAGAGATCATGATTAATGACTTTAACTACTTTCTGTGTGTGTGTGTGTGTGTATTTATACACACACACACACACAAATTAAATTAAAGAGTCACAAGTTCATACAAGTGGTGAGCCCCAAGAAAGATCTGTCAGACACTCTTTCTCTTACCCTACAGTCATCCATGATTGACTATACAAGGACAAATAATAAAGACAGTAGTAAACTGAAACTCCCTGCTTTTGTGTTAGTTTAATGTGATGAGCAAGATACCTTTCATTTGAAAAGGAACCAACTTACTTTTCAGGAAAGCAACAACCAAACAAATTTGATTACCCTTTACAAAAGACAAGAGGAGGCAATGGGAAAACATTGACCACCAACCACATGTAGCCGATAGGTTAGCTATGGATTAATGCTTAATCCTCACAGACACAGCAATCAGGGACTGACAATGCAACAAGTTAACCACATGACACACAAAATTATAATTATACCTTTTTCATAAACAACAGACAAATTATTTAGTTTATTTTATGATTTGAATTCTTAAGTTGACAAAGTTGAGATATTAATGTTTATTAATGATAAGTTTAAGAACTACTATATTTGGTGGCATATAAGAATGCCATCCCTTGTTTACTGTATTTGATTTCCTCCACTACTGCCATTTAATATTAACTAGACTACCATTATTATTCCTGTAGTCACGTTTTGATATACAGCAGCCATGTTCCAGATATGATATCAAGTATTTCTATCTAATACTAATAATTTATACCAGTCCATTTGCCTAGTGGTTAGAGAGTTCGCCAATGACCAGAGAGACCGGGGTTCAATCATATCAAATCAAAGAATCAAAAAATGGTACTTGATGCTGCCTTGCTTAATACTCAGCATTATAAGGTATGGATCAAGGGTAAAGTGGAGCAATCTAGGGAAAGGAGTAGCACCCTTCCCTATACCTCGGTATTGTAGCTATTGAAAAGGGAGCCTTTGGGTCACCCTTGACCATGGTCACCAACTTGACTTACTTTTTTATATGATATAAAATAACTGCTGAAAAAAAAGGATTTGGAATCTAGCACACTAGAATCTATTTTGAATTGGACAGAATCCAAGTAATCAGTAAATAAAAAAAAACAAAAAAAAAAAACAACAATGGACATATATATGACACAGTGATGGAAAATAAAATTGCAATACTCTGAAGAATGATGCTGAATTTTGATTTGGGTACAGAATGCGTATGGGGTTGTTTGTAGATACAGCTCTTATATTGTGCATGCATTAATCTACCTATGTGTAAAAGTAAAGTTGGTGACTGTAGTCGAGAGCGACCAGAAGGCTCCCTTTTCAATAGCTAATACACCAAGGTGTAGGGGATGGTGCTACTCCTTTCCCTGGAAAGCTCCACTTTACCCTTGATACGTACTTTATATTGCTGAGTATTAAGCAAGGAGGTATCAAGTACCATTTTTAAAGTCTTTGGTATGACACGACTTGGGATTGAACCCAGGTCTCCCGGACCATTGGTGAACATTCTACCCACTAAGCCAATAATTTTGAAACATTCAGCATGTTGCAATTTTATTTTAGTTCAGTGAATGCATCAGAGAGAGAAATCCTTAAAGATGTCGAGATTTTTTAATGAAATTCTTACCCTGTGAATCAAATCCAGATAACCCTGACCTGCATTCAGAGCTTTTAATTTATCGGCTACAACATCCTGAAAAAGGTTTTAAAAAAACTATTGAAAGATTTTTCTTGAAATATTTGATAATTTATGGAATAAATAATTGAATATTAAAAGAAAAACATATTTTTCAACTAAAAAGGATTTTAAAGAAAAAAAAATCAAAAATTAAAAGGAAAAAGTATTTTAGTTCAAAATATCAAATGTTAAATATTTTTTCGTGACCAAAAAGTTATCGTCAAGCATCCAATTCAAAAACTTTAAAGATTTGAAAAAGTAAAGCATTCTGAAGTTAAAAAAAGAAAAAAGTGAAGTAAAAAAAAAAAAGAAAAGAAAAAAGTACTCCCCCCCAAAAAACCCATCAGAAAACTGAAACTATCATTACTATATATATATATATATATATATATATATATGAATAAAATATATATATAAAATACATACAAATACACTACATATATATACATTTAAAATATACTAGAAATTATATAAGACAATATAAATAACTTAAAAGAAAAAGAAAATGGTTGAAATATATGCCTCGAGTAGTTTAATGGTTAGCTAGCTTGACTAGCAAACCTGCAAGAATGAGTTTGAGTTTCACTGGGCGTCCCATTTATTCAGCTTTGTGTTACATCTAAGTAAAAAGCTTAGTAAATTACAACTTTAATGATCATTTTATACAATACAAGTAACAAAAATAACCAGAATCCAGTTAATCTAATAAGATCATTAAACTTTTATGTAATTCAGAAAAGATTTCTTTCTTGTATTTATACAATGCAAAACAAACAACTCTTTTTTTACTTAATGGCATTTTTTTCAAATCTTCCATGAAATTGCATGACTTTTGTCAATCCATTGTTAGACTCTGTAAGACATAGAAAATAATGGGATTTATGTGGCTCGACTGTATTTGGTAGAAGGGTTAGTGTTCAGAGTGTTCCTTCTTCTAGACAAGTTCTCCTAACATGGCTAGAAAGACAAATCTATCCTATTTACAATCTCATCAATTGAAAGTGATGTCAACATACACATAGGTGTATGGTTTGGTTTTATGGCATATCAACCATTGTAGGTTATTTAACGCCAAATCCTCTTTATACATATATACTAAATATATGTGATTTGTAAACATTTTGTTGATAATGTTTTTAAACAAGACTAAGCTCGTTCTTTTGTACACAGTTAAATGGTTCCAAGTATTTCACAGTGAAATGTAAAAAAGGTTGTATTTCAAACAATTCAATTTAGCCTAAGTCATTCGTTTGACCCATAGATAGGACCCAATCAGGTGCTACCACTCTGGCCCAGAGTGGACCTGGGTGCGATGGCAATGAAGGATACTCAGCATTCCCCAAAGCTCCAGAACTTTGTTGATAATGTTTTTAAACAAGCCTAAGCTTGTTCTTTTGTATACAGTTAAATGGTTCCAAGTATTATGTATAACTAACAATTCATTTAAACATCAGTCATTTGTTTGACACATAGATAGGACCCAATCAGGTGCTACCGCTCTGGGCCAGAGTGGACCAGGGTGCGATGACAATGAAGGATACTCAGCATTCCCCAAAACTCCAGAATTACTAGAGCCTCACCATCAGATTGTTTAATGTCATATCCAGGACACTCGAGGGAAGTTCTTACCCCTCTGCAGAGATGGAGTCTGTGTATTCTACAGCCCCAGCTGACTGTGCTGACAAATAGGCATGGGGTCTTACCCCACCATATGGATACAGTCAGTGTATTCTAAGCCCCACTGATAGAGCAAGAACATTCTGGCTGCTTTAGTATTCAGCGCTTATCAGATGTATGCAATAGTTGACAAAGATTAAAAAATAGTTTGGCCAAAATATCAACAATACCAAGAATTTTTTTTTAGTAGGAGTCTGATGAATACTAGATGGCTCAAGAACCCATAGGGTTCTTGCAATAAACGTGGTCCATGATGATATTTGTGCTTCTATTTAGGAAGGAATGAGGTATTCTAATTAGCATTTCATGATTATCTCTGTTATGAGAATTTGGAGGATTAAGAAATGTTTAATCTCAAAGTAGACCTCCACCCAACAAAATTATTATTCAGTTAAAAACTTAACTGGAACTTGTTTTATATTTTAAGAGCATATTAAATGCATTGCTCTAATAAAAACTTGCTATGATGTGCCATTTTTATTGGGTTACGGTTATATATATATATATATATATATATATATATATATATATATATACTGTATAAAATGGAATGGGATGATCAGAGTTCAAATCCAGGATAAGACTGTCTTTCACTTAGAGAAAAGCATGAATCCATGTGTTCTCTCCACAGCTATGAAATATTAGTAGGGCAGACTGAGTTCTTTAGCCTTGGTTAGACAACCAGTCTAGGAAGAAGGAAAACTGAATTCAAATCTACTGTCATCTATTTAGAAATTGACCTTGTGTCACATCCTACCAGTTGAGGAGGAGTGGGGGTTATATATATATATATATATCTCAAACAATAATATATGGATTTTATAATTAATCATGTGACTTACACCAAGCACGAGTTCTGCCATGTCTTCTAATTTGATATCTTCCTCTTCCAAAATATCAAGCATATATGATCTAGAGTTAAAAAAGATAAACATATTTTTAAGAACATCCAAAATTTACACAGGAATAAAAAGTTGATCTATAAAATAATCTAAACTATTTACAGTTCAAGTTGTACAAAAGTTCTCTTTAGGGAATATTATGGAAATCTTCCAACTAACACATCTACCTTTACACTTCCTTTGACATTTTATACAAAAATCTCCTCTTTTTATGCAATTAGTAGGCACTTTCCTCCACATTTTATAGAATTAATAGCCAACTTTCTCCTCCTTTTTTATGCAATTGGACAACTTTCTCCTCTTTGGATGTAGTTAAGCAACTTTGTCTTCTTTTTTCATGGAATCAGGCAACTTTCTCCTCTTTTTTTAAGCAATTGGACAACTAGTTAGTTAGAGTGTTCACCTATGGTCCATGATAACATGATTCAATCCAAAGACATACCAAAGATTTTTAAAGAATGGTACCTGATGCCTCCTTGCTTAACACTCAGCATTATAAAGTATAGATCAAGGGTATGTAAAGCAGTCCAGGGAAAGGAGTAGTGTCCTCCTTTACACTTCTGGGTAGAAGCTACTGTAAAGAGAACTTAGGGTTGTTCTTGAATATGGTTGGCCAACTTATTTATGTAGTAGAGTGGACTCACTTCAGTGTAATTTAATAAAAATCGATTGGTTTCAAATTTTACAAATTTCTTAAAGGAAATTTCAATTGGAAAGCAAAATTACTCGTGAAAATTTTTTTTTATTTTTAAGAAACAGGACCATAGGAGTTTGAGCCAAAGCTTAAAATTTAAAGTTTCTTGATTGAACAACTGATTTTAACGGCATGTCAACCAGTGTAAGTTTATTTTATGCCTAGAGGTTACAAAATTGGATTCATTGTATATTGATATTTACATTTTTTGTGTAGTTGTTTCTGAAGTATTTTTTTTCAGATGGTCTTATTGCAAAATGATTAAGGATGATAATTATATTAGGTAATTATTTTATTTGTATTGGTAAATTGTAAGTAGAAAGAAACTTTGAATGGAAGCATAGGTCGCATATGAAGGTCATATAGAGCACTTGTCACACATGTCAGCAGATTAAATTGACAGGTTGTTTTGGAAATCACTTTGGGCAACATATTGGAGATTTGTTTTGAAATTAACAGGTAGGCTAGATATTGGATAGTAAACAAAATCAAAGTCATATCGGCTGACTTAGGTGCTAAGATACGTGTCTTTATATCATTAGTGAATGGAATAATTAAGAGATATTATTCAAGCAAAATTTTTAAGGGCAGTTTAGGGAGTTGAGAGTTCAGAGGTAGAGATAGTTGGTTGACTTCAGAGCCCTCTGGGGCAAAGGGACAAGCTGGGTGAAGGAATTGAAGGAAGGTATTTCTGTTCATCTACCACTCCTGTATCTGATAGCATTTCTATTAATACTTCTGCAGTATGAAATGTTACAGTCAGTTAATAAACCTTTCGTATTGGAAATAATAGAGTCGCTTTTTACTTTGCAAAACATAACATCGATGAATATTTATGATCCTATAACATAACACTATCAAATACAAATCACTTTCAAACAGATCTATTTGAGTCAAAGATGGGACCCTAACCAGTACTTCCACTCCAGGTCAGAGTAGGAGTAATGGCATTAAAGGGGTATTCCACAGTGACTAGATCTTCAGAGTTGGAACCTCACCATCAGATGCAATTACGTGTCATACAAAAGAGACCCCCTTTTTTGGGTGGGTGTCTTAGCACTGAGTAGGAAATACAGTGTGTGTATTTTAAACCCTGCAAACAGGATAGAGAAATGATGGAAAACCAGAAACCATTTAGTTTATGTAGTAGACAAGACTCCCAGCCTAATTTCATAAAAAAAATCAATCAATTTCAAATTTTAAAAATTCCTAGAGTAGAGAAATTTCTTTTGAACGTAAAGCAAGCGAAATTATTCACAAGAGAAGTTTACTCATTGATTTTTAACAAGTAGGATCCAAGGAGCTCACTTTTGCCAAATTTCAAAATTTAATGTTTCAGCTTGATACTTTATTTTACCAAATCTTGTACTGTAGATTGTGGTTTACCAGTTGATTATTCAAGCTTGAGAAAATCTCTTCAAAACAAGAGGTTGACTAATATGAAATGGTTAAAATCCAGACTTATCACAGTGACTAACCAGAGGAATAATATTCCAAACACTCAATATACATCACCAACTAACTCCAGCAGACTGTTACTAACATTTTCCACTTAAATTCATGTTTGGTGAATATATTCAAAAAATTAACACAAAAGTTGATATAATAAAACTGTAATACAAATTAAATGTGTTATTTTTGGTGGGTTTCCAAGTAAGTTTTCGAAGTGCTGTTTCCACAGTTTTATTCTTTCTTGTTGGTTTGCTGCTTTCAGTTTTGCTTTGGCTGTGTTCTTTCTTCTGCTCACTTCATTTATTGTTTGCCAGGCTATTCTAGATTGTCTATCTTCCACCGTGTCTCTAATCTTATCTATCTGATTTTGAATGTATTCTGTCTGTTCCTTTATATATATGCCTGCTAATTGATATTGTGCCGTTTTTAGTATTAAGGCATTTGTGTTTGTTGGGTTTTTTCGATAGTTTTTGGAGGCTGTTTTCACTAGTGCATGTTTTTCTCTCACTGCTAAAGTTTCCCATGGGACTCTATATTTAGTTTTAAGTTTTGTTGGAATGTATTTTGCTGCTGCCTCAAGGTGTGCATTGACGAAATTTACATATTCGTCGTTTGGTGTACTTTTTTCCGTCTTTTCTTGTAGTGTTTCGAATCTGTTTCTTAATTCTAATACGTATTTATCTCTTATATCTTTGTTGTTCAATAGGGCCCAGTCATAGTGTTTGGTGGTCGCTGTTCATTTGGCGTTTTTTCGTAGGCTTAACCGTATTTTCGCCGTGACTATTCGGTGATCGGTGGACACACCCTCAAAAGAGGAGTATGCCTCGCAATTCATTGCCCTATTTTTCCATTTCTTGTTTATAAGGATGTAGTCTATCTGAGCTTTAGTATTGTTTGCGTACGTGTATGTCCATAGTTTGCCTTCCCTTTTTTGGTAGTTTGTACTGAGGCATGCTAATCTATTTTCTATCATGAAATCTGTTAGATGTTGACCATTCCTATTTGACGTGTTGTGGAGGCTGTATTTGTTGTTTCCGTTTTTCCCGATTTGGGCATTCATGTCTCCGCCGATGACTAACATGTTGTGTTTCGGGATGCTACGCACTAATGAGGATAACTCATCGTAGAAGGTGACTAGTTCAGTTTCTTCACTAACATTGGTGGGGCTGTAGCATGAGATGATTGTTGCTCTGGGGTTGCCGTTAAAAGTAGCTGCCATCATTCTAGGTTGTATTTTCTCAACGCTATTAAGCATTTTTAATGCTCTAGGTCCTATAAGTAATCCTACCCCTCCTACTGTGGCGTTGACAGAGTTTTTCCATGCGGATACAGAGACGAGCGACCAGCCATTACCAGTTTCGTGATATTTGATATCTTCGGTGTGCGTGTATCTGTGTTCTTGTATGCATATTATGTCTATCTTATGTTCTTCGGCCGATGCGGTTAGCTCTGGTAGTTGTCCTATTCTATTTAAGGTTCTTACGTTAAATGTGGCTATTTGTAGAGTTTGCTTGCATTTTAGTAGTTTTGATTGTTTGAGCTCTGTAGCTGATTTTTCGAACACTGAGGCCAGGGCTCCAACCTCAGCAGGACGCGCCCCTTTTTTACCCACGCGAAGAGCGATGCGGTTTGTGTATGTGGTTTGAGTGTGGGTCATGGTTATCTTTCGATGGCTGTTTTATTCTCTTCTATAGAAGCCACTCTTATAGAGGAGCAGCAGAAGTTCCCCGATCGAACTAACGATCCTGAGCGTAAAGTCGTCAAACTCACATCCAGGACCCGTTTAGGTATTGAGCTTGGTCGTCCATGGGTTTATTTAAATACCTTTACGTACATCATGCTGCTTCCCATGTGTACGCAAAAAAAAAAAGTGGGGGGGATTTTGATTTAAGTTTTCTTAAGTTTTAACTTTAAGTCCAAGATTAAGGTACTTTCGTCAGACTTTCACTGGTACTGATTTTTGCTTTTTTGGGGCGGTATTGGGACTTTTCCTAGGCTTTTTAGTTTTTATTCTTTTTTTTTCTATACTACAGTTGGGAACCTAGTAGGCTTCAGGAATTATAGAGCTTAGAAAGTTTTTTTTTTTTTTTGGTGTGTTTTAGGCTTTTACTTTTTCTTCTAAACTACTGTTAGGGCTTTCTTTATGAATTTTTAAATTATATTATAGAAGAGATTCAAAAACATTCTGCCTTGTTCGCTGACATTTGGAAAGAGTCTTAACATCAATTTGGCTTTATAGTAGAGTAAGCCTGTCTTTACATTTAAAACACATAGTTTAAGCATTATTTCACAAACAAAATACAGCATAACATTTTGTAAAATTCAGCATTTTAAATTGATAGGACTTAAAGACATACTGACCAATATTGATATATTTCTTCCTGTTGGCTCCTGAGTTAAATGCTTCTTCTTCGTTTTAACTTTTATTTACTACTGAATTTTAGGTAGTTTTGGAGGCGGTCTACTGGGTGGGGGGATATTCATTTCATTTTTTCCCCCCTTTCTCTGGGGGGGTGGGCTTGTGGTAGCATTAGGTGTTTTAGGCTTTTACTTTTTCTTCTAAACTACTGTTAGGGCTTTCTTTACGAATTTTTAAATTATATTATAGAAGAGATTCAAAAACATTCTGCCTTGTTTGCTGACATTTGGAAAGAGTCTTAACATCAATTTGGCTTTATAGTAGAGTAAGCGTGTCTTTACATTTAAAACGCATAGTTTAAGCATTATTTCACAAACAAAATACAGCATAACAACTCGGTTCTCAGAAAAATTAAAGATAGGAAAGCTGCAGGGCTGGACGAAATTCCCCCGGAAGTATGGAAGACCAGACAATTCGACGACATACTGCTCTGACACAGCAACGCAGTATACAATCAAAATCCGATAGATAGATGGATGAAGGGATGCATACTCCCCTTCCCTAAAAAGGGGGACCTCGGATTAGCCAAAAACTACCGAGGCATAACACTTACATCCACAGCTGCCAAAATCTACAATGCCCTACTACAAAACCGCATAGAACCCAAAATAGACAACGTACTTAGAAAAAACCAAAATGGCTTCCGAAGAAATAGATCCACAACCTCACAAATATTAACCATCCGTAGAATACTTGAAGGTGTACGGGCAAAGAACCTACAAGCAACATTAATATTTGTTGACTTTACCAAGGCTTTCGATTCCATTCACAGAGGAAAGATGGAACAAATCCTATTAGCATACGGCATACCTAAAGAAACCGTAGCAGCAATAATGATTCTCTATAGAAACACTAAAGTAAAAGTACGATCACCGGATGGAGACACAGAATACTTTGACATTGTAGCAGGAGTACTACAAGAGGACACGCTGGCTCCGTACCTCTTTATCATTTGTCTAGACTATGTACTTAGAACATCGATTGACAAAATCAAAGAGAATGGCTTCGAACTGACGAAGAAAAGAAGCAGAAGGTACCCCGCAACAACAATTACCGACGCCGACTACGCCGATGACATAGCGATACTGGCAAATACACCTGACCAAGCCGAAACACTTCTGCATAGTTTGGAACGAGCAGCAGCAAGCATAGGCCTCTATGTTAATGCACACAAAACGGAATATATGTGCTATAATCAAACGGGGGACATCTCCACTCTAGAAGGAACCCCTCTTAAACTAGTAGACAAATTCACTTACCTAGGAAGCAGCGTCGAATCAACCGAAAAGGACATCGAAACGAGGTTAACGAAAGCATGGACAGCTATCAATAGGCTATCGATTATATGGAAATCAGATCTAACCGATAAAATGAAACGCAGTTTCTTCCAGGCAGCGGTCACATCGATATTGCTATATGGCTGCACTACATGGACGCTAACAAAACGGCTGGAGAAGAAGCTAGATGGCAATTACACAAGAATGCTGCGTGCAATCCTGAATAAGTCCTGGCAGCAACACCCCACAAGACACCAACTGTACGGCCACCTGCCCCCTATCACGAAAACTATTCAAGTTAGACGAACCAGACATGCAGGACACTGCTGGAGAAGCAGAGATGAACTCATAAGAGATGTACTCTTATGGACTCCCACACATGGCCGTGCAAAAGCAGGACGACCAGCACGAACATACATTCAGCAGCTATGTGAGGATACGGGATGTTGTCCTGAAGACCTACCTAGGGCGATGAACGATAGGGAGGAGTGGCGAGAGAGGGTCAGGGATATCTGTGCTACCAGCGCGATATGATGATGATGATGATGATGACAAATTAAATATCATATTAATGCAATATCACACGTTGTTTCCAACAGCTGATATACTGACAGTAAATACTAACCAGAACATCACGGCATTGAGTCAGACAACAACAATTTATTTGCACAATTTCAAGATAGTGCAATGGATTGGTTTCAGTTTGGTTTCTTTAGTTTAATGGCATATCAACCTTTGAAGGTTATTTAATACCAAAGCCATGCTTCTAGAAGAACAGTAGTGGTACAATTTAATCTATAGATGGGAGGATAAGGGGGTTCATACCTTTCCCAAGGATATTTATCCGAAAGTGAATGTAACAGTTTGACTAGAGTTCGAACTCGCTTACTAAGACACCCCCTAGTGCAATGGAGAGTGAATTCTTATGAATATAAACTTGAATGTAAAATATTTGCATGTTTCATATATCTTAACAGTAGTCTTAGGTTGGTTGGGTTTTATGGCATATCAACCTTCGTAGGTTATTTAATGCCAAATCGATTTTTATGCAAATAATCAGTTCTATTTCAAATAAATCAGTTTAGCATGAGTACACAGATTAATTGTTAAAAACATTTCTATTTCAAACTATTCAGTTCATTCAAACAGTTCTAATTCAGTTTAGTATTAGTACAGATTTTGTTTACACACAGTTAAATGTCAAAACAGTTCTATATTAAACAATTCAGTTTAGTGTAAGTACAGTTTCAATATCAAAAACAGTTCCATTTCAAACAATTCGGTTTAGCATAAGCACACAGTTTAAATGTAAGTACAGCTTAATTATGAAGAACATTTCTATCTCAAGCTATTCAGTTCAGTCAAACAATTCCATTTAGCATAAGTATGCAGTTTAGTTCTATTTAACCCATAGATACGGTCCTATCAGGTGCTAACATTCCGGGCCAGAGTGGACCAGGGAGCAATGGCAATGAAGGGGTGTTCCACATTCCCCAAAGCTCCAGCATCACTGGAAGCTCACCATTAGATTGTTTAATGTCATTATCAGGACACTCGTTGGGGGTGGTCTTATCCCTCTGTAGAGGTGTAGTCAGTGTATTCTACAGCCCCAGCCGACTGGGCAAATAGTCTTCAGTATGTTTGGGGTGGAGGTCAGTTTATACAGCAAGTACAGGTTTAACACAGAATTTTGAGTTAAAAATCCTGAGGTCAATTTATGTGCTAGGCTGACTTGCATGCTATGAACCCTTTTCACTATTTGAGGTAAAAAAACTGAATGCTTACTTCCAATCATCTTCTTCGGGACTTTCATTATCAACTTCAAAATTAACCTGAGATAAATTCAAATGAGGATCACATTCATCCTCACATTCTTTCAGATCAAGTTTCAAGCCTTCTTCATGATTCCACCAAATATTTACAGCCAAATTGCTGCCATAGGAACGAACTTGATGAATCCTGAAAAAAAAAAAAAAAAAAAAAAAAAAAAAAATTTGATCAAAAAGATTGTAAATAATTATTGGGCTTTGATAAAATCAAAGAACATTTTACTGTAACGTAATTAAATAGCTCATAGGAAATTGAATGAATAGAAAAATAAATAGATAAAAATAAATAAAGCAGACAGTAGTTGTCGAATAACAAGGCAGAGGCACTAGTCATAGTTAAGAATGACTACGGAAAACTGGAGGTCTGAAATCTTGTACAAATGTGCGAGCAGAAATAGATATGGTTCTGCAACCGACATGACAAGCAGAAGTGAGGGGACGATTTTCGGGAGTCAACAGCAGGATGTGATCAGGTCAAGACATCAGTAGAACACCAGCCACCAAGATGTCGGAGACAAAAGTTTACAGGCCCTAATTTGGGCAGTGAGGTAGAGGTTCTAAAGGGGGTGTTAGACTATGTGACTCAGTGGACAAGTATGATAGAACCAGGAAAAAATTCAAAGTTTGTGTCTGCTCTCTCTTTCCCACAATGATATGTTGATTATATTTTTATCTAGCTAAAGCAGTTGTCTCATGTTTTGATACTCCCTTTCTTTCTCCCGGACGCTACTTGCTACAAGTAAATAAACTTTGGTGTATGTTTAACAGTTTCATGTTTGTCAATTTGTTACCATGGCTAGGTCACAATGTGGGTTGAAAAATCTCTTTAGTACTGCTATGGTACATAAATGTATTTTGGTGCAGTACCAGTCCATACTATCATGGCATGGCTACTTTAGAGGAAAAACGACAGGAAAGAAAGAAAGAAAGAAAGAAAGACAGAGTAAAAAGATAGAAGACAAAGGGAGGGAAAAGAAAATACATGAAAAAAAGAGGAAAGGAAAGAAAAGAAAAAAAAAAACAGAGGAAAAAACTGATGGAAAACAAATAAAAAAAAATCAATTGAGGAAAACCAACAGAAAAAAAAAAACAGGAAAAGAAAGTGAAGAGAAAACTCAGGAGAAGTATGAGAAAAAAAAAAGAAAAATAGAACAAAAAAAAAAAACCAGCAAGAAAATACAAGGAAGAAGAGAAAAATACTAAACCAAGAAAAATGAGAAATATTTAGACAGTCGGATGACTAAGAAATATAATGTAAACAACCCATGGGTTCATAGTAGAGACAAAGACAGAATAATTGAATAATTTTAACAAATAAAAAGAAAAATAACATGAAATAACAACAGAAAAGGCAAAAAGAGAAAAACATGAAAAAGCAACATGAAAGTTGAAAACAAGGGAAGAAAGATACAAGACCATGAGTTAAAAAAACAAAACAAAAGAACGGGATGAAAAGAAAAAATATAAGACCATATATTGAGGACAGGATAGGAAAAATGTTATGCGTGTGTGTGTGTGTTACATTGAATGATAAAGACAAATTTTGTCTGTATAATTTATTCAAGATCCTTTCAAGTTTTCTGATAAGTGTCATAGTTTCAGGCTGGAATTGTAAGATGTGTTTCCCAAAATTGCCTCAAGTGCTTTCGGACCCTTAATAGGCCACCATCAGGGGCTGCTTGCTAAAAACTTTCAAAACTCTGTTTAAAAACAAACACACATTACACAAGCAAGCAACCCCTGATGAGGGCCTGTGAAGAGTCCAAAAGCACCCGAGA
Source organism: Sepioteuthis lessoniana (assembly GCA_963585895.1). Lineage (NCBI taxonomy): Eukaryota > Metazoa > Mollusca > Cephalopoda > Myopsida > Loliginidae > Sepioteuthis > Sepioteuthis lessoniana. Next base: position 77,841,375 of record OY757920.1, on the reverse strand, counting down.
CAATTTTGGGAAATTCATCTACCAATTCCAACCTAAATCTAAGATACTTATCTGACAACTTGAAAGGATCTTAAATTATATATATATATGTATGTTGTGTGTGTGTATATATGTCGGTATGTATGTTATATATATATATATATATATGTTGTTAATGCTACGATAGCAAAACTAGTAACAGACTTTCTTTTGAGCATGAAACTTATAAGTGAAAATAAAATCAGAAAAAGAAATTCATTTATAAAGTCATGAATTCCCCATAAAAGTTACATTATTTTAAAGAGAAAACTCTAAGTAATATGGAATAAAAAAACATGGAAGGGTGATGTACAAATGAAATTATGTTTAAAAAAAAAGTTAAGGTGATAAATTTTAATGGCATATCTACTTGTGTAGGGTTATTTCATATCCAGAGGTTACAGAATTGGATTCATTGTACATTTATATTTTTTCTGTAGTGGTTTCTTTCGAGTTTTTTGCACACAGTAATATGATCTCCAGCATTCCTACCAAAGAGAAAAAATTATTGCGGTATGGTTTTTAGTATTCCTATCTACTATCAAAAATTATATGCTTTCATGTAATTATTTCAATTTAATAATAGTTATTTGTTTGCACACTGGTTTTTGCACCCAAAGACACCCCTATTTGGGGGGATTGAGGTCTTATTCCTCAGCAAGGGATACAGTCCATGTATTCTGAGTAACAGGGCAAAAAATTAGATTGTGGGTGGAGTTTAAAATTCACTTAATTATTCATTACAGAATCAAAGGTTTTCAGGCTTTCCTGCATCCACTAAAAATATTTTTTCTTTTTTTTGTACAATCTGATTCTTCAGTCTCTCTTTTTAAAGAAATATTCATTTTTTTCTTTCCAAAGGATCAGCAAATTTAAAATGTGTTTTGTTAGATAGAACTTCATTTTTGCCTGTTTTTATATTCAATCCTGATAATTATTATTGCTTTATTCATTTATTCTTGGGATCTACAAAAATCTTTCCTTTCAGTATCTTAAAAGTTGAAGTAAAACAAACACAATGATATTAAAAAGAGTAAACGCCTTGTCAATAGGGCTTAAAATATCCCAAATAACTCCAGCAGAGAGATAAGTACTCCTCTGCCAAAAAAGGGGGTGTCCTGAATAGAACACAAAACTGCATCTAGTGCTGAGGCTCCAGTTTTGAAAATCTAGAAAGTGTGGTATACCCCTTCATTACCATTATTCTCAGATCCACTTTAATCTAGAGTGGTAATACCTGATAGGTTTCCATCTATGAGCCAAATGTATCTGAAAATTATTTGTATTAGATAGGAAAACTTATTAACATAACAGTGGGCAAAAAAACTTAAACTACACAAAAAAATTTACATATAACTGTACAATGGATACAATTCCCTAACCTCTAGGCATAAAATAACCCCAAACCGATTGACCTGCAGATAAAATCAATCATAAAAAGAGTAAACTTTAATAAAAGGTAAGAAACTAAAAAAAAATAAAAAGCTTCTTGGTAATTAATGATTATTTGCTTCAAAGTAGGATATTTTGAGTCTATTTTATTTGTTAGTTAAAATTGAACTAACAATCACATTATCAAAGAAAAAATGTAAGAATTTATTATGTCAAATAAGGAATGAAGTTGAAGGGTTGACATAATTTTATTAGTTGGAAGGCATTAACAAATGCTTTAGTTTTAAAAATTAGCTTATTTTTGCACACAAGTTGAAATCAAATTTTTACACTTAAGGGAAATAACTCTATTAAATAAAATAAGAATTACCTCCCTTCAAAAGATAAGTAACTTTGTACGTTTTAGCAGTTGTGCTTAAACTAAATGCCTTCAATAGATAAATTTCTTTATAAAGTCATGTTATCTTATAAGAGGGAGTCATTTTTCAATGACAAAAACATTTCATCAAATAGTTAATTTTTTTTCGATTTAGACACCCAGATCTACATAGTAATAAAAATAAATACAGAGAGAGAGAGAGACACACACACACATTATATATATATATTACATAAACACAGACACGTATACACACACACAAATTCTGTCCGAAAAGTAACAGGTCTTAGAGGGCTATGAGTGAAAGGCAGATAAGTAGATTGTGTTATCTAACATGATATCTTGAGAGTACATGACTAATCTTGTAATATAATAGCAGAGGGATTTCGTTTTGTATATCTTGCCTTTTGGTTTAGTTAGGATGAGAACCTTTTGGCTCAGTGCATGGGTTAGTTAGGTGCAAACATGAGTGCAGGTGTTCACGCACGTGCGCGCGGGGAGAGGATGCGTCATTCACAGATGTCAAAATAAAACCCCAGATAGAAAATAGGACCAGGGGGTGTGAATGACGTCATGCACCGGAAGCGTGGGCTGAGGATTTTTGGGATTTGAGAAAAAAGAGAGAGTTGAGTTCCTTGCTCCGAACGAGAGAGTCGAGATTCAGAGCTGGGCGAAGCCAGATGAATTTGTGCACTACGGGCGCCTCACGTTGGTTGGGTCGGGAGCTGATGATGTAAAAGCAGTCAGTATAGAAAGATTGTGTGTCTCTCTCTCTCTCTCCTCATGTCAAATAACCTTTAACTCAAAGGTAATAAAGTTTCGTACCTGAACCAATTCTGTGAATTTTGTATTTCCGGGATTTCTATGTTTATGAACAACTATGAATGTTTTTCCGCATCGTGGACCCTGTAAATGTAATAATCTTAGTTTTCTGCAACAATTGCATTTTTTTTTTAACATGCTTTAGTTTAGACTTCAGGTCATTCAGCTATGAGCACTAAAGAATGAATGATGAACAGTGAGCAACAAATAATTAAAAATTTTGGTTTAGTAGCAGAAACGCTCCATCACAAGGTACAGGAAATGCTTCAGTAAGAGTTTATGAATGACACAAAAGGTTTGAAGAGCACAAGGAGTTGAAAAATGTCTCCAAGACAGGGAGGCTATTAACAAGGACTGAGGTCAATATTGAGTGGAAAAGCAAGAGGTGTGTGGCAATAATCAATAGATTAGTTTACATCATAGCTGAATTTGAAAAAAGACAGTGTTTAGAAGATTATTACAAAAGATTTAAGCATGTAGAAAATCTGCGCTAAAATGTTGCCAAGACTACTGAATGAGGACTAGGAGTGCCACTTTCTGGGTGTGTCAGGGCATCAGTTGAGGGTTTGGTTTGGTTTGGTTTTATGGCATATCAACCATTGTAGGCTAAAAAAATCTTCTTTATACATATATATTAAATATATAGGATTTGTAAACATTTTGTAGATAACATACTTAAACGAGCCAGAGGTCTTTTTTTGAACACAGTTAAATTGTTCCAAGTATTGCTATATAATAGTCACAATTTAACATGTCATTTGTTTGCACACATAGTTTGTTCTATTTGACCCACAGATAGGACCCAATCAGGAGCTACCACTCCGGGTCAGTATATTCCCCCCACAATAAAATGGATAAATGGTATTTATTTCCATTAAGTCAATTTTTTTTTGTCTTCTATACATATTTTGTAATTAAGCATCTGTGTACAGTTAATTACATGAAAAGTATGTTTATTCATTCATTTATTGGAAATACAAAAATTAAAAATTTGTATGTATACAAATATCTATTTCCCTTAACTGTATAAATAATTAGATAGAAATATAGATATTAATGTATTACCAGAGGTAAGGAATGAAGAGACAATCTCCAGCCGTGATGTTCACATGATGATATTCAATGTCAGCCAATTCAGGATATTTTATGTAATCCATGCTGGCAAAAGAAAAGAAAAAAAGTAGATTCAAATCATCCTAAATATTTTCTCTATGAAAATGTGAAAGGTTCAAATATTGACAGAGTTATTCAGTTCATTGAAGAATTTTAGATGGTAAAATGAATAGTAAGCGGGGTTACTAGACCATTGTTAGAAATTACATTCTCACAGGAGGCCTCGTACTTCTGGCTTTTTGCTAAGCTTAATAAATGACTGACTTCTATAGGGTTACACAGTAGAGACCATTCAGAAGGGGCTTATCAACCAGAGGGGAAAAAATTGATTTGGATTTCACAAGAATAGAGAAATACATTACAAACGTGTAATGGTGTAATGGACTTTTGAAGGTTAGTGCAAAAAAAATTGTTTTGTTTTTATGAAAAAGAATTCTATCATTAAATTTGTTTTTACGAAAAGGAATCTACGAATTTCTTTTGTTGAGAAGGCAGATTGTCAAAAGAACTGAGTTATTTTATGTAGCAAAAGGCAAAATGTTACCTCAAGATCCTAAGCAATACCATATGTGTCTTGCCAGCAGATGTCCAATAGGGAGAAATCTGCCTGCTTTTGAGACCTGAATTTACATGAAAGCATGTCTCATATCAGCGAGAGTTGGGTCACATATGTACATTTCAACTCTCGGTTAAAACACATATGTACATTTCAACTCTCGGTTAAAACAACAAGTTTACAGGGAGGAAGGATGTGTTTTTTCTCTGTTGGTTTGATGCTTTAGAGACAGACAGACACCTAGGCAAGACAGTTAGAAAGGTTGGTTGGGTTTTATGGCATATCAACCTTTGTATGTTATTTAATGCCAAATCCATTTTTATGTAAATAAGCAGTTCTACTTTAAACAATTCAGTTTAGCATGAGTACAGAGTTTAATTGTCAAAAACATTTCTATTTCAAACTATTCAGTTTATTCAAACAGTTTTAATTCAGTTTAGTGTAAGTACAGATTTTGTTTACAAAATGCCAAAACAGTTTTATATATAACTCAGTTTAGTGTAAGTACAGTTACAATGTCAAAAATAGTTCAATTTCAAACAATTCAGTTTAGCATAAGCATGCAGTTTAAAATGTGAGTAGTTTTATTGTGAAAAACATTTCTATTTCAAGCTATTCAGTTTAGTCAAGCAGTTATAATTCAGCTTATTCAGTTTAGTAAAAGTACAGATTTTGTTTACACACAGTTAAATATCAAACAATTCAGTTTAGTGTAAGTACAGTTTCAATATCAAAAAACAGTTCCATTTCAAATAATTCAGTTTAGCATAAGCATGAAGTTTAAATGTAAGTATGGTTTAATTGTGAAGAACATTTCTATTTCAAGCTGTTCAGTTTAGTCAAACAATTCAGTTAAGTATAAGTATGCAGTTAGTTCTATTTAACTCATAGATAGGGTCCTACCAGGTGTTACCATGCCAAGGAGCAATGATAATGAAGGGGTGCTCCACATTCCCCAAAGCCCCAGCATTACTGGAATCTCACCATCAGGTTGTTTAGTGTCATATCTAAGACACTCATTGGGAGGGTCTAAACCTTCTGCAGAGATACAGTCAGTGTATTCTACAGCCCCAGCCAACTGGGCAATACACAGAGTTAAATGTCAAAACTGTTTTACTTCAGATAATTCAGTTTAGCATAAGTACACAGTTTAGACGTCAAAACAGTTCTATCTCAAGCAATCAAGTTTAGCATAAGTACTCAGTTTAAATGTCAAAACAGTTGTTTTAAACAATTCAGTTTAGCATAAACACCTAGTTTAAATGCAAAAATCAGTATAGTGAAGGAAGTTCAGTTTAGTTCTATTTAACCCATAGATAGGACTCTTATCAGGTGCTACCACTTCGGGCCAGAGAGGACCTGAGAGCAATGGCAATAAAGGGTTACTCCGCATTCCCTAAAGCTCCAGCATTACTGGAACCTCACCATCAGATTGTTTTGTGGTATATCCAGGACACTTGTTGGGGGGATCTTACCCCTCTGCAGAGAAGCAGTCAGTGCATTCTTCAGCCCCAGCTGACTGGGCATCAACCCTTGTGGGTTATTCAATGCCAAATCATGTTTATGTATGTACATACATATATACAGAATTTGTGAATGAATAGTTTGGAGGTAACATTACTTTAAAATAAGCTAGAGCTCATTTGTTTGCACATGGTTAAATGGTTTCAAGAATAGAAAATTATTAAATATTTCTATTTGGACCATTGATGGAGCTCAAGATGATGGCAAGAGAGACAGAGTAGTGACAGGACGGCAAGTGAGAAGCTGGGCGATGAGCATAGAAATAAGAAGTAAAATAGACAACATGAGAAAAAGTTAAAGTAGCTCTGGATTCTATACATTATTCTATGTTATTCTGTGAAACTGCTGTTGCAGATAATCTTTCCATGAATCATCCTGTTAGTAAGTTTTAGAATACATAAAGTGAATCACCTCTACAGAAACCGTATTAATTAACAAAGAGAAATATTTATTGATATGATAGTGCCTACATTAATAATAACTAGTCTTGTGAAACAATACTAAGTAAGTTGGCGACTGTAGTCGAGGGGGGCCCGAAGGCTCCCTTTTCAATAGCTACTACACCGAGGTGTAGGGGAGGGCGCTACTCCTTTCCCTGGGTTGGTCCACTTTACCCTCGATACGTACCTTATATTTCTGAATGTTAAGCAATGAGGTATCAAGTACCATCTTTAAAAGTCTTTTGTATGATGCGACCTGGGATTGAACCTGAGCCATTAGTGAACACTCTACCCACAAGGCCAATGAGAACTACCCTCAATTCTTTAGTGGTTTGGTTTTCTGGCATATCAATCATTGTTGGTTATTTAATGCCAAATCCTGTTTTTACATATATATCAAATATATAATTTGTAAACACATTTTTTAGATACACACAGTTAAAGGATCAAATAATTCTATTTCTAATAATTCAATTTCACATAAACCAACAAAGTGAAATGGTTTCATGTATTGCTATCTATGACTATCAATTCAATTAAACATGTCATTTGTTTACTCACAGTTAAATGATCAAACAGTTTTATTTCAAACAATTCAATTTAGCCAAAGTCATTTGTTTGCACTCAGTTTAAATTTCAGGGTCCTATCTATGGGTATTTGACAGATAAATAGGAACCTTTCAGGTGCTACCACTCTGGGCCAAAGTGGACCTGGGAGTGATAGCATTAAAGGGGTACTCCACATTCCTCAATGCTCCAACATTACCATCGTATTGTTTAATGTCATATCCAAGACACTCATTGCAGAGATGCAGTCAGTGTATTTTACAGCCTCAGCTGTCAATTCTTGAGAGAGGCAAGTCAAAACTAACAAGACCTCAATTCTTATGAGACAAGTCAAAAGTAATGTCAATACTTTTGAGACCTACTTTGTTAATTCAAGGATTGTAATATTGAAGAAAGAAATTCATAGAAGTGATTAGCAATTTGTCTTACCTGTCAACATCAATATCAGAATAAGCACCATTTTCTTTCAAAATAATCTGGAAAGAAAAAAAAAGACCCAAAAATAATCTGCTTAATCATTGTTTTAAGAAAATATGGCTCCAATTTATAAAAAATAGAAACATTTTCAGCAACTATTACTTTTCTGTTTTGCCTACAGAAGACTAACTTCTTAGGCTGAGGCAGGACATGACCCTCACCAAACACAGGGGTAATTCCACTTCAAATCTGCTGACTGGTTATGTCTTTGGATGACATGACTAATCCGTTATCTAGTCACATTGTTTTTTAGATCCAGAAAACAGATCAATCCGCTAATCAGAGTAGATGGTTGTGACCACATATTTAAGAAAGCAAAAAAATATCAATGCCAACCAACAGAACCAAATACTGCTGTAACAATATTCAATTTAAACATGTTTTTTAAAATGGTACATATATTCCCCCATCCCAGAGGTGGGAAATTTTAGTCAGAGACCTAGTTCATGAATTAACAGCAAATTCTTCGGCATTCAAAGTCAAACACAAGTCCTCATAATTTATTGTGCAAGTTTTTAGGCTTTTCTATTCTTGTTTTCTATAGTTTGGCATAAGGCAATCTCAAATAGCAGTTGTGTTTGCCTCTCTCAATCTTTAGCTCTCACCTTCTCTCAGTTCCTTGGTAGTTAGGTACAAGGTGATTTCAAGTAGCGAGTTATGCTGATTTCTCCGCACTTCTTTACTTTTTCAAGTCTGGTACAAGGGCGTCTCGAAGTATCATAGTATTTCACAAAGTGTTGAATTATCTTAGGTTTTCTTTGCTTCTATACCCAGGGCAGTCTGGTCAAAGGTCAATAACTCAGAGTTTTGGAGAAACTGTTAGCTGACTTGCAATCTCTCTCTGGTGAGGGATGGGACCCATGGCTTTTATTTATATCAGTTTTGGTTTGGTTTGGTTTTATAGCATATCAACCATTGTTGGCCACCCAATGCCAAATCCTGTTCTAACATATATATTAAACATATAACTTGTAAACATATTTTGTAGATACATTTGAAAATGAACCTGAGCTCACCCCTTTTGCATACAGTCAAATGGTTTTAAGAATTTCTATTTAATACAAATCAAGTTACTATCATTTGCTTGCACACAGTCAAATGGCTCAAAGTATTACCATGCAACAATGATAACTTTCTATCAGTCACCTGCCTACACCCCACCATATATATATATACAAACACATACACACACAAGACTTGTAAGAAACTAGCTTACCAACAATTTCACTCCTAAATGAGCCAGAGCCAATTCATATGCACACCAGCACTGCTACTGCTCCCATACAGCCAAATAGCTTCACAATCACTTACTCCTACCACACCTCTCATCATCCCTCACAGACTCCGTGCCTTCCTTGAATCTCTTATGCCACTTAAAAACTCATGCTTGATGCATGCAAAATGGTCCAAAAGCAGTCTGAAGCATTCCATACATTTGTGGCATTTTTTCCAAGTTTAAAACAGAATTTTATTGCATATCATTCTTCTAAAGTGTCCTCACATCCAGATTGCATTTTTGAAATTCACCAGCTGTGACAATCAGGCTTTAGTAGGGTGTATTCCAATTCCTGCTGTAGCAGTTCATTTGAACTTGAAATCATAAAAATTGGTCAGTCATATCATAAGATGTACAGCAAAAACATACTGAATTTTCAAGAGTCTACAACAATTTTAAATGCCTGTACAAAAAAAGTCTGGAAACTTATTGAATGCACCACACACATATACCCATTATCTATCCCTTGGTTTTTATTTACAAATTGTTTTTTTATAGGCTTGGGAAAGGGGAGAGTTAGACATTTTAGATGTATAATGGATTCTAATCCATCATTGTTCCTTATTCACGAATGTAATCATTCATAATCGGAAAGAGTAGAAAGGATTCTTACTTTATCCTTGTATTTTGGATCCACAAAGAAAAGTTCCTTGTCTCCTCGATACACACAATTCACATTATCCACAGCATCCGTATGAACCACAGATTTGGTGCCACCACTGCTGAACCACATGACCTGATGAGGGTTAAAAAAAAAAAAATAAATAAAAATAATTTGGTTTGGTTGGTTTGGTTTTATGGCATATCAACCTTTGTAGGTTATTTAACGCCAAATCCATTTTTATGTAAATAATCTGTTCTATTGAAAACAGTTCAGTTTAGCATAAGTACACAGTTTAATTGTCAAAAACATTTCCATTTCAAACTATTCAAGCAGTTATATGTAATAATTCAGTTAAGTGTAAATACAGTTTTAATGTCAAAAAACAGTTCTATTAGAAAAAATTCAGTTAAGCATAAGCACGCAGTTTAAGTGTAAGTACGGTTTAATTGTCAAAAACGTTTCTATTTCAAGCTATTCAGTTTACTCAATTCATTTTAGCATAAGTATGCTGTTAGTTCTATTTAACCCATAGATAGGGCCCTATCAGGTGCTACCACTCCAGGCCAGAGTGGACCTGGGAGCAATGGCAATGAAGTTGTACTCCGCATTCCCCAAAGCTCCAGCACTGCTGGAACCTCACCATCAGATTGTTTAGTGTCATATCCAGGACACTCGTTGGGGGGGGGGTCTTACCCCTCTGCAGAGGTGCAGTCAGTGTATTCTACAGCCCCAGCTGATTGGGCAATACAAAGAGTTAAATGTCAGACAGTTTTATTTCAGATAATTCAGTTCAGCATAAGTACACAGTTTAGACGTCAAAAACAGTTCTATTTCAAGCAATTCAGTTCAGCACTAGTATGCAGTTCCAATGTCAAAACAGTTCTATTTTAAACAATTCAGTTTAGCATAAATATGCAGTTTAAATGCAAAAATCAGTATAGTGAAAGAAGCATGTAGTTCTATTTAACCCATAGATAGGACCCTTATCAGGTGCTACCACTCTGGGCCATAGTGGACCTGGGAGCGATGGCAATGAAGGGGTACTCCACATTCCCCAAAGCTCAAGCATTGTTGGAACTTCACTATCAGATTGTTTAGTGTCATATCCAGGACTCTCGTTGGGGGGGTCTTACCCCTCTGCAGAGAAGCAGTTGGTGTATTCTACAGCCCCAGCCGACTGAGCAAAATAATTTAGAGTGTCAATTAAAAAATAATAATCATATTTTAATAATATGATTGCAGAAATATTTGAAGCTAATGGAAAAGTTCCTATCACCATGTTTTACACAATGTTAGAGAAATCTTCAAAGTGTTTTTAAAGTTTACTATGTTCATTCTCTGTATAACAAATCAACTATCATACTTTACCAGTGGTTGGTTGGTTGGTTGGTTGGTTTTATGGCATATCAACCTTTGTTGGTTATTTAATGCCAAATCCATTTTTAGGAAAATAGTTCTATTTCAGACAATTCAGTTTAGCATAAGTACGCAGTTTAAATGTGAAAAACATTTCTATTTTAAGCTATTCAGCTTAGTCAAACAGTTCTACAGCTAAATGTCAAAACAGTTCTATATTAAACAATTCAGTTTAGTGTAAGTACAGTTTCAATGTCAAAAAACAGTTCCATTTCAAATAATTCAGTTTAGCATAAGCACACAGTTTAAATGTAAGTACGGATTAATTGTCAAAAACATTTCTATTCCAAACAATTCAGTTTAGCATAAGTATGCCATTTGTTCTATTTAACCCATAGATAGGGTCCTATCAGGTGTTACCACACCAGGCCAGAGGGAACCTGGGAGCAATGGTTTAAATGGGGTGCTGTGCATTCCCCAAAGCCCCACCATTACTGGAACCTCACCATGAGACTGTTTAGTGTCATATCCAGGACACTCACTGTGTGTGGGGGTGTCTTACCCCTCTGCAGAGGTGCAGTCAGTGTATTCTACAGTCCCAGCCAACTGGGCAACTTTACCAGTGAAAAAATAAATACATCAATAAGTAAGTAAAAAGTAAAGTTGTCTCCCTTTAGTCGAGGGTGACCCAAAGGCTCCCTTTTTGGTAGCTTCTAGACCATGGTGTAGGGAAGGGCGCTAATCCTTTCCCTGGATTGCTCCACTTTACCCTTGATCGGTACCTTATAATGCTGAGTGTTAAGCAAGGAGGTGTTAAGTACCATTTTTAAAGTCTTTGGTATGATGCAACCTGGGATCGAACCCATGTCTCCCGGACCACTGGCAAACACTTTACCCACTAAGCTAATTTTTTTTTAAATTCATGCATTCTGAAGATGTACTATGTGGTTATATAATACTGGGAAGCAATGAAATTGAGGCAATGAAAGTGTGTATCTACTTAGGACAGATGGGAAATATATGCTGAGGCATGAAAGCAGATATTTTGAAGAGAATAAAATCAGGCTGGAAAACATTTGGAATGAGACCCTGCATACCAATCTTTTCAAGAGCTACATTTTGCCAGTCACGTTATTGCAAAGTAAAACATGGGCTACCAAAAAAAGAGAAGGAACAGTGAGAGGTTACAATACAGGGCACTATGGAAAAATTCATACATAGGCACTTTAAAAGTGAGATAATTTGGGGGTGAAGGGAAGAGCACATAAAAAGTGAGGTAGTTTGGGAGCAAAGTGAAGAATGTGATCACAGAGTGATGAAAGCAGAAGTTTCACTTGCAAGGTTCACAGACAACAGGTGGAACCGTGTAGTTGTCAAGTTGTATTTGTGACAGAAAATAGTTACTTGGAAAATCTCACTAAAATGATAAGATGAAATTGTCTAGCCATTCAAACCAACATGGAGAAGAAGGGTTGGATCAAAAATGAAGCAGAAGTACATTGCTGCCAGCAATGTGGAAAACATCTGACAACCTGGCTAGTAAGGGAATATATATATATATATATATATATATATATATGCACTTTAACATGACAATAAATTTAGTTGATATAAAAGTTTACTAATTTTTGTAACAAAAGTTGTTTTTAGTAAACAATATAATCAAAAGGAAATGATATACTTTATAGATTAATCATTATTCAATTGTACTAATTGAACTCATTTCTCTCAAGCTATCTGTCTCTCTTCTGTTTGCTTTTCTGTCATTCTTTCATTTCTTTTTTTCTCCCTTTATTCCATTTCATCCAGAGAGATGATAAGCATCCCCTACATCTCGGTGTAGTAGCTATTGAAAAGGGAGCCTTCTGGTTGCCCTCGATTATGGTCGCCAAACTACTTTTAGATGGTTTCAAACGCAGTTTTTTCCAAGCTGGGGTCGTATCGATACTGCTGTATGGATGCACCACTTGGACACTAACTAAACGGCTGGAGAAGAAGCTAGATGGCAATTACACAAGAATGCTGAGAGCAATATTGAACAAGTCCTGGTGGCAACACCCCACAAGGCACCAACTATACGCCCACCTACCTCCCATCACAAAAACTATCCAAGTTAGACGAACCAGACATGCAGGACACTACTGGAGAAGCAGGGACGAGCTCATAAGTGATGTACTCCTATGGACCCCCACATATGGCTGGGCAAAAGCAGGACGACCAGCTCGAATATACATTCAGCAGCTATGTGAGGATACGTGATGTAGCCCTGAAGACCTGCCAGAGGTGATGAACGATAGGGAGAAGTGGCAAGAGAGGGTCAGGGATATCCGTGCCTGCGGCACAACATGATAATGATGATGATGATATTTCCAATTATTTCTATCTAATAATTATAACTTGTACATAATTATATGGTTTCAAATTACTAAACAACTTTCTGTAATGAATGACCCTTAATTTTTAGGCAAAAATGGGCATTATTATATATTGTATGAAGTGAACAACCCCAAACTTTTGGCTATACTAGCCTACAAAACATTTCAACATCCAATGATATAAAGAGAAAATATCCAAACATTTATACTTTGTAAACTACAGTAATACACTCAAAATCAATGCAATTCCACAAATGAACAATGTAGTCTAAACTTTGATGTAGCCAACGCTGTTTACAAGGATTTTCCAAACTCTACCTTCTACCATTAGTCTGACCCAACACGTTTCAACATAGCCTTGATAAAGTCTTTTCGTCAAGATAATGAAGTTTTTATGCAACTTTGTTTACCATTAATAATATTTGTACATATCTGGACAAGTGTTATAAAAAGTGAACACTGTTAAGTAAAACCTTTATCATAATAATAGCTTTTGTTTAAGTATAGGCTATGCAGAGACACAGAGGATTGGAATTATGACAAAAGGTAAGCTTCAATGTTTAAAAATATATCTCATATAATTGGTTTTAGAGATAAAAAAAGTCATCTTAAGAAATTATTCATTACATGAGCATATATGGTATTCCAATTTAATAATTATTTGTTTGCACAGAGTATTATGGTTTAAAGTATTCCTATCAAATACTAATGATTTTTAAACAGATCTATTTCATGAAATTAACAGATATTACCCCTCGAGATTAGAGCAGACCTAAGTGTAATGACACTGAAGGAGTGACACCCTGCATAAACTGGATCCTTTCTGCTGTCATACCAATGACACAGTTATGTTGGTTGGGTTGTATGGCATATCAATCTTTGTAGGTTATTTAATGCCAAATCAGTTCTATTTCAAACAATTCAGTTTAGCGTAAGTACAGTTTCAATGTCAAAAACAGTTCCATTTCAAACAATTCAGTTTAGCATAAGTACGCAGTTTAAATGTAAGTACATGGCTTAATTGACAAAAACATTTCTATTTCAAGCTATTCAGTTTAGTCAAACAGTTTTAATTAAAAAAAATTCAGTTTAGTATAATTATAGTTTTTGTTCACACACAGTTAAATGTCAGAACAGTTCTATTTCAAGCAATTCAGTTTAGCATAAGTACGCAGTTTGGTTCTATTTGACCGATGGATAGAACCCTATCAGGTGCTACCACTCTGGGCCAGAGTGGACCTGGGAGTGATGGCAATGAAGAGGTACTCCCCATTCCCCAAAGCTCCAGCATTACTGGAACCTCACCATCAGAGTGTTAAGTGTCATATCCAGGACATTCATTGAGGGGGTCTTGCAGCGATGCAGTTGGTGTATTCTCTCGCCTCAGCTGATATGGCAACAGTTATCTTGGTTATTCCCACTGATTATTTAGGAAATATGAATGAGACATAAGCTTTTTTGTCCCTTGGTGCATATATTTAGGTGCAATAATGCATATGCATCTAGGTAAGAGTATATTTATATGAATATGTATGGTTAGATTATTTGGTTTAATGGTATATCAACCCTTGATGGTTATTCAATGCTAAATCCTGTTTATACATCATCATCATGTCATGATGAAGAGGTACTCCACTTTCCCCAAATTCCAAGAGTGTAGCCTCGTCATCCGAAGCAGTTTAATATCATACCTGGAATACTAAATGGTTTCAAGTATTAGAATTTAACACTAAATTCTATTTAATGTTATTCTTTCAAGTATTGCTATCAAACACTAATAATTCTGCTTTATATTAATCATTTGTTTGCACACAGTTAAATAATTTCAAGTATAGGAAATGATTGAATAGTTCTACTTGAGCCATAGATGGAAACCTATCAGGTACTACCATTCCAGGTTAGAGTGGACTTGAGAGTAATGGCAAGGAAGGGGCATGTCGCATTCTCCAAAACCCTAGAACTGAAGGCTTAACATCAGAGGGTTTAAGATGATACCCAGGATACTCGGTGGGGTCTTACTTCTCTACAGAGGTACTGTTAGCATGTTCTACAGCCTCAGCTGACAGGGCAGATGAAGATGTTTCTAGGTGTAGCATATATGGATGCATATGCATGTGGGTATAGGCAAAATGTATATGTATGTAACTGGATGTGGGTATATAAGTAAAGTTGGTGACCCCAGTCGAAGGTGACTGGAAGGCTCCCTTTTCAATAGCTACAACACCGAAGTGTAAGGGAGGGCGCTACTCCATTCCCTGGATTGCTCCACTATACCCTTGATCCTAACTTTATAATGCAGAGTGTTAAGCAAGGTGGCATCAAGTAGCATTTTTTGAGTCTTTGGTATGATTCAACCTGAGATTGAACCCCTCTCTCCTGGACCATTGGTGAACACTCCACTCATTAGGCCAATGGCCTGGTAGTATCAAAAGGGAAAACTAAATAAGTTACAGATATAAGTAGATTTTAAGAGATAATAAAATGGAAAAATGATTTCTTGATGGGGACGAAGGGGTCATGTTTTTAATGTCCATAATAAACTGGGGGTTCAAGTCTTGGGTAGTAAGCTGTAGTAGGTCACCAGAGAAGTGGCTGAGTTAAGGGACGGTCATTTGAGGAAAGCAGTTACGAGCAGTTAGCCATTAGACAGAATGATGTTGAAAAACTTACCAAAGATCTAGTCTTTGTCTGCCATCTGTATTGTGATGGTTAGGGCCTACTCACTTTGACTAAAGAGCAAGACATCACACGTTTGGTTTGGTTTCTTTGTTCAATGGCATATCAACCTTTGTAGGTTATTCAATGCCAGAGCTATTCTCCTAGAAGAACAGTAGTGGTACTATTTAACCCATAGCTGGGACGTTAAGGGGCTTCATACCTTTCCCAAGGGTATTTGTCGAAAAGTGAATGTAATAGCGCGGCTGGAGTTCGAACTCGCTTACTACGATTTTGCAGTCCATTGCTTTAACCATTACACCACGAGGACACCCCCATCACATGTAGTCCCATAAGGATTGTGCAAAGACTGTATAAAAGCAACAATGTGATTTTCAGGCAGATTTTTGTTTTATTTTTCTTTGTGGAGCTGACCTGAGGTATACACAGTTTCAACCAAATCTAGAAGCCAATCTTTTTTTAAAAACAAAATCAATGTAAGGAGTGATATTAGTAAGTAAAACTGGGTGGGCTGAGATCAATACCTTTATATTTTTGCACTGATTTGGGCTTGAAGTTAAACATAATGTAAAAGTGGTTCGGTTTGGTTTCTTTGTTTTAATGGCATATCAACCTTTGTAGGTTATTTAATGCCAAAGCCATTCTCCAAGTAGAACAGTTGTTGTACTATTTCACCCATAGCTGGGAGGATAACGGAGTTCATACCTCTCCCAAGGGTACTTGCCTGAAAGTGAACGTAATAGCGTGACTGGAGTACGAATTTGCTTACTACGAATCCACAGTCCATCGCTTTAACCATTACACCACAAGGACACCCCCTAATGTAAAAGTGTCTACAACCAAGTTAAAATGTCATTGGAGGCTATTATCACATTTTTTGATTCAAGTTGATCAAGAATCATAAAATGTTACCAGAGAATGGCAAGATGAAGTTTGATTATAAAATGTCAACATCTGTGCCATATGCAAGACAGAGCAAATCTATAAATTCAATAATAGTTGAACATACCAATGAGAGAGTTAAGTGATTGAATTTGTTCAGGCAGATAACTTTTCAAATTAGCTTTACTGATGTTATGTCAATGTTGAATTAATATTTTTGTCTAAAAAATTTTGCTATATTTTTAGCAACTTTGGATGCTTTTGTTGAGATCATGAAGGGGATGAACCACAATGGACTGTAAGATACCAAGCTCGCCTGATACTCTCCAAGTACTACTCCCCAGATTTACATCGACTTGATTGATATTTTGGTTTCAGTATTTTTCCTTCATTGCATTGATCTTTCAATGCATTATTAGATAAAATAGGGAGGACCCCATGGTGTAATGCTTATCGTCGTAGGAAATGGACACAGTGACACGAGTTCTAATCCTGGACGAGACTGGTTGCATTTCACATAGCACTAATACCCTTGGGAAAGGTATGAATCCAATTATCCTCCCTCCAGCTATGGGTAAATAGTAGGGCAGACTAGGTTCTTCAGCCTTGGTGAGGCAACTAGTCTAGGAGAAGGAAAACTCTGAATTCAAACCTGTTAAACTCCGCTAAAAAAATTGACCTTGTGTCATATCCTGCCTGAGCGGAGGGGTTGGTAAATATGTATTAGATGAAACAGAGAAGATAAAAAGAGGAAATAATGAGACTTACAGTCGCTACAAGACCTTTGTCGAAGAGTTCAGCACACTGAATACTGCAGGGTATCATTACATCTTTCCTGAACAAGAGGGGGAGAAAAAAAAAAAATTTAGATATCAGCAAACACATACATATACAAAGTATAGGAGGTGTTCATGGTGTCATGGATACAATTGTAGGAAATGAACATGGCTACATGAGTTCAAACCCAGAACAAGACTGTTTACATTTCATATAGTACTAATGGTCTAAGGAAAGGCATGAATCCAATTATTCTCCCTCCAGCTATGAATAAATAGTAGGGCAGACAGAGCTCTTCAACCTTGGTATAGAAACATTTCATATAGGACTAATAGTCTAAGGAAAGGCATGAATCCAATTATTCTCCCTCCAGCTATGAATAAATAGTAGAGCAGACAGACACTTCAACCTTGGTATAGAAACCGGTCTACAAAAAGGAAAACAGAATTCATATCTGTTAAACTCCGCTTAAAATTGATCTTATGTTGTATCCTGCTTGTGCAGAGGGGTAGGTATGTATATATATATATATATATTCAAATATGAAATTATATACATACATATTATATAGATATAGTAAGTAGGCTAACTGTAGTCAAGGGGGACTTGAAGGCTTCCTTTTCAATAGGTACTATAATGAGGTGTAGGCGAGTGCACTACTCTTTTCTCCAGATTGCTCCACTTACCCTTGATCCAAACCTTATAATGCTGAGTGTTAAGCAAGAAGGCATCAAGTACCATTTTTTGGTCTTTGGTATGACCTGGGATTGAACCTGTCTCCCAGACCATTGGCAAACACTCTAACCATTATGCCAATGGGATTACAGATATGTGAGGTAAGTGGGGTGTAATGGGTGTCATAAAAGGAAATGGATTCAGTAAGATAAGTTCAAATCCTACACAAACCATTTACATTTTATTTTGTTCTAATGCAAAGGCATGAACCCAACTTTTCTCTCATCTATAAGTAAATAAAAGAGCAGATTAGGCTCTTTAGCAATGATATAGCTACTGATCTAATAATACCATTTGTTAGGTTTTGTTTTGTTTTTTGGCATATCAACCATTGTTGGTTATTCAATGCCAAATCCTGTTTTTACATATATATCAAATATACGATTTGTAAACATACTTTTTAGATACACCCAGTTAAAGGATTAAACAGTTCTATTTCTTCAATTTAGCATAAGTTAACAAAGTTAAATGGTCCCAAGTATTCTTACGTATAACTAACAATTCAATCAAACACCAGTCATTTGTTTACACAAAATTAAAGGTTCAAACAGTTCTATTTCAAACAATTCAATTTCACATTAGTCATTTATTTGAATTCAATTTAAATATCAAACAGTTCTATTTGACCCATAGAGAGGACCCTCACTATTAGATTGTTTAATATCATATCCAGGACACTTGTTGGGGATAGGGAGTCTTACCCCTCTGCAGAGATGCAGTTGGTTTATTCGACAGCCCCAGTCCACTGGTTTCATGCATTATTTCATGCATTATTGAATATATCACCATAGAATAAACCAACTGCATCTCTGCAGAGGGGTAAGACTCCCTATTCTCAACTAGTGTCGTGGATATGACATTAAACAATTGTGGAAGCAACCGAAAAGATTTGTTGTGTGAAAGGTGAATGTGAAGTTGATCACGGCACAATGGGTCAAGAAATTTCACAAGAATCTTAACAATCAAACATGAACTTGTTCACTAAAACAGCACAAGATAACCTTGGCTTTACTATGGTTAGACTGCACAAATAACCTAAATGAGAATTACCAACATCAATATTTTATTCTATATGGGACTAAAAAAAAACACTACTGAGAGTATAAAGTGTACAAGGATTCTTAAATAAATTCCTTGTCAAACACTAATATACTATACTGCTTTAAGAGTCAGAGAAGGTTGTAATTTTCAATGATTTGTCTTCCATATAGAATAATGTCTGATGCAAGTACAAGAGACATTAGTATACTTTGTAGGGAAGGTACCATGTCTGATAGTGATAGTTTGACTATTAACAAGAAAGGAAGTGATAATATAAATAAAGCAAGTAAGGAACATGAAAGTAGAATTCAGACAAGTACAGGGTAATGTGTTCATAGGAACAGTAGAAAATGATGGTTTAAGCCTAAATGCATAAAAAGAGATAGACACAAAGAACTGGTTGATGTATCAACACTTGATTGAAGGTTGTGATCCTGAACATCAACTTTTGATTTCCTGAATGATTGCCTCTTCTGAAGTACACCAGCCACATACTGAGAGAGACGGAGAAATCATGATTATTATCTTTTTAGAACACTATAGAGAATATATGTACCTTTTGGAATGACGAGTGATGCAGGCTGGGAAGGTGATTCAAATGACTTACATGCTAAGGATGCAGTCTATCACCAGAGCAGTACCAAGGCAAAAATATTCCAATGAGATTTGTTGAAAGAAATATTACCATAGAAGAAATCAAGATTAAGTCACTTTCACCCTTCAGAACAAGAAAAGTATGATGCTTTTAAAATATCTTGAGGATAATGACGAGTAACAATCAAAATTGGCAGGTTTGGTTGAAATGATGGGCATATTCCTTAAGATGGCAAATTCAAAACAAGAACCATATAGTATTCAATATTGGAAAATATCAAAGAATATTTTCATGAAAATATATTATTCACTAATCTAAATGTTAGGACAAGTATTTTTAAATTTAGAACCAATGCTTAAGCCACACAGCATGGTTACTATAAAAAAAATGTAGCCGTGTGAAGGAAGAAACCTGTACGCTGCTAATATTGTTAGCCACAACATGTTTGGTTTGGTTTAGTTTTATGGCATATCAACCATTGCAGGTTACTTAATGCCAAATCTGGTTTACACATATATATTAGATACATGATTGGAAAACATTTTATTGATAACATTTTTAAATGAGCCAGAGCTCATTTTTTGTACACAGTTAAAATGGTTTCAAATATTCCTATCTAATATGAATAATTCTATTTACTATTAATCATTTCTTTGCACACAGTGAAGTGGTTACAAATATTGCTATTTAACACAAACAATTCAATTAAACATCAGTCATTTTGTTTACACACAGTTCAATGATCAAACAGTTCTATTTCTAACAATTCAATTTTGCATAATATAATGGTTCCAAGTATTGTTACGTATCATTAACAATTCAATAAACATCAGTCATTAGTTTCACACAGTTAAATGATCAAACAGTTCTATTTCAAACATTTCAATTTCGCATAAGTCATTTATTTGTACTCAGTTTAAATGTCTAATAGTTCTATTTGACCCACAAATAGGACCCTATCAGGTGCTACCAGTCTGGGCTACAGTGGACCTGGGAGCAATGGCAATGAAGGGGTACTCTGCATTCCTCAAAGCTCCAGTATTACTGGAGCCTCACCATTAGATTAGTGTCATATTCAGGACACACGTTAGTGGGGGCAGTCTTACCTCTCTGCAGAGATGCAGTCGGTACATTCTACAACCCCAGCCATCAGAGCTACCACAACATATGTAGCCTTGTTGGACAAGGCATCTTCCATGAGATCAGTATGATTCTCACACTACCACCAGAAAAATTTGATTTTCAAGTGATTCCTTGGTGGAAAGTATCGACTACTGAGATACTTAGGGCTGGATGAATTATGATCTACATTACCACAATCCCAAAGAAGAGAATAAACCTTATTTCTGTGAACTTGCCCAATTCCAGTCTTGTGACTTTTTTTCTGAATCACCATATCTACTAGATATCCCATGGACAATTTCCCCATCTCTAAAGTGGTCAAGATTCTTGCAAATGGTATAAAAAGGAAATCACTAAAGGAGGTCATAACTGCATATCATCAACTTAAATCCATCAGATATGTCATTCTATATTGATATTACTTGAGGAACAAACAAACCATAACCACAAATCTGTTATCACCTTCGACAGGTTATTATGGGGGGAAAAGCTCAAACTATACCTAATGAACCCACTAGCAGCAGTCTGAAATCTGTAGTATTGAAAATTGGAGGACTTCCACACAGAAGAGAGGTTTCTTGGGTGTATAGGCCATCTTATGGGAAAAAAAAAAACAGGATTATTAGACATTCTGGAAGATGTTTATGGCCACAACACAGTTTCAATTATTCTCATTGGAAATGCACTCACGAGAGCCTGAAGAGGTCATTTCTTAATGGATGCAGCACTAAATATATTACTTTTACAGACGTATTAGGACTCCATTTGTTAGATACTCCCTTATCTGAAATACAATTAAGGAAGGAAGAAGAATCACTAAGAGATACATAGGATAGAAAAATCACAGGCAGAGATACTAATGTAGCAGAAAGCTGGATATCAACAGCTATAGAAATATTTCTACAGCTTATTTCTAATTCAGATGCAATGGAATATGAGGAATCTATGAGAGCAGTAATTGCAATCCATGAAAAGTTGGAATAGGAAAAGAAGAAACACTTGATGAACAGTACTAGTTGCCTGTGATTGCAATATATGAAAATGGTGGGTATTCTTCAGCATTTTCTTCAGGCTCAAAGAACAGGAAATTGGAGTCTCCATCTGGCTTCAGTGTATGACATGCTACCATACTTTAGTGTGACAGGACATAATTTCTATGCAAAGATATATTTATATCTGCAACAAATGGCTACCATATCTAGAGACTATCCTGAGTAGTATTCTCTTTTTAATAATGGTTTACAAGTTGTTTACCATAGCGATAGATACAGGGCAGAAATCTACGGATAGAATCAGCAGAAGTATAGGAATGACAGAATGTCAACAAGTAGTGCAGATTTAAACTTTGCCAGCCTGTTCTAAACTAAATAAAATCATGCGGCATTTTATTGATATCAGTTGTAACACTAGTGAACAGTACAAAGAAGTATCTGATTCACAATAGAAGAGGGACACAGAAAAGCTGGTGACCTTTTTGAAAGTAAGAAACTCCTTTGGTAAATCTTACAGGTTATTGTGCAGTATTATCTCTGATGTTGCACATGATTAAGCAAATGTGAATCAAGTAAAAGAGATTGGCTAAAAGATTTTTCAATCTATGGATGGCAAAGAGATTTCTAACTACTCATTCAATAAAAAAAAAAAAAAAAAAAATAGGCAGTTACCCTCGGATAAAAGCGGCCATGAATATCAACCAAGAAGAATGTGGATTAACAAAATGTGGATCAAGGATGAAAAATTGGCTAAAAGATTTTTCAATCTATGGAAGGCAAAGAGGTTTTCAAATACTCATTCAGGCAAAATAACTCAAAAAAACAAAAATAAAATAAAAACAAAAACAAAAAATGAACAGGCAGTTAACTTTGGATCAAAAACGACCAAGAATATTAACAAAGAAGCAGTGCAAATTCACCCACAGGAAATTTCAACATGTATCATCATTGGCAAAAAAGAAAATTTTAGCCTTTATCTTCAGTGGCAACAAAGAAAATTTTAGCGTTCATAAATCAGTGGCAACAAAGAAATTTTTAGCATTTATCATCAGTGGCAATAAAGAAACTTTTAGCATTTATCATCAGTGGCAACAAAGACAATTTTAGCCTTTATCATCAGTGTCAACAAAGAAAATTTTAGCGTTCATCATCAGTGGCAACAAAGAAAATCTTAGCGTTCATAAATCAGTGGCAACAAAGAAAATCTTAGCGTTCATAAATCAGTGGCAACAAAGAAAATTTTAGCGTTCATAAATCAGTGGCAACAAAGAAAATTTTAGCGTTTATCATCAGCGGCAACAAAGAAAATTTTAGTGTTTTTCATCAGTGGCACAAAAGAAAATTTTAGAGTTTATTATTAGTGGCAATAAAGAAAATTTTAGCGTTTATCATCGGCGGCAACAAAGAAAATTTTAGCGTTTATCGTCAGTGGCAACAAAGAAAATTTTAGCCTTTATCATCAGTGGCAACAAATAAAATTTTAGTGTTTATCATCAGTGGCACGAAAGAAAATTTTAGAGTTTATTATTAGTGGCAATAAAGAAAATTTTAGCGTTTATCATCGGTGGCAACAAAGACAATTTTAGCGTTCATAAATCAGTGGCAACAAATAAAATTTTAGCGTTTATCATCAGTGGCAACAAAGACAATTTTAGCCTTTATCATTAGTGGCAACAAAAAAAATTTAGTGTTTATCGTCAGTGGCAACAAAAAAAATTTCAGCCTTTATCATCAGTGGCAACAAAGAACATTTTAACGTTTATCATCAGTGGCAATAAAGAAAATTTTAGCGATTATCGTCAGTGGCAATAAAAAAATTTTTAGCGATTATCAACAGTGGCAATAAAGAATATTTTAGCGATTATCATCAGTAGCAACAAAGAAAATTTTAGCCTTTATCATCAGTGGCAACAAAAAAAAATAAAAAATCTAGCGTTTATTGTCAGTGGCAACAAAGAAAGTTTTAGCATTCATCATCAGTGGCAACAACGACAATTTTAGCCTTTATCATCAGTGGCAACAAAGAAAATCTTAGCCTTTATCATCAGTGGCATGAAAGAAAATTTTAGAGTTTATCATCAGTGGCATGAAAGAAAATTTTAGCGTTCATCATCAGTGGCAAAAATAAAAAATAAAAAAATTAGCGTTTATCATCAGTGGCAACAAAGAAAATTTTAGCCTTTATCATCAGTGTCAACAGAGAAAATTTTAGCGTTCATCATCAGTGGCAACAAAGAAAATTTTAGCGTTCATCATCAGTGGCAACAAAGACAATTTTAGCGTTTATCATCAGTGGCAATAAAGAAAATTTTAGCGTTCATAAATCAGTGGCAACAAAGAAACTTTTAGCGTTTATCATCAGTGGCAACAAATAAAATTTTAGCGTTTATCGTCAGTGGCACGAAAGAAATTTTTTGCGTTTATCATCAGTGGCACGAAAGAAATTTTTTGTGTTTATCATAAGTGGCAACAAAGAAAATTTTAACGTTTATCATTATAGCAATATAGAAAATTTTAGCGTTCATCATCAGTAGCAACAAAGAAATTCTTAGCGTTTATCATCAGTGGCAACAAAAAAATAAAATTTAGCGTTTATCGTCAGTGGCAACAAAGAAAATTTCAGCTTTTATCATCAGTGGCAATAAAGAAAATTTTAGCGTTCATAAATCAGTGGCAACAAAGAAATTTTTAGCGTTTATCATCAGTGGCAACAAAGATAATTTCAACATTTATCATCAATGACAAGAAAGGAAAATTTTGATGCACTTCCTGTGCCTCAAAATTTTTCTTTGTTTCCACTATGTTGCATTAGTTTTTGACTTCACTGGTTCTCCCAGACCTGCAAATAGACTAACTCTTGGGACCAGACTTAGGAACCAGCTCCAACGCTAAGAACACCCACTGATGGACACTATGTTTTGGATGGAGGAGCTTTCCTAAATCAGATAATTCAATATCTTGGACTTACATTTTAAAGATATCTATTATATACACATTCAATATGTATTATGCAAGTATGGCAAATGAATTAGTTATGTTCAATGATTATAGTGGGGAACCTTCAATAAAAGATCTATGAAAAGGAAGAAACCCTATAGCTCTACACTGAGAGTTAACCATGGTTCTAACAATGAAAAAAAAAAAAAGGTCTTCCTGGTCAATAGATTAAATAAACAGATTTATTCAGATGCTATCTGAGTGTTTGGAGTAATCAAGATGCCAGTGGTGATGTTATCATTTTATCAAAACTAGTATCAATGCTGCTAATCATAAAGAAATTGTTGTTGTTGAAGAAACAAATATACTTGTTCCATTTTGCTACAATGTTGATTGAATTAAAAAAAAGTTGTCTTAATGTTGAATAAGCCTCCAAAGAAAGGAACTTTTCAAGAATCTGGAATATACACTATTTCGGCATAAACATGTTTATGCTTGCTATTTCTGCATGCTCTACTTGGATGTGGCACTTCCTCACATCTATTCAATATAGGCAAAGCATTTGCAATTTCAAAATAGAGTGACCAATAGCATTGTGTAAAGATTATCTGACAGATTGGAGCATCAAAAGAAAGACACATTGCATATCGTAGAACACCAGGAGAGAACATAATAGTGCTATTGTCGTTTTTTTCAAAAGATTGCTAAAAACGCATTTACTTGAATGTTCTGCCTCCAACATCAGTTGCCACAGAATTCCATACTAAGTATAAATATGTTTACCTAATAGTCTTCTACAGATCATTGAATGAAGCTAACAGATGGTTGATAACATCATGACACCACAAATGTCGCACATGTTACCAGTATCAGAAAGTCTTTACAAGTTGATCAGGTACAAACTGCAAAATGGATTGTAATTTAGTTTGGCTTCATGGCATATCAACCATTATTGGTTATCTGATGACAAAGTCTGTTTATATATATATATATATATTAGATATACAATTTGTAAACATTTTGTAGATACACACAGCTAAAGGATCAAACAGTTCTATATATATCAATTTAGTATAAGTCATTTGCTTGCACACAGTTTAAATGTCAATTTGACCCATACATAGGACCTTAATCAGGTGCTATCATTCCAAGCCAGAGTAGACCTGGGAGTGATAGCAATGAAGGGGTACTCTGCATTTCCCAAAGCTCAAGTAGGACAGAAGCCTCACCATTTGATTGCTTAGTGTAATCCAGGACACTTGTTAGAGAAAGGTCTTACCACTCTGCAAAGATGCAGTCAGAGTACTCTACGGTCCAAATAATATGGTGTACCAGCAAGAAGCAAGGTCTTGATTGTGCAGCAGCATGTAGAGAGTGTTGTATTACAGCCTACACTAATTCATTAGTGTTTGAAGATGACAGCCATAGATAATCACTAAATAAATAATTCATTATACATATTCACTAAATTTAAAAAAAAATTGCAACATGATAATGTAGAAATATATTTCAGAAAAAAATGCATTAAAATATTGGTGTATGTTCTTCAAATGAATAAGAATAAACACTGTCTTCTAATGGAAAATTTTGTCATTAAATTTGATTTTTACCCCAAAATACATTTTATAGGGGTTCTTTTTTGCTATGAAATTAAAGCAGCATTCAATATATTTCATTTGAAATCCTAATTTTTATTGCTGTACTTCAAATTATACCTTGGTTTGGTATCTAGAATATAGAAAAATTTATCACAATTGTTAAACAATTTCATGACAGCATGCATGCAAGGATGCAAATGGAGAAAGCTTTGTAGCCTTTTCTGTCACAAATAGGGTTAAGCTGGGATGTTTCCTGCCCCTAACTCTTTTCAGCATCATGTTTTCTGCAATGCTGTTTGATACATTTAATGACTTGGATATTGGAATCAACATTTGATACTGCACTGATAGCTCTGTCTTCAACCTCAGAAGGCTTCAAGCAAAGACTAAAGTGAAAATTGATAACATCAACAAGTTTCTGTTTGCGGACGCCTATGCACTGAATGCTACTACCAAAGCCAACATACAAAACAGTGTTGACAAGTTCTTAGTGGCCTGTAACAACTTTGGCAGAACCATCAGCAGAAAAAAGACAGAAGTGATGCACCAGCCAGCTCCATATGTCGAGCCCAACATTCCCTTCAAGGGACGACTGAAAGTAATAGAAAAAGTTAACCTATCTTGGCAGCACGCTATCTAAGTCAATCATTGTCGATGACAAGGTGAATGAATGCCAGACTCACAAAAGCGAGTGCAGCTTTAGGCTGACTCAACAGGAATGAGTGTAATCAGAAAGGCATCTCGGAGGCAACTAAATGCAAGGTATACAAAGTTGATGTTCTTATCACTCTCCTTTATGGCTGTGAAATAACTACTAATTAACGGCATATAATGAAGCTAAAACACTTTCACATAAGGAAGATTCTCAGCATCACATGGCAAAAACACATCCCCAACACCAAAGTTTTAACTTGGGCTTCTCTTCCCAGCATCTACACCATCTTGATGCAATCACAGCTTCATTGGGTTGGTCATGTTGTCCGTATGAAAGATCACCTCCTTCTGAAGAAACTGCTCTATGGCACACCTTCTCAGGGCAAGCGTTCCTAAGGAAAAGCACTTCAAAGACAGACTGAACGTCTCCATGAAATCTTTCAGTGGCACTCCTAATAGCCTGGAATATCTGGCACAAGACAGAGACAAGTGGTGTGAAGTTGTCAAATGAGGAGCGAAAGTCTGTGAAGCAAGAAGAAACACAGCAACTGAGCTGAGCAGGAAACTTAGAAAAGGCACTGCCACATCATCCACTGCTGCCACCATTCCTTGTTCTCACTGCCCAAGACTCTTCTGCGAACAGATTGGCCTCATTAGCCATCTGTGCACTCACGGATCCCATCCTCAATTGTAAAGTTGATCAGATGGTCCTCATCGATTACGATGGACAAATAAGAAGAATAGATTATGTACATTCTAAAAATATAAAGTACCTATCGGCAAAAATTGTAAAAATTTTCATATTTGCCAAAACTTGATTTATGTAGACTTATGTTAAAATAGAAACTTTATAGAAATTCATAATGGAAAAAAATTCTGTTTCAATTATTTTGACCTTTTGTCATTTTTGAAACTTTTTCTACTGGGCTCTAAAACAGAACAGGAATTCTAGCAAAAATTGATTCCTTTCTTATTTCCTTTTTAATTCATTAAAATTTAACAATACTTAAACGGTAAATAGGCATTTATCAAATTTCCAAGACCAAATATCAATAATGCAGTTAAATTTGGTTTATTTCTTTAATGGCATATCAACTCCTTATGGGTTATTTAATGCTGAAATTTGATTAATTTTTAAATAACTATATTTTCAATGTTCCCTCATTTTTGTTTTATTTTTTTAATTGCACTTTCTTTGTCTATAATAATTTGTTTGCATACATTTGTATGGTTTCATGTATTCTTATCAAATACTAATAATTCATACACAATTATATAGTTTAAAGTATCTATTCTTATCTAATAAATTTTTTTGCAGTTATATGGTATCAAGTATTCCTATCTAATACCAATAGTTTGCAAGCAATCATATCGTTAGTTGGTTGCTTGGGTTTTATGGCATATCAACCTTTATAGGTTATTTAACGCCAAATCCATTTTTATACAAATAATCAGTTCTTTTTCAAGCATTTCAGTTTAGCACGAGTACACAGTTTAATTGACAAAAACAACTCTATTTCAAGCAATTCAGTTTAATATAAGTATAGATTTTGTTTACACACTGTTAAATGTCAAAACAGTTCTATATTAAACAATTCAGTTTAGCATAAGTATGCAGTTTAAATGTAAGTATACAGTTTAATATTTCTATTTCAAGCTATTCAAGTTCATTCAAACAATTCAGTTTAGCATAAGTATGCTGTTTAGATCTATTTAACCCATAGATAGGAACCTATAAGGTGTTACCATTCCAGGCCAGAGCGTACCTGGGAGCAATAGCAATGAAAAAGTGCTCCGCTTTCCCCAAAGGTGAAGGGTAAAAAGTTTAAAACTACTTCCAGAAAACAACAAACGCGAAAAAACCGAAACTTAAATTTCAAATTATTACAGTAGTTGACATTTTGCCAGAGTCGTCTCATTATTCGGAGGTGAGATGACCAATTTTAAAGCTAAAATTGCTTAGTTCTAAAAACATGGTTTAACAGTTGGCAACTAGCAAACTGTTACTCGTGAGTTCAAGTCTCACTGAGTGCTATTCGGCCTTGTGCCATAACTAAGCGAAGCTTAATAAAGAACTAAACGAGGAGGGTCGATAAGAAGTTCACAGACTACCACGTAGTTTAAATCGAACAATTTGCTATAATAATTACACCATTGAATTAAGTGCATTGACAAGAAAAAATACGTTGAAAAATAAATATTTGTTGCGTGGATTCATTAAGATTTATTAAGGACTTACTGATGTACCTACATACGTATATATTGCAAAAATTTATGGAATAATTTTAAGATTTTTTGTAAAGCTTTATGTCGATTTTATTTTTATTTCTTTTAATATGACGTACCCATTTTACTTTATTTACTTTTTTTATAATTCATAATTAAATGTTTACGGGTAATTTTAAACAGTTCTTCTTTATTTATCAAATAAATAATCATAAAAACAAAACAAAACAAAATTTACCTTAGATAGATAGGGACATCTTGAACCATGTAATTGTCAGAATTGTTGTAGGTTTCAAGGAATTTCTTGAAGTTTATGTGAAGCGAAGCGCCGGTACGATTTTCCTTTTTAGCACTCTCCACAAAGACTGTCGAATTGGGGTCGATATCAAGGGACATAAAATAACTGTCTGTCCAGAGTTTAAAGGCTGCCGTCTGTTTTGCCGCGCCTGTCATCTTTAAAGGCCGAGAAACACGTACGTATTTTTCGAAAAAAACTTCAGGGCTTGGAAACCCGTCAATTTCATCGATAGGATAACTCGGGCGACCGGACCCGAACCTTTGTAAATGTCCAGGTTCCAATGTCAGGTCCCTTGTCAAGGCAGACATTACAAAATTGAGGAGAAATACAAGAACGGCTGTTACTCGACAAAAACATCTCGTCATTTTTGCTGTCAATAAACCGCATGTCAAGGGGACGTAACTCTAGAAACCGGTGTAAAAATAAACTTGTGCCCAGCAAACGGTGTTGGCTATAAAAGTTAACTTGTTAATCATTTCCCTCAAATACGCTGTCGTGTTATCGTTAGCAGCCTAGTCGAGTAAACTTCTTGGTAAGTTCTAAAAAGATGTTGAGAAATAAAATTTGATATGAAGTGAGTGACACTAGAGCCAAGTTTAGTGTTTAACTGGGTAATGTTTTTAGGGGGCTTTAGTGTGCAATATTAAACAGTAAGTTCCGCAGCTTTCTAGTTCGGATTCTGATTCGAATTGATAATAAAGACAATGAAGTTTTTAAAAAGTAATGTTATACAAAGAAACAAGAAAGAAAGGGATAGAAAAGATAAAGTGTTGCAAATTTTTGGACAATTTCCTGAAACTTACCAGAGAGAGTGTTCGCGGAAACAAAGTTCTTTGAATTTGAGTATTTTTCTTTTCTTTTTTGTTTGTCGAAATGTTTCAGAGTTTATTAAATTGTGAGTTTTGTTTCAAGTTCTTTTCAGTTGAAATTTTAGTTGAATTTTTTTTTTCAGTTGTTTAACTTCGTAAAATTCCAGTCGTCGACTTTGGTTTAATTTTACTTTTATTTCTTAGGAAGCTCCATTCGAGAAGCGAGTGACGAAACCCATCTGCTTGCTAAAGTTTTTCGTGCCATCAGTTTGGTCCCCGAATTCGTACTGAGGATTCAATAGTTGTTCCCGACAAAAAGGAGGAGGTAGCTTTTTGGTGCCCTATTGTCTGGGATTCCTTTTCCCTTTTCCACACTGGTCAAATCTAGATTTTTTTCTTAGAAATAAATTTTTATAGTTTGAACCAAACAAGATGCCACATATTCCTCACTTTGTGTCAACTTAAAGTTAAGCTGAATTAAGGGCAGGTCTTAGTTGTTTGGAAAATAATGACCGATTTTATCTCTTAATTTATATGTAAAAATCGACCATCATTTTGTAAATGACTATTGGTTCTAGGGAAGTTAGCCGAGTTTTACAATTGTATTACTTGATTCCTTGTCAACTTCTTCATTTTCTATCATTAAATATTCATTGTTACTTAAATGTATATCTAAAGTTCCTTGTTTCTTCTTCTTTGTTTTCCTTTTTTGTCAAAGATGAAACTGGCAACAAAAGGAAAAAGTCACTTACCTTTTTTAAGCACAGAAATATTTAATGGCATTCACATTAAAATCTAATACTTTGCAATCCTTCAAGTCTTTCCTTTTTACACAACAAACACATTTTTGAACACGCGTTGATTTATGAACTATGACATAATAATTACAACAACTTTAAAGATGCTCCCCCACCCCATCTCAACAAACAAATAAACAAACCAAGTATATTTTTCCTGGATTTTATTATTTAAAACATGTAAAGCCGAAAAAGGTTCCCTTGACGTTAGGGTTTAAAGTCAAGTACTGCAGAATCACAGTTTGAATTCTAGTAGCGCTAGTACGTTCACTTCCGTACAAATACCCTTAGGAAAGGCCTGAACCCCTTATCCTCCCAACCATGGGTTAGATAGTATCACTACTGATTTTCTTTGGCATTAAATAACCCACGAAAGTTGATATGCCATTAAACAGGAACCAGATTTTAGAAGTACATTTTTTTGTATTTATTGGCAGTTATGAGAAATGTGCTCAATCCAATAAATATGCGAGATTTAAGGTTTCAAACAGCAACAACTACTATATATGAAAAGTTAACAAAATTATCCGAATGCAAGTCGCTATATAAAATACGATTCTACCTGAATTACCAAGCAGATTTTATCTCTGCCTTGCCCAAGAAATCTAGCAGTAACTGTCAGACTTGGCAAAGGGGGAGAGAAACGTATAAAAAATACAGGAGAGAAAAAAGGGGGAAGGAAATGCTGAATTTTGCTACGTGAAAGAGAAAAGTGTCCATATTTCTTAAAATCAAAAACAGTAAGTTTCCACAAAGTAATTTATTTCAAGAGAAATTAAGTTTAGAAAATCTAGCTTTGCAAATTTTTCCCTATGCTTGTAGAAAACATTGAATTTAAGGTACCAAAAATAACATACATTTAATTAAAGACAACATTATTACCAAAAAAGAAGAAAGGTATTTGATGATATAACGACCAACTTGCACAAAGCAATGCCGTCAGTCACTTACTGTCAGTTTAACTTTAGGTATTTTATGTCAAAGTTCATTTTGAAGCCAATTTTTGGGTTTGTTTAAGCAAAGGTTGGGATCCCTACAAGCTAAATTTTGTTACAAACTCGTTACGCATTATTTACTACAACATTCATGCAACTCTCGTAACAGGTTAATGATGAAATCAGTTAATTAATTTGAGAGGCTTGGGTTATAAGCTCTTTTTCAATCCTTCTGAGTTTTCATATAAAAAAAGGACAGCATTGAATTTCTATAACTATCAAAGCCGAAAGGAATATCCTAAGAGATAAACATCCGTATAAAAGTGGAAAGATATAAAATATAACACAATTATGCACTTCATTTAGTCACCCAAACAGGAATGACAATCGACAGCTTTTGAGTCCTTGCAGTGTAACAGCGACTATATCATAACATTACAGATTATTTTAAAAAATCTAAAAAGGATTATATCTTTTTTGCCGAACTGTTCTTTATATGGACGGTGATAGAAATTTTCAAAGATGGGATGGAATAAAGAATTATCTCCCTTAGATAATTTATATATTCGTTAGGAGCTCATAACAGTCAGAAACTCCTTTTTGACTTCTTTTTGTTTCTGTTTTTTGAACATTAGTGATGTTGTACCGGACTCTGTTAGGGAATATAGCCACATGGCTATATTACCAACACTTATCAATTAAAAAAAGATTTGTACCCCTTCTACATACTGCTTGTTCATGGCACAATATGAGTATAATTCTGTCATTTCTATATTATTTATTTTAAATCTACTTTAAATGTCTTGTATGTATAAAGGTATTTATCTTGCTTTCCTTCCGTTGTGTTCAGTGTTAGTGTACCATGGAAATATGAATGTTGATATTGGTTCTTGGTGAGTGGGGATTCAACTAAATATTTTCTCTACCACTAAGTATTCCAATAATACAAAATGTAAGATGCATCCTAAGAATGCATCGGCTCAAATGTAATGAAACAGAAGTAGTGTGTGTGTGTGTGTGTGTGTGTGTGTGTGTGTGTGTGTGTGTGTGTGTGTGTGTGTGTGTGTGTGAAACTAAAAACTTTACTATTCTCTGGGTGCACATATTTAGGAGTAATAATTTATATGCGTGTGGGTGCGAGCGAATCTATATGGGTGTGAGTGGGAACAGATGAATTGTATCTGTATGCGTGTACAAGGATGTATAATAAGAAAAGGCTAACTAAACACATTACAGCCCAGTTAGTTGGGGCTGTAGAATATACCGATTGTATCTCTGCAGAGGGGTAAGACACCCTCCAATAATTGTCCTGGATATGTCACTAAACAATCTGATGGTGAAGCTCCAGTTTTGGAGCTTTAGGAAATACGGAGTACCCCTTCATTATCATTGCTCCCAGGTCCACTCTGGCCTGGTGGGGTAGTACCTGATAGGGTCCTATCTATGGGTCAAATAGAACTGTTCTACACTTAAACTGTGTGGAAACAAATGACTTATCCTAAATTGAATTAGTCGAAATAGAACTGTTTGATCAGTTAACTCTGTGTAAACAAATTATTGGTGTTTAATTGAATTGTTAGTGATACATAGCAACACTTGGAACCATCTAACTGTGTGCAAACGGATGAGTAATGTTGAATAGAATAATTAGTATTAAATAGCAATACTTGTAACCATTTCACAATGTGCAAAGAAATTATTAATATTGAATATAATTATAAGTGTTTGATAGCAATAATTGAAACCATTCAACAGTGAAGAAAGAATAGCAATACTAGTGTGCAAACAAATTCGTTCTTACTCATTTAAAATTAAATTGCCGACAAACTATTCACTAACAAATCATATGAGTATCCATTTAAATGTGTGCAAACAAATGATTAATTGTAAATAGGATAATTCGTGTTAGATAAAAATACTTGAAACCATGTCACTGTGTGCAAAAAAAAAAAAAAAAAAAAAAAAGCTCGGGCTAATCTAAAATGTTATCTATAAAATATGTTGATGAATCATATTTTGAATATATCTAAATACAGGATTTGGCATTAAATAATGAACAATGGTTGATAGGCCATAAAACTCAAGCAAACCAAACTAAACCTTATCTTTTAGGTGCTTAAAATCATTCAACTATGCCAAAATGAGTTAACAAATCACATATATTTCAATTTATATATGTATAAACAGGATTTGGTATTAAATAACCTACAATAGTTGATATGCCATAAAACCCTACCCAACCGAACCAAACCTAAACACATTAGAGAGATTGGCAGATTTTAATATAAATTAGAAAGATATGGGGATGAAACGATTTATTCTTAATGCTCATAATAAACAGAAGTCTTCGGTGCTATAGTTGTCAAAGGTCAGTTGACAAGAATATATTTTTCAAGGTATTTTAGTTCTAATAGGTCATAGCGGAAAGAGTGCTTTTTTTCTGGAATTCAAAACTCCACGTATTCAACTGAGCCGCCAGGAGTTTGACATAACAGTAGTAATGTGAGTGTCAGGTAGCGATTCGGCTCTAGTTGGGTCAGAAATCAATAAACAAGGATATAATTCTTTTCAAGTTCTGGGAGGTTTAAACTGAGGGGGTGCTTTTATTTTCCGGAAGTCAGAATTTCCTATATTCGAGTAGTCAGGAGTTAAACTGATAGAGAGGTTCGCAAAAGAAGTAGTTATCGGCTGTTAGATACAAAACGGTATATAAAACTGACCAAGTCTTTGCCGTTCATATCACGATAGTAAGGATCTTCGCGGACGAGCAAAGTATAAAAGGATAAACCAGAAGAATGAATAAAAACAAACGTGTGCATTTTGGAATTGGTTTTTGTTTCTTTTTCTTTGTGGAACTGATCCGTGGCTCATACAATTTCGACCAAAACCCGCGACCGACGAATCTTTTTCGACAAGTACGGCGTGGGATTGAAGTCGTTTAGCAGGTGAAACTGGGCAAACTGCAGACGATACTGCTATATTTTCTGAATGACAATGGTTATGGGTTATGTGATTATGACTCATAGTACACATATAATTCACAGAATATGACATTCCATTCAGCAAGAAATCTAAGAGAATACAACTTTATTAATGTGGTTGGTTGGTTGGTTTTATGACATGTCAACCCTTGTTGGGTTACCTGATGTCAAGATGAGTTTCTTTATATATTTATAAATTCTATTTTCAGTTTTAAGCAATTATGATTTCAGGTAATTATTCCCATTTGATAATCTAATAGTAATCATTTGTTGACAATTACCTATGTTCAAAGAATGGTTCTAATTCATTATTTATGATTTGTACTCAATGATCATATTTACCCAACCCCTCTGCTCGGGCAGGATATGACACAAGGTCAATTTTTTTAAGCGGAGTTTAACAGGTTTGAGTTCAGAGTTTTCCTTCTCCTAGACAAGTCGGCTCACCAAGGCTGAAGAACTCAGTCTGCCCTACTATTTACCCATAGCTGGAGGGAGAATAATTGTATATTTACTCAACCCCTCCGCTCGGGCAGGATATGACACAAGGTCAATTTTTTAAAGCGGAGTTTAACAGGTTTGAGTTCACAGTTTTCCTTCTCCTAGACTAGTCGGCTCACCTAGTCTGCCCTACTATTTACCCATAGCTGGAGAGAGAATAATTGGATTCATACCTTTCCCAAGGGTATTAGTGCAATGTGAAATCCATTCAATCCAGGATTTGAACTCGTGTCGCCGTGTCCATTCTTGCGACGATAACCATTAAACCACGGGCACCTCCATTGATTTCTACTCAATGATATAATTTCAAGTATTTCTAAATCTAATAATTCCCAAAAACTTTGGTATAATAATTAAATCGTTTTGAATAGGCAAACAATACATACTTTGTTGCAATATAGTTCAAATTTATTCTAAACACATATCTCGTTGACCTATAGACGGAACCTGAACAAGTAATAACTCTACGAGTCAGAGTCGACCTGGGGGTAATGACAACGAAGGAGAGACGCCAAACTCACCGAATCTCCAGAACTGAAGTTTCATCAGTAGATATAGTTTAGTGTCATACCAAGGACATTCTTTTAATGCTTAACTTTAGCAGGAACGAAGGTAAATAAAAAGGTATTTTTGTTTGTGCAATAGAAATAAAATACCGTAAATCTTGACCTCCTCAGCTTTTAAGCCTCAGCTAACTCCAAATGTGTGGAAGTAAATGGGAATCAACACTCAGTAAGTCTCTTTTTTCTTTTACCAAACCAACTTTACAAAAGGACTTAGATAATGAAGAATCCGTTTCAAAAACGGACGTACACCAAATATCAAAACAAAATACCAAGCATGAACATTTTTAGAACGAAATATATATTTCCTAAATTCTTACTGGTTTGCTTGGAAGTAGGGAAGATATTTAGTCGAGTCTCAACTCACCATTTAATAGCATTAGCATATCCGTGATATACTAACAATGATTAAACCGAAGGGAAGACAAGATAAACTCATTTACACACTCTTAAACATTTAATATATACATGATATACATGAAAGTAGAATTGAAAAATACACAGATGTGTCCCAATATATTGTTTTAAGAACAAGCAGCATGTAAAAGGGATACAAAAGCTAAAATGATCATAGCTATGTTGGCTGTACTGATCAACGTATTAACCGTTCAAAGAACAGAGTCAAAAATGAGTGAGAATCGGTTTCTGATGCTGTCATGTGACAGTTCACGAGCCAACGTACTCACCTATTCTTAAAAAGGGATAATTTTCTATTGTGTCTTTCTATTATTTATTTTATATCATCCGTCAAAGACGGGAATAAGAACCCCTGATTACTTGGAATGTTTCTGGGAACGATTAAATGCATGTTTCCTAAAACCTCTTAATGCGGCAGGTATGGTAGCGATGAGTTAGGATAGTGTTGGATATTGACTTGAAGACCTTTTTGATATCTGTGGAGGCAGCGGCGGATGTTGAACCCAAGTTGAACGAAAATTACTGGAAATGCACCTGGTGTTTAAAGTAAACGGGACGCAGGTGTTCTCAACAGAAATACCGCGTAAATTGCGTGGGTGGTATGCTGGAGGAGGAGTGACCATGAGATTTGCGTGAGTGGCATGCCGGAGAGGGCGTGGGCACATTAATTGTGTGGGCGTCTGGGATGTTATATAGCCAGTAGGATTTTGATCTAAAGGAGAAGACGTTCACCGAAGATCCGTACCCGTCGGCCCTCTACGTGTAGCTTAAACGTCTTCGACCCTCTCTTTTGCTCCTTCGTTCATTTTGGGTAATAAAAACAAGTTTACATTTTATACATGTATGACAATATTGGTCGATGGCGGTACGTGAGGGGTTAACCAAAAAGTTGAGTAGCCAAATATAATTGCCAAGAAGTGTAAAATTGAAATGTCTGGGAAAAAGAATTGAAAATTCTGAAAAAGAATTTTTGACAATAGTCAAAACAGAAAATGGAAAGATGTTGACAGGTAATGAGGGTGACCAAGTTGGTTACAAGTGGGATCGCAAATAGAGGAAGAAAGAAAAAAATATGTTGTTTTAGGATATCATGAACAATTCCCAAGCCTGAAAAAAAAAAAATGAAAATTAGAAATTTGACAATCGGGGAAGATAACCCGTGACCTGTGTCTCTCACCTGATTGCAGTGACAGGGAGAAAGGGTGTTGAAAGGTGAACAAGGGAATCTTTGTTGATGGTGAGAAGGCTGTCTGGCATGATGATGTCATAAGCAGTAAAATGAGAGAAACTATGTTGGTAGGAGGAAAGCTATCCTCCCGTAGTCCTCACTACGAGGGTAGTGAGAGGGACGACTCTGTGGAAGTAGTGAAAAGAGGGTTGGACCCTTTCTGATGACGAGAATTGAAAAAAAAAGACATGATGAATATCTAATGAGTTGAAAATGACGTTATAGAGATCACCCCTGCCTCAGTCAGAACCTACCCAGAATATTGGCAATTATTATATAAACAGGCTGATTTTAGAACTCAGCAGTTGGTGGCAGAGAGCGAAGCAGTTCGGTTCCAGACGAAGTAGACGAAGATCAGACAGGGACCAACAGATTGGAATTGTGCTTTGCTCTGCCAACTTAGATATCACCAGTCCGCCGCTGAGACAAATTGTAGTTAAGAAAACTTAACCCTCGTCAAACCGCCGCCTTAGACCATTATACGTCACACCCGCAGATTTTTGAAGTTTTATAAAATCTTTTTTTTATTGTCTACTGCAGAAATCGGAGTTATTTTCTTTTTGTTCTGCAATATATGTACCCCTCGGAGTCCAGTCTTCAGCTGCCAGTAACCCCTCTTCCTTTCAGACGTGGCCATCGGCCTTACTTTTAAAGAATCACAACGTGGGGCAGGGCAGTGCATGGTCACTTTCCTGGAAGGAACTTTTGATCTGTTTTTTTCCCGCGTTGTAGCAGAAAGATTGGAGGGAGGCGGACAAGGTTGTGGCAAGAGATACCATAATTGGTATATTTGGCGCCGTGACCGAGGATTGGGGTCGGGAGGTTTGGTATATTTGAGTGTTGTCTATATCTTATACAACAATAGGCCTGGTACAAATACGCAGCAAAAATGTTATGCCGACATTAATATTTAATAACTGAAGAGTGAGAATTTACCAGGAACATATACATTTATTCAATGCTTCTATGGGGATTACCTCACTTACCTGCTAAGGACCACGAGATGGTTTGGTCAAAGTAGTATATAACGCAAGTACACCAGTAAAAATCTCTTCTGCTCCGACAACGTCTGTGTACGCTCCTGTCCGCATAGACTGGGCGCTTTTGCCCCCAGCAACCACGTGTCCCATTGCATGTTATAGCTTTTCTTAAACATGAAAGTTTTCATTCAAAGCTTACATTTTCTCTTATACATACATACGTTAAGAACTTTAGAACTTATACTAAATACTTTTATACCCTCACACCAACTACTACTACTACAACTGCCCTTTTCATTTCTTTTAGCATTTCGTGTCATTTTTGTATTCATTCTACTAAGTTTGCACAGGCAATAAAATGTTGTTAATTCGTCGTGAATTGTTCTTGCATTAAATATCCAAACAAGATTTCCTCTACTACTTACGATCACTGTTGTTCACTCTAACTTTATAAATGTTTGCACGAGTTATCGTACCTAAGTACGACCAATGTACGAAGATAACCTTTAGCCGTTTGGTTTTATAGCTTCCCGCTGCATTTCTGGTCAATGTAAAAGTTTCCTGCTTGATAAAATCATTTCTTGAAATAATGAAATGCATATCACTAGACACTTTCCCTAAAATAAAACTTACATTCACTCAATGCTTTCAAATTTTCTCCGTCTTTTCATTTTGTGTATTAGTTGTTTATTTTCACAGAGGGAGTTCCCGTGGCGTAGTGGTTAACGCTCTGGACTATTTTAGTGAGTTCGAACTCCAGTCGTGTTATTATTTTCACTTTCAAACCCTTATCCCTCTAGCAATGGGTTAAATAGTACCTCTACAGTTCTTCTACAAAGATGGCTTTGGCATTAAATGACCATGAAGATTGAAATGCCATTAAACAAAGAACACGAACAAAAAAAATCTATTTTCATATGTGCTAATTTCAAGCAAAAAGTTTTGGGGGTGTTCTCGTTCCTTTTTTGACAAATACACTTCTTCTAGAAGAATGGATTTGGCATCAAATAACCCAAGAAGATTGACATGCTATCTAACAAACAAGAAAGTTTATGAATACTCATAGCACAAGGCCAACCCAGGATCAGTTCCAAACAAGTAGAAATACTTCTACCTTTACTGGTAACCTGTAAAATATACTAATACTATCTGTCGGGGATATTGCGAGATGTGTCGATAGTATAGAATAAAGTTTGGAGGCAGTACGTGTTCCTCGCAAATAATTTCCCAAACAAAATAAAAACAAAACCTGAATAACTTTAAAATAAAGGTTTATTATTCAGCTGGAATATTGTGCCAAGGAACTTACAATGTTGTTGTTGTTGTTTTTCGCCAATGTGGTTGTTGTTATTGTTGCTTTCGCCGATGTGGTTGTTGTTGTTGTGTTCGCCTTTGGTGTAAAGAGAAGTGGGAATGTCTTTGCTAGACAGCGTGGCGCCTTTCAGGTTTTGGTGAAATAAGGGAACAGTCCAGTGGCGTAGTTTTGTTGTCTGTTAGCAGCGAACTCTCTTGTGAATTGGTCCATCGCTTTCTTTTTATAACCCCTAAGAGGATCAAAACCGGTATGAATGTTTTTTTGGGGGGAGGGGGAAGTACGTGATTGGTTAAAAAATCAATGGGTGCAAATTTTGTGTATGTGGTTTGAATCCTTTTTTTTCTACAATGTTATAATGTTTGTTGATTGGTTTAAAAATGTAAGTGCGAATTTTGTGTATGTGGTTTGGATCCTTTTTTTTTCTACAATGTTATAATGTTTGTTGATTGGTTTAAAAATGTGAGTGCGAATTTTGTGTATGTGGTTTGGATCCTTTTTTTTCTACAATGTTATAATGTTTGTTGATTGGTTTAAAAATGTAAGTGCTAATTTTGTGTATGTGGTTTGGATCCTTTTTTTTCTACAATGTTAAAATGTTTGTTGATTGGTTTAAAAATGTGAGTGCGAATTTTGTGTATGTGGTTTGGATCCTTTTTTTTCTACAATGTTATAATGTTTGTTGATTGGTTTAAAAATGTGAGTGCGAATTTTGTGTATGTGGTTTGGATCTTTTTTTTTCTACAATGTTATAATGTTTGTTGATTGGTTTAAAAATGTGAGTGCGAATTTTGTGTATGTGGTTTGGATCCTTTTTTTTCTACAATGTTATAATGTTTGTTGATTGGTTTAAAAATGTAAGTGCGAATTTTGTGTATGTGGTTTGGATCCTTTTTTTTCTACAATGTTATAATGTTTGTTGATTGGTTTAAAAATGTGAGTGCGAATTTTGTGTATGTATCTGAAATTTACGCTACACTATCAAATCTGTCGAAGCCTGAAGAAACTCCCTCTATTCTTTCTTAACTGTTTTTGTGAAAACAGAAGTCAATAAAAATCTGTGCTGTTGTATTCCTATCTTAGTATAAATAAGCAGCCCAAAATCAGACTTGCTTGTGGCTCTTCTCGGTCTTGGGCACTGTTCCAGCCATTTTAAACAGTTCCAGCAGTTGCTGCTTTCGAGCACTGTTCCAGCCGTTCAAAACTGTTCCGGTAGTTCCTGCCTTCGGGCACTGTTCCATCCGTTCTTAACTGTTCCGGTAGTTCCTGCCTTCGGGCACTGTTCCAGCCGTTCAAAACTGTTCCGGTAGTTCCTGCATTCGGGCACTGTTCCATCCGTTCTAAACTGTTCTGGTAATTCCTGCCTTCGGGCACTGTTCCATCCGTTCTAAACTGTTCCAGCAGTTCCTACCTCATCTCCGCTGCTCACATCTACCACAACTACTACTACTGCCTTTTCCAGGGTATTTATCTTGCCACTTCTTCTACTGTCCCTATCAGGGCAAGTCAGCAACTGGCCGGACCGACGCTAACGATGACGAAGACTCACCTAGCCAATTCGATGCAGCAACACCCGGAGTTCAGCCCAATTAGCCCAGTGCATTGATGTCAAGCAACTTAGACAGTATTCCCTGGCCTGCGAACCGCTATCCTTAATCACTGACAACATCAATCCGCGAGCGGACGACACAGCTCGGACCGATGTCAACTTCATCTACTCGTTCGTCGCTAACACCGACCAAACCTCACATTAACTGCCGATTCAACCACCAGAAGGTTGACAAGTTTGCCTCAGCAATCCAACACCTCTAACTCCCCGACCGTCTGCAGACATCAGACCACATTACTGTATTAGCAACCTGTTCAAGTACCATCCAGACTCACTGTCGTCAAGCACAAAAAGACAGTCGAGTCAACGCCTTCTGTTATAAAATGCCTTCTCATTGATAAGATACGTAGCCGTGACGTCACCCAGAGTAGGCCAGTCGGAGTAATCTTCTAACTGCTGAGGGCGTTATACGGAAACATTTTATCTAGTGTTTGAGTTTTTACTGTTCTAAAACTATTTATCTATTTTAAACATTGAGTTAATTTTTAAACCAGCACAAGGCCGTATAAATGCTCAGTGTCAAATTGTAGAGGAAACTACATAACTGGACCAAAAGTTACTTTATTTTCATTTCCAAAAGAGAAAGAATTATGCCAAATCTGGACACGTGTTATTAAAAGGGATAACATTGTACCATCTAAATTCAGCAAAGTAAGTGTGATTTTTTTTTTGTATTAAAAAAGTTAATTTAATTGAAACTTTCGACACAAACAGGGTTTTCGCTCAAATATTTTTTGTTATTTCGTGCCCAAGAAAACCTTACTGATTTTATATAACCACTTCGCATTTTCTTATCCTTCCCTTTCCTGTCACTTCTTTAATTTTTAAAAGTCCGCGGAATCGATATATTCATCGGCCCCGCAATAAACCAAAACATTTATATCTTTCACGTGCTTGTTTCAAGCTGGTCTAAGCAAAAAGTCGATATTACTGATTTTAGATTGATGACATGTGAATTCCATTTAAAGCAAATAATTCATATTGATTTGTGAAACTGATGTTTGGATAAATATTCGATAGTATTTATTTAAAGTATCACCATTGCATAATTATTTATTTGTTTATTTTTTGATATTCCGTTTTTTTCTTTTGCATCTTTCTGTCGATAATATGAAAGGATTCTAAAAACATCACATTAAGAAAACTTGGAACTTTTATAAAACTCCATAACTCATTGCTGTGAATATAGTTATTTCTTTGTTTCTTCCTTTCCGTTCTTTTATTTCCATTCTCCTTTCTTCCGTTCCTCTCTCCACTTTTGTTTCTTCCCTACTTTCTTTTGTTTTTATCTACTTTCTTTCCTTTCATTGTGCTCTTTCTTTCTTTCTTTCTTTCTTTCTTTCTTTCTTTCTTTCTTTCTTCCTTTCCGTTCTTTTATTTCCATTCTCCTTTCTTCCGTTCCTCTCTCCACTTTTGTTTCTTCCCTACTTTCTTTTGTTTTTATCTTACTTTCTTTCCTTTCATTGTGCTTTTCCTCTTTCTTTCTTTCTTTCTTTCTTTCTTTCTTTCCACTTTTTGTTTTGTTTTTAATTCCTTCCACCACGTTCGGTTCTCTATCGAATAAACAGACATTCATTGATGTGAAATAATCAGACGTGCATGGACGCATTGTGTTTTTCTTTGTCAGCTTAAATACGAAACACATACATACACACTTATACATGCAAATATATGTAATTCTCACATACGAAAAGTTAAGGTTGACGGAAAAAAAACATATAAGAATTAAACACACAAAGATTTGTTATAGAGCGATACTATGGCTAAATAAGCTATATATATATAATTTAGGATAGCGTATATAAGATACGTTAGCGTAGACACAAAGTCAAGGGAGCTGGATAACTTAGTTTCTCGCTAATATTATCAGTAGAGCAAGTGGTTCCAACATGGTGGGTATCCCATTAGATACTGTTATGTGAGGTATGATGGGAAGGGTGATCTAGTTTTTGGGATATTTTTGGAAGGGCACTCTAGTTTATACCATGGAGTTATTTACGCGAGCATATTATAATAATTTTGTGATTCATGAATTTATTTACTTTGTGGTGTTTCATTAATTATTTTGTAGTGTTTTTATTTTTATTTTTATTTTTTTTACTCCTAGTAAATTTTTCCTACCAGGGTTTACTGATGGTATTTCACAGGAGACTAAGTGACAGCAAGTCTCCACTGGTCTCCAAGACTCTTCTCATTATTCTGGTACAAAGCGTGGATTCAGTGAAGTAAAATTTTAATTAACTGCCTAGATGATACGGCAATACACTGTACTTGAACGAGAACTGAATTTCCAAGAACTTCCCGCGTGAAGTTATCGAAAATCGTTATGGATCATAAATTTAATGATTCTTATTTTGATCATATGAAGAGATGATAGCACTAAATTTCTTTGAAAGTCGCGCTGACAAGAACGGATTCCTTTGATTGGCTATTGCCATCCGTCTCTATCGGCCATCGTTCTTGTTTAGTCGTCAAGATAGTTCCTAGTGTCTGCAGAGAACTGATGAATATAAGTTTTTGCTGGTCGGTAAAAACTGGTGTGTCCATGTGTAGAAGACTGTTGGAGAACGAGGGCGGAGAAGTTTGTCGGGTTGAGAGAGAATGGAAAGAACATATGAGGTAGGTAG
Organism: Sepioteuthis lessoniana; assembly: GCA_963585895.1. NCBI lineage: Eukaryota > Metazoa > Mollusca > Cephalopoda > Myopsida > Loliginidae > Sepioteuthis > Sepioteuthis lessoniana. The sequence goes on along the minus strand of OY757920.1, from coordinate 77,797,184 downwards.
GAAGAGAGAGTGAAGAAAGAGGTGATTTAAGTTGTCATTATGGACAAAAGTTGAAGAATTGTTTTTATGAATTATTCTGATATGACTTCAAAACTAAAAATTAGGTTATATTACCATTATTACAGGGTGGAACGATAAAATTGTCGTCCTAAAGAAAACAACATTACAGCTTTATTTTAAAACTTTTATTGAAAAAATCAATTCAGGCATCTTGATGATGTAGAAGAGCTGACATCTATTCAATGTAGCCGCCGCCTTCAGCCTCAATCACCGCCTCGATAAGGATCCGGAACTGGGAGCATGCCTTTTCTACAAGCGCCTGCGGGATCTTGGCGAATACTCGGCGGATGGCGGCGATCAGGCTGGCTTTGGTGTTGTGGGAGGTTATGTTGGTGATATTCTCGACGTATAACCAAACGAAGTAGTCCAGCGGGTTCAGGTCGGAGGAGGAGGGGGGCAAGTGAGAGAAGGGTACAAAGTCGTAGCACTCCTTCTGAAGCCAAGCCTGGGTCTCTTTGGACTTGTGGGCCGGCGCCGAGTCCTACTGCCACACCCAGGGTCTGCCACTAGCCACCTGATTGCACCAAGGGATCACAACACTCTTCAGCACACCCAGTTACACTTTGGTGTTGACTTTCAAGCCGACTTCGAAGATGTGAGGTGGCATGATGTGGACCTCACTTGAAACCATACCAAAGACCATAACCGTCGCCGGAAACTTTGTTTTCATCACCCTGGGCACGTCCCTGTTATTTGTGGCAAGCCAGATTTGCATTTTGAGGGTGCTGGCAGTGGTCCTGTTGTCATAATTTGGATCGGTAGAGAGCATGATTTGTACAACGGCGCATCTCCCATCTCGCTAGTTGAACATTGTGTCACTTTCAGACATGATAGAAGGTTCTTATCGCTCTTTGGATTTGTACACAACTGGCCAACTAGCAGATGGTCAGCAACAAAAAAAGGAAACCGGTTTTCATTAAACGGAAATGGAATCTTGTCGTCTTTTCTAGGGCGACAATTTTATCGTTCCACCCTGTAGTCTTTGTTTATATGACGCATTATTTTTCCAGGTTTTCAGTCAAAAAGTTAGGAGTGTGCATTGTACACGAGAAATATATCATAATTTTTTTTCCCGGACAACAAACATCACTATTTTCAGGAGAGGATGACCGAATGTAAGTTATGTCTATTGACCAAACTAATGTGTTTTTCAGAGAAATATCTTCTGGAATGTTTGTTTATGATTTTGTTTCTCTTAATGTGAATTTATTTTTGATGTTTGTTGTATTTTTTCGTGAATATTTCCATGTATTTGCTTTGCGTAAATTTTATGTTTTAAGACATAATGTAAACTAAAGGAATTTTTATTTTTAGTCAGTAAGAACGGAAAAAAAAGTTGAACAAATACTAAATTTAGATAAAATTTAGCTGCGACAAATTCTAAAATATGAGTGAGTATATAACACAAAGTTTTTTTTCTCTACAATATTGTAGTCCAATTTGTTATACACAAATAGTTACGGTATATCATTATTGTTAGGTATATGTATTGTTATTCATTTGCTAAATGTTTAAATATAAAGGTTGGTTAGTTGGTGGGGTTTTATAGCATATCGACTCTTTAGGTCATTTAATAACAAATCACACACACACACACACACACACGCATATATATATATATATATTCATACGTGAGAAGAAGTGAATTGAATCCAACAGAATGTGCGTGGTGCCTTCAATAAGATTCTAGATTTTTTTGTACAGGCATTTAGAATTGGCGTAGACACTTGAAAATTCAGTGTGTTATTCCTAAACATCTTATGAGATGACTGGCCAATTTCTATGATTTCAGCTTCAAATGAACAGCTACAGCAGGAATCGGAATACACCCTACTAAATCCTGATTGTCACAGCTGGTGAATTTCAAAAACGCTATCTAGATGTGAGGACACTTTAGAAGATCGATATGCAATAAAATTCTGTTTTAAACTCGGAAAAAATGCAACAGAAACGTATGGAATGCTTCAGACTGCTTTTGGAGGGGCATAAGAGATTCTTGGAAGACAGGGAGTCTGTGAGGGGTGATGAGTGGTGTGGCTGGAGTAAGGAAGTCAGAACACCAGAGTTGATTGGCCAAAAGGTTTGGGTTAGGGTTGGGGTTACTATGCTGATGTTTTAAGGGAGTTCAGGGAGAGATTCCGTCGGAAGAGGCCAGCGCTCTTCAAATCGGGTCAGTGGCATTTCTTGCTGGACAATGCACCAGTCCACAACTCCATCCTTGTTACTGACTATTTGACCAAGATTGGCATCAAGATAGTTCCTCAACCTCCCTAAAGTCCAGACCTTGCTCCCTGTGACTTTTGGCTATTCCCTAAGCTCACAGGCTGTCGTTATGAGACAATTGAGGAGATGAAAGAGGCTGTGACGAAGGTCATTGACACGCTCACACAAGAGGACTTCCATGGGGCTTTCCAGAAGTTGTTGGAATGGTACAACAAGTGCATTGCAGTCGGAGGAGATTACTTCGAAGGGGTCTAGAGTTTCATGTGTATACTATCAATAAAAGTGCCCATGTGAAAAAAGTCTGGAAACTTATTTAATGATCCTCGTATGTAGAAAAAGGAAAAACGGAAGAAAGATATATGTTGGCATGTTTGATGATTTGTTTTCTTTTATTGTACCGACACGTTTCGACTTCAAAGTTTTTGTCTGAATACAGACAATATTTTATCAAACTTATTTCAAGTGTGAAAATATAATTATAAGAGATAAAAGTTTTGATTCATTTAGAAGTCTTCATCAGGGCCAATAGATGTTGTTATATGAAAATGAAATAAGACGGGATAATATGATCTAAATTGGTTATGACATGCGATGGAATTTGTATCCGGACAAAAACTTTGAAGTCGAAACGCGTCGACACAATAAAAGAAGATAAATCATCAAATATACGAACATATATCTTTCTTCCGTTTTACTTTTTTCCACACACACACACGCACACACCTGTATATATATATATATATGATTGGTAAAAGTTTGTTGCAAATATTTTTTACAAGCTCCAGCACATTTCTTTGCACACAATTAAATGGCTTCACGTGTTGCTATTGAACACTAATCATTATATTTAATATTGATTATTTGTTTGCCCATAGTTAAATGGTTTCAGATATTGCTCTGTAACAGTAATAGTTTTATTTGCATACAGATGATTTCAAGTATTTATATGAAATACTAACATTTCAAATTGATATCAATCATTTGTTTGCATACAGTTAAATGGTTAAATACTTATATTTGACCCATAGGCGGTCCCAAACAGGTGCTATCACTCCGGGTCGGTGTAGACCTGGGAGTAATGGTAATGAAGGGGCACTCTACATTCCCTAGCACTCCAGGACTGGAGTCTCATCATCTGATGCAGTTTTGCGCTATGTTTAGGATACTCATTGAGAAAGAGAGTGTCTTCACCAGCTGTAGAGATGCAGTTGGCGTATTCTATGACCCCAGCCGACTGGGCTGTAGATATAAAGAGAAATCGACAATGATTTATCTCAGATTGCAATGTGTACTTTTAAAATGACCCCCCTCTCTCTCTTTGCACGTTCATGTATGTGTTTGTATAGGAGCTATGTCCAAAAAGTATCTAGACTGAACTTATATTTATCAAAACAGAAATGGACAATAGTTAGTAAATTTGGCGACCTTTGTCGAGGGTAACCCGAAGGCTCCCTTTTCGATAACTACTACACCGTGGTGTATGGGAGGGCGCTACTCCTTTCCCTGGATTGCTCTACTTTATCCTTGATCCCTACCTTATATTGCTGAGTGTTAAGCAAGGAGGCATCAAGTACCATTTTTTGAATCTTTGGTATGACTTAACCTGGGATTGAACCCAAGTCTCCTGAAGCATTGACGAACCCTCTAACCATCATGCCAGAATAACTTTGATTTTATTTCAAAATACTCCACTTAGCATTTAGTTCTCCTATTCCAGTGAATGTCCCGCTAGTTGAAGCACTTCAAAAACCCTTATTTAATTATTTCTTATAATGCCCTCTATGAGGAATTTTCAGTTTAGACAAGTTAACATGCCTTTAAAATCAATGTCAATCAATCATTTTAAGACCCAATAACACAACCTGGAGAGGAGGAGGAAGAGGAGCTATTATTATTATTATTATTATTATTATTATTATTATTATTATTATTATGTTTGACTGTCTTGGTAAAAATCGATACACGTTTTACCGTTTTAAAGTCAAAGAGTTCGCTAATGATTAGGTGTTGAGCTCAACAGGTTTTGTGTGATTCAGTTTTATTTGTTGTTCACCTGACCAGCTACCTTCAAATTGATTGGCTGATCTATTGTGACGTCAAGACGACTTATCACTTTGAGTAATTAGTAAAAAAAAAAAACTCAGATTTTAAGAATTACTGTAATTTATTAGGTTTTGCAGACGCTGTTCTTTTTCGTCTCTGTATTTAAATCTGAAACTTTAAATATTTAAGTTGATCGCGAGATTGTAAACTTTTCTCATGTATTAGCTTAATCGAACATAAGCTGAAGTCGAAATTTATATTAAATCAGTTGGAGTTTCGCAGTCGGCATTGGAGGATAAAAAGACGTCAATTTGATTTGATACTTGGACACCAATGAAGTGCTGTTAGATAAACCTTACCACGTTAAACATTACTTCAAAATCAATTCTCTTTATCTGTTTCGCTATGTGACTAAAATTCACTTCTTCAACTCCACGACAAAATCCAGAGTAGACATAATGAATGTTATCGATCAAGAATTCTTATCTAATACTAATAATTCAATGCAGGTCAATGAGGGTTCAAGCCTGAATGAAGTCAGGAGAGACAACAGAAACTTTGGTTCTTTCCTTTTCTCCACTTTTTGTTTGTTTGTTTGTTTCATTTCTATTCCCTTTATTTTCTTCCGTTCTCTCTTTCTTCGTTTCTTTGTTTCTTTCAGATAGCAATATCATGAGGCCATACTTCAAGTTATGAGAAACGAACTGAAAGAAGCAGGGTGTTAGTATAGTAAGCGGCTATGCATTTATTGGTTCATAGTAGTCACGTGATAAGAAGAAGCAAGCACAAACGGAGAAAATTAATTCGATTATCGAGGCCGTTTGGGTTGTTGACTCCCATCAGGCCGGCTGCGTTTAGACCGACACTCGAGAGTTCAATGCACGTGGGGAGCGATAGCAATTTCGAAATTGATAAAGAATTTGTTCTCCGGTCTGTAGGGGGACTTATATTTATGGTAGATATGTTTAGTCCCCCCAAATTTAATGTTAAAGAAGTTTTATATAAGTTTTGCTTGGAATAAGGCACATGGAAAAAGGTAGTAAATGAAGGAAGCCAATGAGTGAAGGATATGAAACAAATGAGTAAACGAATGAGTAAAGGATATGAAACGACGAGGACAAAAGGAACATTCAAAACAAGGCGACGAACAAAACAAATTTATATACTATAATAAAACAGACATTGATACATTAAATTCTATTAATAAAATAATCGTGTGTGTATATGTGCGAGTGTGTGTGTGTGTGTGTAACGGACACAACTAAACTACAAAAGGGTTAATGACGAAAACGTCCTATTAAGTTGGATTACATATTTAAAATTGGTCTAGTGGGTAGAGTGTTCACCAATGGTCCGGGAGACCGGGGTTCAATCCCAGGTCGCGTCATACCAAAGACTTTAAAAATGGTACTTAATACCTCCTTGCTTAACATTCAGCAATATAAGGTACATATCAAAGGTAAAGTGGAGCAATCCAGGGAAAGGAGTAGCACTCTCTTCTACACCTCGGTGTAGTAGCTATTAAAAAGGGAGCCTTCTGGTTGCCCTCGACTACGATCACCAACATTTCTTTTTGTGATTCGAAACAGTCGGTTTCTCTAAGACTGGAAAAAGTCTCATAGTCAATGTATATTGAAAAAATGAATGTCTGCGAGGCTTATCCATGTTCTTGCTTTTCACTCCTGTTGATGAATAAGAAGAATGTCACACTGAAGAGAGAGCGTGTATCCACTGCGAAGAATTTGTGTAAAAAGAGGAAGAGTGTTTGAAGGCGACGTATTAATAGAAAATACGTGTCTTGGAAGGGGCTCCAAACGCAGGACGAAATTTACGCGCGGACGTAGTTTTACGCAGGTCACGTGGTTCTCCTGGCCAATGGTTTTCCGAGACTGAATATTTGTGCGTCCGCCATCTTTGTTGTGGGAACAAGTGACATACCGCTCAAATTAAATTATAGGGGTGTAAAGTCCTATAGGTCAAAATGACAGCTAGAATAAAACCCTCACACTTTAAGAACCAGTATATACAAATGGGTAATTAAAATTCAACAATGCTTTTGTTTGTGTATAAAAGCGATGATCTACAGGTTTTGAGTTTTGTTTGAGAACCTTCTCTATGTTCTATGACCCTCCCACCACCACCACAACACTGACAACACCACGGAATAAGTAAGTGATACATAGACCAACAGAATGATCTCCCTTACTTAAAATTACCACTACGTTAGTTGTGCTGAACAGGTGGAAACTATATCATAGAGCAGTAGTAGCAGATGCAATGCCATTTCAGTAGCTGTCATTGCGTGGAATAGTGAATATCAAATCCTTTCCTGGGCGCTTCATCTCACTACGCGATGACATTCTTTTGGAAAATTTAGGATTAATTATCTGCTTTTATAGGTGCCCGTGGTGTAATGGTTATCGTCGCAGGATATGGACACGGCGACACGAGTTCAAATCCTGGACGAGATTGATTGCATTTCACATAGCACTAATACCCTTGGGAAAGGTATGAATCCAATTATTCTCCCTCCAGCTATGGGTAAATAGTAGGGCAGACCAGGTTCTTCAGCCTTGGTGAGCCAACTAGTCTAGGAGAAGGAAAACTCTGAATTCAAAACCTTTTAAACTCCGCTTAAAAAATTGACCTTGTGTCATATCCTGCCCGAGCGGAGGGGTTGGGTAAATATGATTATCTGCTTTTTTAGGTAAGGGGCTAATGAACGCACTGCCACAGATTGGCGCTCGTTTGACTCCTTTTCAATTTACATCACTTGTATGCTGGAAGCGAGACCCTACGAACACTGATTGAACTGTTACCTGACCGACTGACTCAGTAAATTTACCTCCTTGTGATTATTTTCTCAGTGGATACCGGAAGGATCAAGCCTTTAAATGTTGGGCTTCGACAATTGACGAACTGAAATATTTGATTGGTCATTAAATCGCAACAATATTATAAGCCATGACGAGGTGAGCTCAGCAGAACGGCTTGTATAACTCATGATGACAAGTTTTTAGACGATATAATCTTAAAAATAGGAGGATTCGTTGTGGTGTTGTGGCGAACATTCTGGACTGTAAAATCGTAGTAAGCAAGTTCGAAATCCAGTCCCGCAATTGCAATCACTTTCGGACTAATACCTGTGGGATGGGTATGAACATCATTATCCCCATCAGTAATGGGTTAAATAGGAATACTTATGTTCTTCTTCAAGGATGGCTTTGGCATTAAATAACCCACGAAGGTTGATATGCCGTTAAGCAAAGAAACGAAACAAGCTTTAAAATAAAGAGATGACAATAACAAAACAAAAGGAATGATATTCTTGTTTCTTATAGTAAAATTAAGTTTTGAATAGACTCTATTTTGCTTTTTTTTATTTACGTTCCAAACCTGTCATCTGGGCTGTAGAATACACCCACTGTATCCAGTATTTCTGCAAAGGGGTAAAAACCTCTCCCAACGACTGTTCTGGGTATGACATTAAATAGCATCTGATGGTGAGACTCCAGTTCTGGAGTTTTAGGGAATGTGGTGCACCCATTCATTGCCATTATTCCCATGTCCACTTTGACCAGATTGGCAGTATCTGTTAGGTTTCCGTCTATGGACCAAACAGAACTGTCCAATCATCTACAAAGGATCATTATTATTAGTTTCTTGAAATCATACAGCTGTGTACAAATTACTTATATAACATACGAATACATACGAAATTGAATTACTCATATCAACTATCAATACATGAAACTATTCAACTGTGTGCGAACAAATGATCAATATTAGATAGAATTGTTGATGTTTGATGGCAATACTTTAAACTATTAGACTGTGTGCCAACAAAAAATAAATGCTCAATGGAATTATTAGTATTATATTGAAATACTTGTAATCATTTAACTGTGTGCAAACAAATGAACTCCAGCGACTCGTTTATATCGCGACTCGTCTGAAAAAATTACAAGTTCAAATCGTGCAGTACTTTATTTTATTTGTTTGCACACGATTATTATTATTGTTTTATACACAGCTAAATGGTTCTAAGTATGACTATATATCACTAACAATTCAATTAAGCGTTAGTCATTCGTTTAACACACAGTTAAATGAACAAGCTGTTCTTTTTCGAACAATTCTATATAGCACAAGTCATTTGTTTGCAAACAGTTTAAATCTAAAACAATTCTATTTGACCCATAGATAGGACCCTATCAGGTGCTACCAGGTCAGAGTGGACTTGGGAGCAATGGCAATGAAGAGGTACTCCACATTCCCTAAAGTTCCAAGACAGGAGCCTCACCATCAGATGGTTTTGTGTCATATCAAGGACACTCGTTGCAAAGATGCAGTCGGTGTATTCTGCAGCACCAGTCAGCTGGGCTAATGCAGATATTGAATATTGCAATAGATTTATTGCGATAGTAATGGTTTCACGTTTAATTCTTTCTTGGGCAGAAATGTGATACATTTATCCTCTCGGAAAAGTATCATTCGCTAAGTTTACGTTTATACACAGGGTGTCTCAGATAAATGTATGAACACTGTGATTTATTATGAATACAATATTTATCCATATATATTTAAGTTTTATAATCGAACTTAAAGAAGATAAGTATCGAATATTTTGAGGTAACGCAGGTGTTCGAACTGATGATCGTTCTCTGTCCAGGCACTGTTGGTATCGAGAACAGACAGAATTGCAAGCATTACTGAGTTATCGCAGGTGTTCAAACTGATGACTCTTCTGTTTAAGACACAGATGGAATCGCAAACTTCATAAATCGTTTAAAATGGTATTTGGATGCATTCTATTTCATTTACAGCTCTTAAGTCATTGATTGTTGAAAGTTTCATGCTATAAAGTTAAATGGCTCAATTAAAGACTACAATAACGATTACTGGGCATCTAAGCAATCGAATGGTACAGTTGAAAACCATATAAACATACCAGAGTGTGGTAGGAATTAAAGTGATGCATGTAATTGGATAATTCTTTCTTTTCTTCTGAAAAATACAGTCACTGATCAAAATGAGTAAACATTTTTTATGATATCCTATATATATCTATAAACAAGATATTCAAATGATTTATTCTATATGTAAACATTGTCAACGTTTCGGTTTATGAGATAATTGTCAGGGTAGCATAATCTTTATTTAATGTTTGAAATGAGAAAAAAGTTTTGTGCTTTTCAATGTTAATCACGTATCTTTTCAAACTAGACTGACGTCCCTTATATGTGCTCGACCCCCCCTAAAAAAAACCCCGTCTGCGTATGTTGTTTAGAATTCATTATAAAAATATCGAATGTAATAATAATTAAGTTATAATTGATAAAAACTAATTTGAATAAGGAATAATTATTTAGAACTAATTAAAGTAAAGGAGAAAGTTGAAAGAACTTGTCTTTTGTTTGAAATAATATGTTTAGAATAATACTATAATCAACAATCTTTCTCTGTAGATATTTTGTATTCTAACATTTTGGAATCTTTAAAATTAAAACAATATTTGGTTTTTAAATTGTTGGATTAAAGCGTTACGAAAATCTCCAAATTCAAAATCTCGATTATAATATATTTTATTCAATAATCCTTGAAGTTTCGTCTTTTTGATTACAGCCATCAGAAGAAATGGAATCTACGCAAACTTCTGATGCTGTGTTGTCGCTATTATTATTTCGCTCTTTGCAAGTTTTTCACGCCATTTTTTACTTGGGGTTTTTCACTGGAGTCTAAGTGACAGCAAGTCTCCTCAGGTTTTTAGGGCTTTTCCGAGTAGTCTAACCGATTTTAATGCTGTAATCTGTATGGTTTTGATTCTTCAAGCCCAGTTGGCTAGGTCTGAAGAATACACTAACTGCATCTCTGCAGAAGGGTAAGACTCCCCTAACCATATTTACCAACCCCTCCGCTCGGGCAGGATATGACACAAGGTCAATTTTTAAGCAGAGTTTAACAGGTTTGAATTCAGAGTTTTCCTTCTCCTAGACTAGTTGCCTCACCAAGGCTGAAGAACCTAGTCTGCCCTACTATTTACCCATAACGAGTGTCCGGAATATGACATTAAACCATCTGATAGTGAGGCTTCAGATTTGGGGAATGTGGAGTACCCCTTCATTGCTATTGCTCCTAGGTCCACTCTGGCCCGGAGTTGTGGCACATGATAGAACCCTACCGATGGGTTAAATAGAAAAAACTGTATGCAAACAAATGGTGTTAAATTGTGACTGTTATGTAGCAATATTTGAAACCATTTGACTTTATGCAAAAAGAGCTCAGGCTTGTTTAAGAATGTTATCTACAAAATGAGTTTACAAATCATATATATTTATTAGATATGTATTAAGAGGGTTTGGCATTAAATAACCAACAATGGTTGATATTCCATAAAATTCAAACCCAACCAACCAAACCCAAACCGATTCTTCCTTTGATTTCCAATTCTTTACAGTTTCTTTTATAAGTCTTTGAGGACAGTTCCAAATGCACCAACTATTATTACTATAATCATTTTACTCCTTTATGAGTTTTTCACACAAGTGATAGCTGATGGTCTTTCACTGGACTCTGAGTAACCGCAAGTCCCTCAAGTTTCCAGGACCCTTCTCAATATTCTGGCCGATCATAATAATGCTATAGTCCGGATGGTCTCTACTTGTCTTCTGATTTCTATGTCTTCCAGTTTCTTTTCCAGTCCTTTGGGGATTGTTCCAAGTGCACCAATTACAATTGGTGTCACCATCACCTTCATGTTCCTTCGTTTGTATTTTTCAAATTTTCTTGCAAGGTCTAGATATTTATTTCTCTTTTCATTCTCTTTTAATTCTAATCTGTGGTCTGCCGGGACGGCAAAGACTACTATTCGGCAGGGTTTCTCTTTTTTGTTGACTTTTACTAGGTCTAGTCGTCTGACCAAGATTAAGTGATCTGTTTGTACCTCAGAATCCCAGAGAACTTTGTGCATCACATTCTCCATGACGGATTCTGGGTTGTGCATATAACACTTGATCGTATGGTCAAATTTAAATTTCTTGCACAATTCCCAGTGGATCACCTTCCCCAATCAGTCTTGTCTTGTTTTATTTGCGCTAATTTATTGCATTCGCTTATTATATGATTGATGGTTTCGTCTCTATCACCACATAACCTACATTAGCTATTATGTTGTGTCTTATCTATTTTTGCTTGAACATAGTTTGTCCTTTAAGTGTTGTTTTGTACTGTTATCAGTAGAAATTCAATTTCTCTTTTCTTAAAGGTTTCCTTTACTTAGACATGTCCAAGTTATCCAAATGTGAGATATCCTTAGCTTGTCGTTTCCCAAATGATTTTAGAAGAGTTCGAAAGTTTTTATATCGATTTGTTTCGATCATGTGTGTAGTTGAATTAGTTGGTATAATGATATATCTGAGTAGTATATTTTTATTAGAATTTTTTATTTTGTTACTAATAGGGTTTCTATTTTCATTTAATTTACTTTTTGTGAATTTTGATTGTTTTCATTTTTGTACATATATAAAAGCATCTGGGATATTGAAATCATGCAACGAAATTTTCTTTATAATAGAGTTCATCATTCAAAAATTTGTGGCAACATATCCTAGGGACTTAAGATAAAAACCTATATATATATATATATATATATATATATATAATTCATGGAATTTTGATTGCAACCCCTGGGTTTCATGGAGTTTTTTTGCAAAACAACAATCATCAGGCAGTTAAGAAAATGAAATTAATCGAAAAATACAGTCAAAAACCGTTGAGCTTTTGTATGAATATTTACGTGTAGTTGTAAGTGTGAGTGTGTGACAGCCAACACTGTTATAATATATATATATATATATATATATATATATATATATATATATATATATATATATATATATAAGAGTAATCGTGTTGCCATTAGCGCCTTTGCAAGTCTCTTCTTATTTGAATTGAGATCTCGGCGGCCGTTGAACGGAAGTATGTAAACAATAGTAATTGTGATTCATAACCGTTTAAAATGTACTTCGTAGCTAATATCTCCTCGTGGCTAAATGGTTAGAAGCTTTGGCTTGGCGTTTGAGTCAACCGGGTTTCGATCCCAGCTACCGGGAGATACTGTCTAGCCACACTGATGAGTTCTGATAGAACGAAACAGATCTGTCTGTGGATGACTATATATATATGAAGGTGTACCGATAGCATAGGTTTCTTTGACTACCTTTCGCTATATATCCCTATCGGGCTTCGCTTTTTATAAGTCATGTAGACGGCACCCAATATCTGCAAAAGGCTGATAAATGTAAGTTTTTACAGTTCAGCTAACACTGGTGGGTCCATGTGTAGGAGTCCATCGGAGAACGTCGCTTATGATTTCGTCCTTAGTTCTCCAGCATTGCCCAGCATGTATTGTTCACCTTTCTTGGATAGTTTGCAAGATGGGAGGTAAGTAGCCGTACATCTGGTGTTTTGTAGAGTGCTGCATCATGGATTTGTTCAAAACTGCACACAGCATTCATAAGTAGTTTTCATCAAGCTTTTTATTTAAGCCTTTCGTTAGAGTCCAAGTGGCGCAACCATACAGTAGTACTGACACGGCTACAACTTGGAAGAAATTCCAGTTTTATTTTACTAGAGAGATCAGATTTCCATATGATCAATAAAGTGTCAATAGCAGTCCATGCTTCATCAAAGTGCATGTTGAATTCTCTTTCAGTGCAAACAAATTACTACTATCAAATCATTATCATCATCATGTCGCGCCATCAGCACGGATCTCCCTGACCCTCTCACGCGACCCTTCTCTATCGTCCATTGCTTCCAGTAGATCTTCAAGGTTAAATCCTGTATCGGCACAGAGCTGCTGTATGTAGGTTCTAGCTGGACATCCTATCTTTGCTCGTCCATGTGAAGGGGTCCACAGGAGTATGTCACTTATGAATTCGTCCCAACTTCTCCTGCAGTGTCCTGCATGTCTGATTCGTCTAACTTGGATATTTTTCGTGATGGGTGGTAAGTGGCCGTACCGCTACCACTTTGTGGGGTACTGCCTCCAGGACTTGTTCAATATTGCTTGTATAGTTACTGTCAAGCTTTTTCTCCATACGTTTAGTTGGCGTCCATGTAGGGCATCCATACCGCAGTATCAACACGACCGCTGCTTGGAAAAACTGCGTTTCATTTCATCGGTCAGGTCAGACCTCCATATGACCGATAGCCTATCGATAGCAGTCCATGCCTTTGCTAGTCACATGTTGATGTCTGTCTCGGTTGATGAGACACTGCTTCCTAGGTAGGTGATTGAAATTATTACTTGAAACCATGTAATTATTTGTATTAGATAGGAATACTTGATATATAACCGTGCCAAAAAACTCTTAAGAAACAAGCACCCCCAAAAAATGTAATTTATAATGTAGAATAAAAATGATTCCTCATCTTCTAGGCATAAAAATACTCCAAAAGGGTGGACATTCCGTTAAAATTAATTAATCAAAAGATCCCATTGATTCGGTAATTACATAATTTACAAAGTTGCTTTCAGTGACATTTTTTTATTGTTTAACTAGTTATAATTCTTGGATGACAAACGTTTTTGATAGGTCTATGCTGATAAATCCGACCCGTTCTAAATGTCGAGTTAAAAAAAAAACCCTCATATAGTTCAACACGGAGCCGACGCTCTACTGGTGAGTCCTACATTTTCTTATACGACCATATCCACAGTAAATATAGAGACATGTACCTGGAAGCCATAGATTGACGCTCTTGAAATAATGACACAGCTAGCAAAGACTGGCGTCTATGTCAAACAATAAGTAGTGTTTCTTGCCAAGATGGACGTCTGAGACAAATAGTTTTAGTTCAGAACAAACAATAATATTTGTATTGAATTATTGTTTCCAATATTCCAGATGTTCTCTCTCTCTCTCTCTCTCTCTCTCTCTCTCTCTCGCTCTGTGTCTCTGTTTCCGTCTCTCCCTCTCTGTCTCTGTCTCTCGATTCGTTGATGTTTGCTTATTTCACTACGTGAACATTTCCCTATAGCAATGTTCAATGTCTTTCGTTTGGCTTCCGAGAAATCACTTAATTAAACAATAATTTTTTAAAAAAGAAAAGAAACGAAACGAAAAGAAAAGAAACGAAAAGAAATGAAAAGAATTTGTTTCTAAATCAAAGAGACTTTTTAATATATTCCTCGATTAACATTAATTATTTATTGCTAATATATGTATATCGAAATGGACAAAAAACAAACAAAAACGGGCAGGGAAAAAAACTGAATCATTTTTTTTAATCTTGCCACAAATTTTATTGGAACTTCTAAGAGAATCTTAAAAAATTTCCTAATCATTTTCTTTTACGATTTAAAGGAACTTTGATAAAAATAGTCTAGGAAAATAATCACATCCAATGTGTCTAAATCATTTATATCTTATAAATATTAGTAACAATGATAAAAATTGCTGTTTTTTCACTGTCAGTTGGTTTTTGTTCACACACACACACACACACACACACACACACACACACACACACACACACATATATGTATATATATATATATATACGGAGAGAGAGAGAGAGAGAGAGAGAGAGAGAGAGAGAGAGAGAGAGAGAGAATGAATGTGTAAAGGATTAGATAAAACTTAATTCTACAAATTCAAAAAATTATTTCTCTTACTTGAGCGAAAAGTTTGTTGAAACCAACCAAAGTTTCAGTCTTTTTTTTTTCTACAAGAAAAGGTAATAATAGTTATAGCGATAATATTTCAGAATATGGTTTCAACAAAAAGAAAGTTAATAGCAATTTGCATTGTTTCAATACTTGATCATATAATTTTTGTGTGTAAAAGATATTTGTGTGTACATTATCATTGTGTGGAGGCAAAGTCTATGCGCTCGTACGTATGTGTAATGCTAAATTTCATAATCAGCAATAAGGAATGTTATATCAGTGAAAGCAGCTCTATCGAAGAATAAACAATTAAGACATGTTTTTGCTTGTTGTAGAAATAATCCAGTGATGTTAAAATTAAATGCATTCGGAAGGAATTGAATGTTGGAATGTAACTGAAATTCACACAATAAAAATAATGACGAAAGGGGCCAATGATAGAAAACTAATTCTCTATTGCATATTAGAGTTAATCTATTTTATCACTTTATTTATTAGATTAAGGCTCCAAATTAAATAAAACATGGATTAATCTATTAATGATTCTAATACATTAAAAATGTATTTTTAATAATCTAGGAAGGAAAAGATTTCTTGAATCATTTTGGGTTTTGATTCTTAAAATTTTCTGAAGCAAGTATCGTCTAAAATCTCAAAATGTCGCGTTCCGAATGAAGTCGCTGATTGATTACAAAATGAAAACACGCGGATTCAAATTTTATAGATTGAAGGAGTGTCTTTTTTTGTATAAAAACTTAACACTTTTGTTTTATATCGAAACCAATTGATTTTCCATATATTCTATATATTTTTATCCTCTATAATAAAACTGGAAGAGCTTAATAGCAACAAGATTCTCCCAAAGAATAATATACTCAACAAGAAAAACAAATCTGCTACGGTCAGATATAAAACACTTTGTCAACTTCTCCAAAAGAGATGAAGAGAACTCAAAAATAAATAGTGACTGACAATTGCGGCTGAACTTCAGACACTTGCAGACTAATGGCCCCAAAGGTTTTGACCAAAGTATGAGAGCTGAGGAGAGGTAAAAATGAACCACACAGAACAATTATTAGCTCTCGTCAGCAAAACAATAATCATTTAGAAGCACAAGTTTCTTGCCAGGTGGGAGGACCACTTTGCCAAACTGAACAATGAACAACATGCGGTCGACAATATTGAATAAAGGCTAACCCAACACTGGATGTGTAAATGCCCAGACTCGGATGAAGTGATTAAAGTTATCTCAATGCTCCGCGAAGAAAGGTCTCCTGGAACAGATGGGCTGCATCCAAAAGTTATTAAAAGAGGGAGTAGGTGGGTAGTCAAGGTACTCTACAATATCAAATGAAACGCTTTGGAAAACTTGGAAGTCTCTGCAGACTGGAAGGACGCCCAAGCAGTCACAATCTTCAAAAAGGGAAACATACGAGATAGCAGCAATTATTGCAGGATCTCGCTTGTCTCCATAATAGAGGAAGTCTTCACCTGCTTACTGCTCAACGGACAATCGACTCGAGCGGAGGATTTCCTAACTGAAGTGCACGAGACTCAAGCAAACCGAGGAGACACGGGCATGATATTCTTGTGACAAATACAGGGAAATGCAGTGAACAAAATATAACCCACTACATATTTGTCGACTTCACAAAAGCCTTCGACCCTATGAGCAGGGAAACGCAATGGAACATCCTACGAAAACTAGGGTTCTCTGACCACTTCGGTAAGGTCGTGTCTGCCTTTCATACAGGAATGAAGGCATCACTCAGCTTAAGAGGAGGACTCTCGGTTGAATTAAAGGCTGAGAGCGGTGTTCTTGCCCTTGCCCTGTTCTCGATTTTTTTTTCTAAGGTCTTGTCTGATGCCTTCACTGATTCCACCCAAGGAGTATAGATACTGAGTAGATAGGGGTTAAACCTGTTCAATGCCGGTCAGTTTAATTCGGCAAGAAAAACCGGAAATGTTTTGGTACGCGAGGTCATGTTTGCTGATGACACTGCCTTTGTGGCACCCAAATACCAAGATACACGGAAATAATCACCCTTCTCTCGAAATCTTCAAAGGCTTTGGGAAGAAAATCAATCTCAAGAAAACTTAGGTTATGTAACAAATCCTTCCGGGATCTCATGACATTGGCGAAGATATGTAGACAGAGGGTCAAGTACTGATCTAAGTAAACAAATTCAAATATCTAGGCTTCACAGTCGCCAATGGACTAGAGGTGGAACTAGATACACGAACGTCAAATACGTTCAATGCCTTTGGTTGACTGAGGAAGCGAGCATAAATCAACAAAGACCTCTCCATAAAAACTAAATGTCCAGTGTACCGCGCCATAGTTCTCTTAACCCTCATGGACTGTGCAGAAACTTAGACGGTATACAAAGCGGGTGCCCAAAGCCTTTACGTGTATAGGGTGCATTATTTGCGCAAAATACTAAATGTCAAGTGGTAGCAGCATATCTCAAATAAATTGACCCTGGAGAAATTTAAACACCCCGGATGTACGATATGCTCACCCAACGCAACCTGGGATTTTGGCTGGTCACTTGAACAGACTTGAGGACAACAGACTGAGAAAACAGATCCCGTACTCTCAACTTAGAGGAGGGTTCACGTAAAACGCGTAGATCAAAACTCAGGCATTCAAAAGAAACCTGGGGGTTATGAACACTCCTTTTGACAATTGGTAATACCTGTCTAAAAATCGAAAAAACTGGAAGAAAAAAATCAGGTCTTTGTTAAGCCAGACTCACTTCCTCAGTCCACTTAAGGCATTGGAAGCATTTGACGTTCGTGTATCTAGTTCCGCATCAAGTCTGTTGGCAACAACAATGCTATTTTTAACATAAGGATATCTATTGTAATATCATAAGCTATGCCTTTCTATAATAAAATAATTTAGGAGGTGCCTGTGGTGTAATGGTTATCATCGCAGGAATTGGACACGGCGACACGAGTTCAAATCCTGGACTGATTGCATTTCACATAGCACTAATACCCTTGGGAAAGGTATGAATCCAATTATTCTCCCTCCAGCTATGGGTAAATAGTAGGTCAGACTGGGTTCTTCAGCCTTGGTGAGGCAACTAGTCTAGGAGAAGGAAAACTCTGAATTCAAACCTGTTAAACTCCGCTTAAAAAAATTGACCTTGTATCGTATCCTGCCCGAGCGGAGGGGTTGGGTAAATATGATAATAAAATAATTTGCGACGCATTTACACTATACACATAATAGCCTTATTCTGTCTGGACAACTTGCATTAATTCATGACCATTGACAATTCCATTCCTTTTTATTTTTAATGAATTTCTATAATAAAATCATTAGTAACCCCTTCTTTTAGTAAAATTATTAATAATGTGTTTACATTATATATACAAGCTCTATTCCATCAGTAATACTTGTATTTATTCTTGATTAGTGACAATCCCTTTCTGATTGATTTTCAAGGAATTTCTAAAAAAAAAAAAAAACAACTTTAGCAATACAGTTTTCTTGTAAAGATTTAGATAATCGACTTATTTTGTCAGTTATCTTGATCAAGCACACCAAACTGAAAACAGTAGTTAAGAAGGACTTTCCAAAGTCACCAGACTCAAAGGGAAATATAAGTGTTTGCAAGGAGCTGGCTAAACGATATTACCCACACAATGTGGAAGTGGGGGTTCGGCCGTCTGTGATCCGTGATACAAGAAGCATGCAATGTGCCAAATAAATCTGTTTGCAAATTATTTGCATTTGATAGGAATACTTGATATCATATAACTGTGTGTAAAAACTCTTAAGAGATTACATAAAATATGTGAATATAAATGTAGAATATACACACTTGCCTAATCTCAAGGCAATGAGAATCAAACTCACCCGAGAAGGTTTGCTAGTCTAGCTTGCTATCCATTACACTATCCGATGTGACCCAATACCCAGAAGAAGTAGATACCAGTATTGCCAGCATAAAAATGAATAGAAAATAAAACATTAAAAACAACTGAAAATAAAATACAAAGCAATAAAACTGCTCTTAAAAAGAAAAGATAACAAAATGCAGGACTTTGAATGCAGATTTTCAAGGTAGGTAGAAAGCCATTTTTGTTTGAATAACAAATGCTATATGTTCTTCGTATCATTATATCCTACTTCACTTGTATTCCTAGTATATTACTAAACTACATCTGGTGGTGAGGCTAAACTTCTGGAACTGAATGTAGTGAGGAGTTTCTCCATTGTTACCATAATTGCCAAGTCCACTCTGATCAAAAAGGGTAGTACCTCTTAGAGTCTCATCTGTCACATAGATGTGTTTGAGATAATCATATCTACCAACCCCTCCGCTCGGGCAGGATATGACACAAGGTCAATTTTTAAGCGGAGTTTAACAGGTTTGAATTCAGAGTTTTCCTTCTCCTTGATTAGTTGCCACACCAAGGCTGAAGACCCCACTCTGCCCTACTATTAACCCATAGCTGGAGGGAGAATAATTGGATTCATACCTTTCCCAAGGGTATTCGTGCTATGTGAAATGCTATGTCTCGTCCTGGATTTGAACTCGTGTCGCCGTGTCCATTTCCTACGACGATAACCATTACACCACGGGCACCTCCCAATGAATATGTTGGAGATAATGCTTAAACTAATATTGAACTACATTCATACATTGGCTTTAGAATAGGCACCTCGGGTGGTGTAATGGTTAGCAAGCTAGACTAGCAAACTTTCATGAGTGAGTTCGATTCTCATTAGAGGCCTCATTCATACGGTTTTGTGCCAAGTCTAAGCATAAATCTATATGGCAGATGTACTAGTTCATTGTGTGGAAAAAGGTGGGTGATACCCAACACTAAGAATACTTGAAACCATACAACTGTGTGCAAATTATTTGTATTATATACGAATAATTACTCAAAGCCATATAAAGGTTTATAAATTATTACAAGTAGATTGGAAGAGGTTGGATTAGTTGGTTGTGTTTTATGGCATATCAACCCTGTAGGTTATTAAATGCTAAATTCTGTTTAAATACACACACACACACACATAGACATATATATATATGGTCAGTAAACAAATAGTTTGAAGTTAACAATTTTTAAACGAACCAGAGCTCATTTGTTTTTACACAGTTTCAAGAACTATTATTTAACCCTAGTAATCCTACTGAACATTATTCATTCGCTTGCACGCAGTTAAATAGTTCCAAATATTGCTTCGTAATGCTAATTCAACTTAATATCAGTCATTTGTTTGCACACAGTTAAATTGTTACAAGTATAGTAAGTAAGTAAAGTTGTCTCCCTTTAGTCGAGGGCAATCTGAAGGCTCCCTTTTCAATAGCTACTACACCGAGGTGGAAAGGAGGGCGATACTCCTTTCCCTGGATTGCTCCACTTTACCCTCGATAAGTACCTTATATTGCTGGGTGTTTAGAAAAGAGGTATCAAGTACCATTTTAAAAGTCTTTGGTATGATACGACCTGGGATTGAACCATTGGCGAGCACTCTACCCACTCGGCCGATGAGTCGGTACAAGTATAGTAAATGATTAAATATTTCTATTTGACCCATTGATAGGGCTAGGACAGGTATTTCCATTCCGAATCAGGGTGGACCAGAGACTAATTACAATGAAGTAGTTCCCATTCCTCAAAGATCTAGGATTAGCGTCTCGCCATCAGTCAGATACAGTCATATATCAGGACACTCGTTAGGACGGGGTCTTACCCATCTGTAGATATGCAGTTGGCGTATTCAACTGTCTCAGCCAATTGGGCAACTGATAGGAATAGTTGTTGTATACTATAACCACAATGATATCTTGGTATCAATCACAACAGTAATACAATATAAACGCCAATAGAAAACACAGGCGACTCTGTTGTTTCAGATACGAACAGGTTTATTAACGACACGTGGAGATAGACACAATTCTTACTATGCTGACCCCACCCTAACGCACGGTGCATCTTGTGATGTTTAAGATCTCTGTCAGTAGAGATCCAAAAAACCGAACTACATCTTTCAACGGTCAAAATCCAACCCTGCCTCAACGGTAGAAAACTCAACTCTATGCCTCAACAGTCCAGTCTCAACTGACTCTTTTCAAAATCCTCTTTTCAAAATCCTCAAATTCTCAGGACCATCTCTTCCGGGCATGACGTCATCCACATTCCAGCCCCATTTCCTGTCTGGGGGTTTATTATGACAATGGTGATTGTCATATCTTTTGCGCACGAGCGTAAAACTGCACCTAATGAATATGCACCTGAACTCTTAACCCGAATAGTTCCAAACCTTACCAAACTGAATGATAAAATATGATTAACGGAAAATGATTGATATAAAAAAAAATCATTTCTTAATTATATAACATAGTTAAGAAACTATTATTGAATAAGACATTACTTGAAACCTTATAACATTGACCAAATTGTTTGTATTTGAAACTGTAATTATTTTCAAACAATTATTAAAACGTAGGAATAATTACTTGAAACCATATAATTGCATGCATTAAGTGTTAATGGTTATTTAAAATCTTATAACAATGTATAAATAACTTTTATTAATAGTTAACTGAAGTTATAATTGTTTATGAATTATTAAGTAGAAAGAGTTCCTTCAAACTATAGAAGGTAAAATAAAGTTGCCGACCGTAGAAGACTCCTTTTCAATAGCTACTACACCGAGGTGTAGGGGAGCGCACTACTCCTTTCCCTTGCTCCACTTTACCCTTAATACGTACCTTATAATGCTGATTGTCAAGCAAGTAGGTATCAAGTACCATTTTTTGAGTATTTGGTAAGATTCTACCAGGGATTGAACCCTGGTTTCCCGGGCCATTGGCGAACATTCTACCCACCAGGTAAATAGGTCGGTAGGGCTGAATGTGGCATTTAATAACCCAACAAGTGTTGATATGCAGTAAAATGAAGTAACTAGCCAAACAACCTCTCGCCATCATTAGGTTTTGGCTTCCAAGCTCTGCTTAATGAAGGCTAAGAAATTATAGTCTGTTCAGCGAGGTCAAACAAGAAAACTATGACACGTAAACACTTTCCCGTTCTGATACACACCTTAATTAATCTTATTTTCGCGATGACCTGTTTCCACGTGCGTAGCTCATTCGAAGTACAAAGTAAGCCAGGATCGTGACTCCTTTAATCAAAGGTAGAAATCTCATAAATCCAAAAAGTTAATCCTATAAAATGTCTGCATCTTCGAGATGGTGTAACAGTCCCCTCAAAAAAGTTGGCTTTGGAACACGGTCGATTTTGCCACAATTTCCCGCTGAAACAAAGAAATTCTTTAAGAAAAAAAGAAAAAAAAAAGATAAAAGGAATAAGAAAGAAAGAAGAGGAAAAATAAAAGGAAAAATGTTAAAAGGTAAAAGAAGAAAAAAGGAAACAAAAGGAAAAAAGAAAAAAAAGAAGCAGATACACTTGGCAAGTCGACATACCGTTAAAATCAATCAATCAACCAATCAATCAATAATTTTATTTCTTCCACTTTTCCGACCGTCTTTGAACAGGGGAATGAGGTCACAACTTTTTATCCAATAGTCATGACACTCTGTCGCCCCACTTACCAGAAGACATTAAATGCTAAGCTTCTGTAAACACAACTGCTTCCTTTTGTGTCTGAAAATCAATTCATTAAAAATTCAAAATTAACTTTTTTCGCCTCTTCCCTCGTGAGATATCCATCGAACAATTAGTGATCAGATTTCTACAAAAATCTATCTCCTTTTTGATTCTCATACTGGAATATCAGCTCATGACACCCACTTCCAATCGCAGTCTTTTAGCAGGTGTTGATCCCGAGATCATACGTCCGTACTTAACGGTCCAGTTCTTGAGAGTGTGGAGTCATTACTCTCTCTTCTATTCTGACCCGGAGTGGTTGTATTTGTTAGTGTCCCATTCATGTGTCAGATATATGTTTCGTGTTATATCCCACGACAACTCTTTTTTGGTTGGGGCCATATTCTAACAGGAGATAGAATCAGCGTACTCTAAGATATGCGTAAGGGTCAGTGTAATGAATGGAAAATACAGCTATATTCAATTTTTGAGATATACAAAAGTAAGATTAATTTAACTAAAACATATCTGTAATTAGGTTTTGAGAAATGTGCTGAATTCAATAAATATGCAAGATTTTTGGTTTTAAATTGCAACGACCAACATACGAAAAGTTAACAAAATTATCCGAATGCTAGTCGCTATATAAAGTACAATTCTACCTAAATTACTTAGTAGACTTTACCTCTGCCTACCCCAAGAATATCAAGCAGTAACTGTCAGGCTTGCCGAAGGAGGAGAGAAACGTATAAAAATTAAGTAGATAAAAAGGAGGATGGGAATGCTAACTTTTGCTACCTGAAAGAGAAATGTGTCTATATTTCTTAAAAACAAAAACAACCAGTTCCCACAAAGTAATTATTTCAAGAGAAATAAACTTAACAAAATTCGGCTTTGCATATTTTTCCCTATGCTTGTCGAAAACATTGAATTTTAAGAATAAAAAATAAGATACATTCAAATAACGCAATATTATAACCAAAAAAATAAAAGAAGAGGGTATAAAAATAACGACTGACTTACACGAAGCAATGCCGCCAACCACCTACTATTAGTTTAACCTTTGTCATTGATAAATTACCATTCTTTGATATTCTATGTCAAAGTTCTTTTTAAAGCCAATTTCTAGGGTTTGTTCTTTTCTCGGCGTCTTCTTGTATAGACTCAACCTGGACAATCGTGTTCTTCTAATTTCCTGTGTAGACTTGTTGAAAACACAGTTTACTATTTCTTTAAGTGAACTTCTAGTAGACCAACGTTTCCTCCTCCTAGAGATGAATATCTTTCTGTTTCAACTCGGACTTTCTTCTGTTGAGTCTACGGAAGCATTTACCAAATTTACTGACCTGGCCAAGAGCTTCTCTTGTCGACAAAAGAGTCCAATAATTCTGCCTCCAGATCTTACTCAACTTTCTTTTGAAGGGGAAAGAAAACCCAAACCTCAATTAGCCAGCATTAGGCTTATTGTTTCAACAAGTCCTCCCTCACAAAAAACCCTGTTAGAAAAAGAGGCTTAGCTTAAGTGACTAATATGCCTTTTACTTAAGCCACCTTGCTTATGAAAAACTGCCTAAGGTCGAAGGCGAATAACCAAGTGCTCACAAGCTGAAAAAAGCAAAAAAGAGAGTCAGACAGTGCCTTGTGCTTAAGTGCTGACCCCCCCACAAAAAAAAGCGAGTCTCACTTAAATAACAGTAGGGGCGGGGGATAATGGCACAATTTCGAAACAACCAATCATTTTCGAGCGGACATTAACTGTCGAATTTACAAATTCCAACAGGTACTAGTCTCGAAACTAATGTTTTACTGAGTATTCAGAGGGGTTCTCTAATGACCTCCCCAAAAGTGGACAAATGTTTTCCTTTTCGTGACCTTATGTAACCATCACGCAGATGAGTGTGCAGATTGAGTAGAAGTCATGTTTGTTTCTAAAATGCATTTAATAATGGGAAATTAAAACAGGGAAAAAAACAACCTAACAAAAATATTTTTTTGTTTTGGATTTGCAAGACATATTATTGGTTTATATCTTTTTTTCCTTTTAAACACTACTATTTATCAGAGAGCGAAAGATCCGAGATGCTCGAAATTGCTATCGGCTTAATGTACACAAAACAGAATGATGTTCGTGTTTACAGAAAACCGAATTAAATGATTTCAATTATATTTCTATTCCAGTAAAAAAAAAATTATGTATTTTGAAAAAAAAAAGTAATTGAAATTTGTTTTAAAGAAAAAAAAAAAAGAAAAGAAAAGAAAAAGAATAAAAAGGGAGCCGGGTCTAATTATTTCAAAATAGAATAAAGCTGTTTTCGTTTGTCAGCAAAAGCTAAAATGTATAATTTTAAGAAACGGAAATTCAAAAATATTAAAGAAAATCTTTTTTGAGTTTTATTATTTTCTTTTTAAGCTTCCGTACTTTAAAAGTATGAGCGTTAACTTTTGGTGTATTTTTACACGAAAAAGACCTGAAGGCTGATACAAAAAAAAAAAAAAAAAAAAAAATAATAATAATAAACAGATAAAAATAGAATAAAATAAAATAAAAATATCAATAATTTCCACGATGTCATATTACATAACGAAATAAAAATTAGAGAAATTTAAAAACAAACAAACGAACAAGCAACAAAAAAACAAAAAAACAAAAAAAAAAAACGAAATTTAAATAAGATATGTCACGTAAAAACTAGTATCACTGAAAAATATCTTTTAAATGATTTCTCAGCTGAACTGTAAAAAAAGATTCCAACTTTACGAATTTATAAAATATTTTAAGAATCAAACTCAAGAGCAATGATGTAAACAAGCCTCACTAACTCATTAACTTTTATAACTACTCATCTGGTAAGAAACATAATTGTAACATAGCCATGATACGGATACGTGAAAAGTACATATGCATAGGAATCCGAAAAACACGAAACACTGATGACTCTCTTGGTTCAGGTACGAAACTTTTATTACCTTCTTTAAGTTTAGGTTTTTCAACACGAGGAGAGTGAGACAATTTTTCTATGCTGACTGTTCGTCCATCGTCAGCACTCAACTCACTGACCCAACCAAAGCGCCTGCACGCACACCGCAGTCTACAAACTGGACTGGCCTCGCCCAGGTCCGAAAAATAAACTCGCTTCGTATAAGTTCAAATCTCAACTCTCCGCTTTTATTTAAAATCACTAAGAATCCCAGCCCATCGCTTCCGGGCATGACGTCATTCACATCCCCAGTCCTATTTTCTATCTGGGGTTTTTATTGTGACATCTGTGATTGTCACATCCTCCCTGCGCGCGCATGAACACCTACGTTAATGACTGGACCTACCCATGCACTAAACCGAAAGGTTGTAAGCTTAACTAAACTGAAAGATAAGATATATAAAACGAAAAATTATAATATAAAAAAATCCTTCCGCAATTATGTAACATAATCTCTGAATGGTATCAACATGGTATCAACATCTGAGAAAGTATAATTAAAAGTATCAACATTATCTCTGAATGGTATCAACATCTGAGAAAGTATAATAAAAAAGTATCAACATTATCTCTGAATGGTATCAACATGGTATCAACATCTGAGAAAGTGTAATTAAAAGTATCAACTCAAGATGAAAATTTCCCATTTTAATTATAACATTTTATCATATGTACGTGAGTGCGAAATTTCTGAGAAATGTAAAAGTTTGTGAGAGACTTTCATATTTGAGAAGAGTTTCTTTGTAGTTTGTTGCATGGAATTATTAAACATTCCTATATGTATGAAAGTAAGCTTAAGGCGAAGTGTATTGTGTACTAGTGTGAAGTGTTGTGTTTAATACACCCGAGGTACACTGAGAACAGATGTCATTTTCCCGACAAGGCGGGTCTTCTCTTCTGAGCCAAATCTGTAAGTAAAAAGAGTAATGTCTTTAAACTTTTCTTTCATACTAGGCTCTGTTGTTATGGAAACTCTTTACTCTCTTCATCAGGCGGCCGTTAGCAGAAATGCTTAGGCACACAAGGGAAGTAATCCCACAGCTGTTTCTTACAAAGAATTCTTACAAATGTCGAAATTACACGTACAGTAAAGTAGAAGGAATAGCGATAAACGAATTGTATCTAGTTGAAGGTAATCTTTCGTTGTATATTTAGACAATGAATGAAAAAAAATACTACAGGTTTTAAGGGATTTAGAAACAAAGCTCTTTTGAGAGAGACAAACATTGGCAACAAATATTTGCATAGTGTATTACCAAAAATTAAATGTACGAAAAGTTCAACATTTAGGGCCGGGCCGTTGGTGTAACGGTTGTTCTCATAGAAAATGGATTCGGTGGTCCGAGCTCAAATCCTGGACGCTGCTATTTGCGTTTCATAAGGAACTAACACCACTGAGAAAGATATGAATACAACTATTCTCTCTTTGGGTTAATAATAGGGCAGACTGGACACATTAAGGTTGGTATGGCAACTGGTCTTGCAGATACAAAACTCTGAATTCAAACCAGCTGTACAGCGCTAAAAATGACCTTATGTCACAACCTGCTCGTGGCAGAGGGTTTAGTTTGATTTGATTTCTTTGTTTAATCGAATATTTAATGCCAAAGACATCATGTAGAAGGACAGCAGTAGTACTATTCAACTTATAGCTTAGAGGGATAAGGGAATTTATGCCTTCCCCAAAGGTATTAACCTTAAAGCGAATGTGATAGCGCGACTGGAGTTTAAACTCGCTTACCTCGAGGCCGCAGTCCAGCACTTAAGTAATTATGCCACGAGAACTTAGGCGATAATTCAATGACAAGATCCTATAATTCGGTGACGTTTAGAATTAAGGATTAGCCAGGGAAGGGAAGTAACTCAAGCAGTCCAATAGTAAGACAAATCTCATTGCAGATCGCCTCAAAACGGGTGTTATTTGCAGACCAAGAAATACCGATTGCATATTTTTCCCTTTAGAATCAAAGTTAAGTAACATTCTATATGGACATCACCGCTTCTCTTTAGACCACAAAAGTCGAGCAACGATGAGCTTATTCAAAAATTAGATGTGTGACCGCCTAAGCAACATCAGTTACTGTAAGCAACCCGAGGCCTGTGTGCCATACTTAAGCAAAGCCTTATAATTAACAACATTCTGTTTGAACATCACCGTTTCCAATCAGATAAACGAAGTTGAGATGTGATGACCCAGTTCAAAACTTAGAAGGGTGACACTTAACCACATGTCAATCCGATAATTCAAATGGGTTTCTTTCGTTTTGGTTTTCTGATCAAAGAACATGCACCCCTTTATCTCTGTTCCTTGAACAGAAGAGAAACTTTGTCTCACAACCAAGAGAAAGACGTCTTCGAAGCAGAAATCTAAAGTCTACACGACTAAACAGCCACAAGAAATATTTTTTTTACCACTTTTGATACCTCTTTTTATATATTGCTTATACATGGAACAATTTGTACATTTCTTCAGTTGGAACATATTTGGGTATTCTTGTATTACTTATATTTTTTACATGTCAGTATGTAATGTCCTATAAACGTATATGAGATTATGTTGTCTTTCCTTCCGTCTATTTAGTGAAGGTATAACATTGGATTTACTAATGTTGATATGGGCCCTAGGTGAATGGAGATGCATTTAAATATCCTTTTTAATACCAACTGGTTCCAGTAACTGGTAACCACTCTAATCGTCATCCTCAACATCATTATCAAATCATACTGATAGTATGGATTTCTTTGACACTCTCACGCTATCCGTCCCTACCATCCGTCGTTCCTGATTGATACTCTAGACTGCATCCACTGTCAACACAGAGCTAACGTATGCGAGTCTTTGCTAGTTGGGCAGCACTGGTGTGCTCAGTTCATCTTGTTTGTTTTACTTAGATGGTTTGTAAAATGGAAGATACATGGCCGTACAGGTGATGTTTTGTGAGGTGCTGCTTCAAGGGTTAGTTCAAAACTTAACCTAGCATTCTTGTGAAATTCCTGTTCTGCTTTTTCTCAATGCTTTTCGTCAGAGTCCAGATGGTGCATTCTACATTGAGTAGAATAGACAATTAATTACGTATGTAACTGTAATTCAGCAAAATGGCTTATAGCGTGATTTTTATTTGAAGAATATACTTGAAATACTGTAACTTAGAGAACAAACCAATTTTCTGTCTAATTTGGAAGTGAATTATAACTCTTCAGGGTCTGAAGTTGCACTGAATATACTTTTTTAATCCTCCAAAATCTCTATAGAACAGAAACAAGACTGAAAAGCTAATTCGGTGACTACATTCATTCCTTTGTAGAAATTTCATACCTTATGCTTTTACCTCATACTAACACTTTTATCTTAGCTTAACTAAAAAATTTGGATAAGAGTGGCCAAAATACGTTTTTTGGTGCTTAGGCTCCGCGTAGCCATCTCCCTTTAGTCAAAACTAAAACATTAAGAAAAATTACAATTTGCCAACCAATTAGAACACGTGCTGTTTGTTGTAAATTCACTATGAAATCAATCACAACAGTAATACAATACATATACAAAAACAGGCGGACTTTGTCGTTTCAGGTACGAACAGGTTTATTAATTTCTGGCTTCGGTTCATGGCGACACGAGGAGAGAGACACAATTCTTACTATGCTGACCCCACCCTAACGTGCAGTGCATCTTGTGATGTTTAAGATCTCTGTCGATAGAGATCCTAAAAAACCCACTACATCTTTCAACAGTCAAAATCCAACTCTTGTCTTAAACGGCCCAAATCCAACTCATCTTTTCAAAATCCTCAAATTCTCCTGACCATCTTTTCTTGGCATGATGTCATCCACATTCCAGCCCCATTTCCTGTCTGGGGGTTTATTATGACAAATGGTGATTGTTATATCCTTTGCGCGTGAGGGTAAAACTGCACCAAATGACAAGAGATTAGAATAGATCAAAGCCTTACCAAACTGAATGATAAAATATAATTAACGAAAAATGATTAATATAAAAAAAATCATTCCTAACATGCTTCTTTTTGGCAATCATCTACCCTAGAGCTTTTTAGACGGTTTTCATAACCTTGCTGGAAAAGGGAGTTATTAGTCACCCGTTGTCCTGTCAGTTCTTGTTCTCGTCTCTCAAAGACATTTTTACATCTGAACAGAATGAAAACTATTATTCACTAACGTAACATGAAAAGGATCTATTGACTAACGACTCTTAATAAACAAGTTACATATCCTCCTGTAAATAATGTAAATAAATATTTCCGCATCAATCCTATTCAACAACTGTGTCATTGACTTCATCTGTTCGACGTGCTACCTACCAGCGTCCAAACGTTGCAGTAATCCACTTTCTCTTTCAGCAAGCAGGCTAACATCTTTTTCTATTGAGTTAACAGCAGTATAGTATTCTTGGTAATACAATCACAAAATGTTTTGACTTCTCAGAGCTATGCTCCCGCAAAAGAAGCATCATGAACCACTGCTACAACGGGAACCCAACAGGTTCACAGCACGTACAGTTTATTGATAAATATAAATTTGGCCAGTGAATTACAAGAAAGGAAACGTACAAAAAGTTTTAAATTTAGGCAGTCATTAGATTATAAATTTCAATAATTCAACGACTTTTATAATTCAGTATTAGTTGTGTCTTGTGTGATCTGCCATGAAAATCTACCTCATTTTGTTGTGTTAGGTAAGGGACATAATTCTGGCTCAAGCTGTCAAATAGTCATTCAAACAAAACGTACAATTCAACAACTTTTATGACCGGAGTAAACTTAATCGAAAAGAGAATATATGAAGAAATCTGGGATCAAAGGAGTGAATGAAGGTGTGTATGTATTTGATCGTTTGTACCTTTATGAGAAGTTTCTATGAGATATAAAAGTTTGCGAGAGACTTACGTATTTGAGAAGAATTTCTTAATTGTTATTGGTGTGGAATTATTAACCATGCTTGTATGTATAAAAGTAAACTTACAGGATTGTGTATTTTGTAGTGTTGTTTTCAATTCACTTGAGATACTCTGGGAACTGACGTCCTTGTCCCGAAAGACGAGAGAGGTTTTCGCTCATCGGTCAATTCTGCGAGTAAAGAGAGTGAGTTTTTCGTGCCTTTTCTTGTATACTAGACTCTGTTTTTAAGGCAGCTGTAATGTCACCATCAGGCGGCCATTAGTAAGAATTCTTTGGCAATGACCGAATTGTAGATTGTTGAAGATGTAATTTTCAGGCTTAACTGCGCAGTAAAAAGTGGTGTTCAGTTTTCTTCCTAATTATTGTATCATTTAGACAGAGCACCTGCCTTTTCTTTCTAGGTTTAATTAAGTCTGGTTCGTTGTTCTTTGTGGGTAATACTAATTCTGGCGGAAATTATGGAATTAACACACTTAGAGAATGTTCAGTTATTTTTTTTTTACATTCTGGTTTTATTTATTCTTTAAACAAACTAGATTTAATTATCTAAATTAACAGTATACTTCCCTCCCTACAAGTCATGAAGAGGAAATTATCATGGGATAACGTAATATTTAGGAATAAGTTATAGAATTAAAAAAATTAGAATTCTTCGTTCTCTCTCTTTGTGTTTTTATGAGAGGCTGAATTCTTTCAGGCATGGTTTTCACTGATTTAAATCAATGTTCTTTCCCAAAGTGGAATGGAACCTTCTCGTGGACCATTTAAAAAAATGCTCTATATCAATCTTGTTTGTTTTAGGTATATTTTATGAAGCCAGAATGTTAAATATAGATGTTTTGCGTCTTATCTGTTATTAGTTTATTTACAGCTAAATGTTTGCCAGGAGTTGTAATTATAAGTCCAGACGATGTAGGAGTAAAGAATGAATAATATCACACGGGCCAGTCTCATGGACTCCGTTTATTTTTTTGATTTGACTATAATGACATCTCAGGCCGACTTCCTAATGATATCGACGAAAGAGAGAAAAATGTAAGGGAAATTGATCAACATTTTCAGTTCTTTTGTATTTAGAAAAAAAATGTCATATTATTGTTCTCTACCATATTTTTATTTCCATTATCTCTACTTCGATTGGTTGTTCGTCGGGAAATAATCAGCTCTGTTTCTAAGGAAAAAAAATAGACACCCGGTCTCAATGGAGGGGGACACCTTGTGATGTTAACTGTGTGGGTATCGTAGTATTGATAAAAAGTGAAACACAGATAGAAAAGACTTTATGAATGAAACAGGAACAACCAAAAAGACACTATATTCATTTGATATGATACTTGGTTTTCAGCTGTGTCCGGCATCGCTTCCTCGTTTAACGGATGTTTTGCGAGATTGGAGGTAAGTGGCTGTACATCTGCTGTTTTGTAAATAGCTTCCAAGAGCTATTTAAAACTGCAGGAAGCATTATTGTGTAGTTCCCATCTAGCTTTTTCTCTGATCGCTTAGTTAGAGGGGGAGCCCTCGTGGTGTTGTGGTTAACGTACTGGACAGCAACATCGTAGTAAGCGAGTTCGAACTCCAGTTGCGCTATTACGCTCACTTTCAGACTAATATCATTGGGAAAGGCATGAACCCCATTATAATCCAGGTATGGGTTAAATAGTTCTACTACTGATCTTCTAAAAGAATAGATTTGGAATTAAATACCCACGAAGATTGATATGCCATTAAACAAAGAAACCAAACCAAACCGTTTCGTAAGAGTTCAGTTGGTGTAACCATATAATAGTACTGATATGGCTATAGCTAGGAACAGTTCCTGTTTTATTTTACCAGAGATCGAATTTCCATGTAGTTGATAACCTCTGTATGGCTATATATGCTTTTTCTATGCATATAGTGTCATCCCTAACAGTAGATGAGATATTGATCCGAAGGTAAAGGAACTGGTCCAGTAATTTCAGAGACTTGCGAGGTTCTCCTATGGAGTTTTACATATGAAAACACCATTTCTGACTAACCAGTTAAAACCTACATTCACCAGCTCTGCGCAGACACTGGGTACCGTCTCAACGACTTATTAAGAGCGATGACAGAGAGAGAGAGAGAGAGAGAGAGAGAGAGAGAGAACCTGTGCTCTAGGCATTCCTTGATAATGGTAATGAAGATACCTGCTTTGAGAAGATTGTAGATTTTTAAGACAGCATTAAAACAGGGTTTTTATCATTAAAGGTTTTCGGACTATTGTCTTCATCTTTGTTATTTCCACAACGTTTCGGCCGATATGTCCTCCGGCCTTCTTCAGGTGTTTGTCGAACTCGGGAACCTTCACGGAACTTCGAACTACGTCCTGTATTGAATCCACGGGGTCGCCTGTTCTGATTTCGTTAGCCATAACTGAGTACAAGTGTTAAGTATTCCTGTATTGTTACTCGCTTGCAGTCAGGATTGAACCTGCAACCTCCAGATGATTGTCTCCTTAGAATCTTGGGGAACCAACGCCTATAATCGTTACGCCATGTGTCCTGCTGGACAATAAAGATGAAGACAATAGTTCGAAGACCATTAATGATAAAAATCACAAAGCTTCGTCTCAGAAATTTAGACAACTATTAAAACAGGGGTATTTTGAAACCTTTTTTCCCGTCAAATCTTCGAATTTCGCCACTTTTTCCCGTGCCATTGTGATCTACGCCTTAAGTTTTACAAGAAACGACGATAAACTTAACATGCAACATTTACTATTAAGACCATTAAGTCAGTACTTATTCATATTACATATGGGTTTCAAGATGTGATTCCAGTTATGAACTAAAGAGTAGCACAACTGTTCTATGATAAAGGTGTCTTTGCCATTAAATAACCTACGAAGGTTTATATGCCATTAAACAAAGAAAGTAAACCAAACTAAAATTGTCATTTATGTTCATAAAGTACATTATATTAAAATGTTATATCTACTGATGCCTAACATGAGTGTTACTTTCACAATCTGACATTACAAAAAAAAAGAAATTTCATTTGGTTTTGGTTAGTGTGAGAGTTGCAGATCCTTTCAAATTCAACCTCCATCTGATTTCTGGAAATTCTTTGTTTTCTCATGTTGTTAATAATCTGACTTTTAGGTGTATAGATATATATTTACCAACCCACCCGTACGAGCAGGATTCGACACAAAGTAAATTTTAAAGTCGAATTTAACAATTTTTAATTCAAAGTTTTCCTTCTCGACCGGTTGCCACACAAACGCTAAAGAGCCAAGTCTGCCCTACTATTTACTCATAGCTGGAAAGAGAGTAATAGGATTCATACTTCTTCCAATAGTATTAGCGTTATGTGAAATGCGTACAATCTTGTTCAGGATTTGAACTCAGGTCACTGTGTCCATTTTTTATGACAGTAACCAGTATACTATATAGGCCTCCCTGGTTTCAAGTATACCGTGGTGGAATTGGTGACGGTTTGGTTTGGTTCGGTTTTATGACACATCAACCACTGAAGTTTATTTAATGCCAATTTCTGTTTATATATATATATATATTAAATATATATATGATTTGTAAGCACATTTTTTGAATAACACTCATAAACTAGCCGGAGGTCTTTTTTATACACAGTTAAATGCTTTCAAGTATTGCTATATAACAGACACAATTTAACATCAGTCATTTGTTTGCACACAGTTTATTCTATTTGACACGTAGATAGGACCCTATTAGGTGCTACCATTCCAGGTCAGAGGGGACCTGGGAGCAATGGCAATGAATAGGTACTTCACATTCCCCCAATTCTCTAAGGATGGAGCCTCGCCATCAGATTAATGTTATATCCAGGATACTCGTTAGGCGGAGTCTTAGCCCCCAGCAGAGATGCAGTCGGTGTATTCTACAGCACACTTGAGTTTATTAACATTTACTCAGTAACTCTTCAAACAAATCATGGGGTTACCTACGGATTACTTACTTATTGTAAGCAGTGTTATTTTAGAGAGTAATAAATCAAATAAACTTTCAGGAATAATCGTAGCAATTCATTAAGAGATTAATTGAAATAGAATCAAAATAGCAAACACTGAGCTAGACTGGCGGACGGACTGGCGGATGGACATTTTGTGAATTATAATGAGATTTTGGAGGTGCCCTTGGTGTAATGGTTATCGTCTCAGGAAATGGACATGGCGACTCAAGTTCAAATCCTGGACGAGACTGATTGCATTTCACATAGCACTAATATCCTTGGGAAAGGTATGAATCAATTATCCTCCCGCCAACAATGGGTAAATAGTAGGACATCAAGGTTCTTCAGCCTTGGTGAGGTAACTAGTTTAGGAGAAGGAAAACTCTGAATTCAAACCTGTTAAACTCCGCTTAAAAATTGACCTTGTGTCATATTCTGCCCGAGCTGAGGGGTTGGTAAATATGTATAATAAAATTTCATCTAAATCATTACGCAAATTTTCCAAATACTTTTGGACAAATGATTATTATCGGGAGTACTTACCTTATATACGGGTATGAGGATGGTTTCTGATGATCATAAACTAGACGGCATGACTTCGGATGAATAATATGGACCAAAACAAATATGTTAACGCAAATCTCTTAAAGTTGATTAAAAAAGTAATTTCATAACAAAATTCCAAGAAATCTTGTACAGAAGAATATTAACTTTATGTAATAAATAATTACCTCATTGGTCAAAAAAGTGTTTGGACGATGCGCATTTTTTTACCGCAAAAGACAAAATGGACGTTCCTAGGACCGAATGTGAGAGTAACATAAGAAACGGTGGCTCTCAGTTCGGCATTTATCACGATAAGCCGCTGCCGAAGAGCCAAAAAATTAACCAACCAGCGCATGGTACCTGGCTACTTATACTAGTAAGATAAGGTATTGGGTCACCAGCAAGACTAATGAGTAGAGTGTTCACTAATGGTCCGGGAGACCGGGGGTCAAGCCCAGATCAAGTCATACCAAAGGCTCAAAAAATGGTACTTGATGCCGCTTTGCTTAACACTCAGCATTATAAGGTAAGGATCAAGGGTAAAGTGGAGCAATCCAGGGAATGAAGTCGTGCCTTCCCCAACAACTCGGTGTAGTAGCTATTGAAAAGGGACCCGCGGGTCACCCCCGATGAAAGTCGCCACTTATAAGGTTTTAATAATATAAAAGATATAATAAGTAGATCTTTTTTTAATGAGGAATTATATTATGTAACAACCATTAGAGTTTGTAATAAAAATTTCCTCGTAAAGTTATGTAGAGATGAAGAACAACCTAAATTAAAAAATCTTTCATTATTTTCACTTGCATGAAATATTTCCCTACAAAACTCCCTATTTTTAGAAAGATTAATCTTTTAGTCTTTTTTAAAATGTTGTTTTATATTCTATAATAATATGCTGATTGGTTATGTTCTGTGGCATATCAACCCTTGTATGTTATTTAATGACAAATCCGGCTTACACGTATATCTATATTAAATATATATATATATATGATATATAAACGAATAGTATGTAGGTAACATTATTTTTGAACGAGCCACAGTTCATTTGTTTGCTCACAGGTAAATGGTTTCAAGTTTTATTCAAAACAATTGATGAACAAACAAAAAACAAAAATTGCTTTGGGGCCCAGAAAATATTTGGGGAGGGGAAGGAGAACGGTCTTCACTGTTAAGTGGGGCCGAACTTTCTACAATCGTCGACCTGTTCAAGTAAAACAATAGTCCAGTCACGCTAACCATTCACGCCAAAACCAAAATTCCACAACGCTCCATATGAACCAACTTAAAATCCCCAAGATGATTTATATACAATGAAAAACAAGAATTTGTATTTCAGTGAGGAGGGGAAGAAAAACCCCAAAAGATAAATTAAAACAAGGAAAATAGCCCCATTTGCTTACACCCACCCCCTAAGTAAATGGCTTCAAGTGTAGTAAAGGATTAAATAGTTCTATTTAACCCGTATATGGGACCCTAATCGGGACCATGGAAAAATGACAATGAAGGAGTACTCCACATTCTCCAAAGCACCAGGTTTGGAGTTTCACCATCAGATGGTTTAGGGTCATATCCAAGACACTTATTGAGGCGGGGGTATAAATCTCTGCATAGGTACATTCAGCGTATTCTACAGCCTCAGCCGACTGTGTTACTATAGTAACGATTAGCGTTTGTAACAATTGGTTCGGAGTAGATATTTAATCGATAAAAGACAAAAATTCTAAAGATAAAAGTCACGGGTCAATTTTCTTATTAAAATGTTAGTATATAATTAAAAATTAAGCATAAGTTGTATTGTTTGCTCTACAATTTAGAGATGAAAAATGTATGTTTCATTATTGCTTCGGATGAAAAATTCAGACTTGAAAAAAAAAAAAAAAAAAAGAAAAAAGAAAAAAGAAACGCGTTTAGTTGAAAGATTTTCAACTTTATTTTGAAAACATAATTAGAATTTTAAAAATGTAGTTTTTTTTGGCATTTTTCGACACGTGCATCCGTTCAAGTTCACCGAAAAAAAATCTGGTAATTATTCTTTTGTGATTTAAACTAATTAGATCTTCAAACTCACCGCAATTTTTTTATTTTGTCGAAAAAAACAAAAAACAAATTATATTACATTTCATAATGTGTGTGTTTGTGGGGGGCACTTTCACTTTCTAATTTATAGTAGAATGATAGCCCATTTCCGAGTAGTTAGGTTGTAATTTTCTTTTTACTCTCAGGGGTTGGGTGGGGGCTTACCTGAAGTGGAAAAATCTAGTGGATAGAGGGTTCAATCCTAGGTCAAGTTATACCAAAGACTCAAAAAATGGTACATCCTTACTTAACACTCAGGTACGCGTATCAAGGGTAAAGTGGAGCAATTCAGGGAAAAGAGTATCGTCTTCTCCTCCTTCTCGTTGTACTAGCAATTAAAAAGGAAACTTTCGGGTCTCCTGGGCCGTTGGCGAACACTCTAACCATCATGCCAATAAAGCAAACCAATCCGAACCAAATCTAACGTAACAATGTACAACCAAAACAAATATAATTTCATATTGTCTATTATTTCGATATTGCAATGTTGTTGGTTGGCGTCGATAGTCGAGTGCGACCAGAAGGCTCCCTTTTCAATAGCTTCTACACCAAGATGTAGGGGAGGGTGCTACTCCTTTCCCTGGATTGCTCCACTTTACCCTCGATACGTACCTTATATTGCTGAGTGTTAAGCAAGGAAGTATCAAGTACCATTTTTAAAGTCTTTGGTATGACGCGACCTGGGATTGAACCCAGGTCTCCCGGACCATTGGCGAACACTCTACCCACTGGACCAATGAGCCGATTTAAATTGGAATGTACTGGAATTAATTTTACAATAGAAATGCATTGCCAATGATTTTTATAGAAAACTGCATTGCAAGTCGGAGTCATACCAAAGACTTGTCCGCTTACTTACATTAGGGAATCGCATGCTTTTTTTTTTTTTTTTTTTTTTTTAAATTTCGAGAGATGGGTAATCCTTTTTAAGAATTATAGTGTTTTTGTCTGTTTTGTGCGCATGTATGCGAACTTGAACGGGTGCATGTGTAGAATTATACCCTTTTTTCTCAGAGAAAGATAACCGCTCAAATCATAAGCAAAATAAAACAAATGTAAAAAGAAAAGAAAAACAAATGTTCATTAATTAAGATCAAGACTATCTTTAAGTCAATGCTTACTTTTATCGGGAAACATCAGAAGTAAAAACGTAATTACTTGCAAAACTTTCCGAACACCTTAATATTCATCATCTTTACAATTTCTTTCTGTAAGACTCTGAAAAGCACAGAAAGGAATGAAATGACGTTAAATCTAAACGTTTTTTTTAATATCTTTTCTCAATTAGTATCATAGCTTCTGTCACATTTGCTTGGGGAAGTAGCATTAATAAATTCTACACAAGTCGCCAGTCAGATATTAGCTCCCTAGTGAGGGTCCAAACACCTTTTTATTGACAAATAATCATGGCGGATCTGGTACTTCCATTTTTCTTACACAAAGGCAGAACTGCTGCAAACGGTTTCTTACAACTCAAGAACCAATTATAACAGTTCCTATTGCCTCCATTTTCTTTCAGATGCCACACAAGTCCCGTCTTTTGATATTATCACTCATCTTCCTATCTCATACACCTCAAATTCTAGATGTATCCGTTGAGGCCTTAAAGTATCCTTCAACATTTCGTTCCCGTTCTCTGGTCTGTTGCAGTGTCAAACCTGACGGTTCCACTGAGCTTTGTGTTCTTGTCACTTGCGATTAGACCCAATTTGTTGTATAGAGTTGCTTACAGGTCAAATTAGATTACACAACATAACATATTAGTTGACAGCTACAATATCTGCCAAGAATGCTGGAAACTTTTGGGATACATCGCGTTGTTCAAAATCATTGCAGCAATAATAATAATAATAATAATCCAATAACCAAAAAGGAAAGACTACAGCAATAGGGGATTAGAGGAAGAATAGAGACCATGCAGATCGCATCACTATTAAAACTAGCAAGAATACTTAAAAAAATCTTGGAGATCTGAAGAGATTTGTCACTTAGATTCAAGTGAAAAATACCTTGTTAAAACTGATGTGAAAATTCGTCCCGGCTGACGACAGAGTAAAATTGAAAGAAAGCAAAAAGAAAGTTAAGTACCTGGGTCTTGCTAAGGGATTGAAGACTGTGGACCAGTTCTTCATATCTCAAGCACTTACAACCGCGGGCCGAAATTATGGAATGAGCAAACTTAAAAAGGTATTCACCATAGTTATTTATTTAGCAGTGAATGGACAAATAACAAATAAAACGCTATTTCTTAAAACTTAATTGCGGAACACTCTGGCTTCATAAAATATGACTTAAACAAACGAGATTAAATAAAATGTAACCAAAAATATGAATATACTGCTGTTTAAATGTAAGTATATATATATATATACAATTCTATTTTTGGAATTTAAATGTTGCAGAGTTTTGATGGACATAATGCCTAATAATAATAATAATAATAGTGCGCTTGAATGCGTAATTTTTAAATGAGAAATTAACTACAGTAAATACATATAAAATATTAGTAGCTGTATACTATCTTTTTATCTTTCTTACCCTGTCCATATCAATCTATCAATCTATCCTAGTAACTCTCTCTCTGTCTCTGTCTCTGTCTATCTATCTATCTATCTCGGGCGTGAATTATATTATCTGGTGAATTAAGAGGTGTGTTGTTTCTTGATATCGAACAGAACTCAAAATCCTCATTTCTGGTGATGGAAAGGAGTCGAAAGATACATTTATGTCTAATGTTCCCTCATTTATAAGTGGAATGAGAGCAAAACTAAAAGCTGTCAGATAAGAAGAAAGACTTCAGAAGTGGAAAGAACATTTTAAGATTCTGCTTAGAAACTCTCCGGAAATCACTGATTAACCTACCAAAAATAATTAATTGCCAATGTCGTCTTTAACCTATCCGAACAGAAGTTGAGAAAAACCTGTGGGAAAATCAGAATGGCTTTCAGAGAAATCAATCCACAGTTTCACAGATTCTGGCTATCTGTCAAATCATTGAAGGAGTACGATCAAGTACGAGGCAACACTGTTGTTCGTTGAATATCCAAGGCAATTGATTTCATATACAGAAGAAAGATGGGGCAGACTCTTCATGCATTTAAAGAAACAGTCATTGCTATAATGATGCTTTACAAAAACACGAAAGCAGTGGTGACACCGAATTCTTTGACATTGTCATAGGAGTCTAGCAAAGAGATACATTAGCGATTGCATTATAGTAACGTTAGTAGATCTTATAAAGGAAATGGTGTCATATTAAAAAAAAAAACAAGACACGGATGATATCCTACAGAAACTATGACAGACACATACTAAGCAGATTATCTAGAGCTTCTCACCAATACACCAGCCTAAACTGATTCCCGGCTGCGTGGCCTAGATCAAGCAGCCGCAGGAGGCATTAGCCTCTGTATGAACGAAAATTTAAAATTTCACGTGGTTTAAACAAGGATCCATCTCCACTTTAAGCGGCAAAACTCGGATAGTTATTGACCAGTTCATCCACCTGGGCAGCAATAACTCATCTACTGAAAGCGATGTCAACATATGCTTAGGGAAGTCATAGACTGCTATGGACAGGTCATCGATCATATCGAAATCCGATCTCTTTCATAAAACTGACCGGGATTTTTTTCGAAACTATGGATGCACCACCAGGACGTTGAGGAAACACATGGAGAAAACGCTTAATGGAACTACACTTGAATGCTACGTACTGTCTCGAACAAATTCTGGAAGGAACATCTTACAAAACAGCAGCTGTTATGTCCCTTATCTCCCATCTCACAAAACATCCTAGCTAGGCGAACTCATTAGCGACATTCTGCTATGGATGCGTAAGTGTTGATCGACCAGGAAGGACTTACATACATTATCTCGGTGCGGATACTGGATACCGTCTGGAGGACATGCTAGAAGCGAGGGATGATAAGGACACATAGCAAGATTGAGAGAGAGAGAGAGAGAGAGAGAGAGAGAGAGAGAGAGAGAGAGAGAGAGTCCACATGATCAGCGCAAATTGATCATCATTATTTTTACTATCTTATTTCTGTTGCCTTTTACAACAACTCTAAAATCATTATTGTACTTGGAAAAAGTGATGTATTCTATTTAACATTTCATAGCAGTTATCTACATAGTTTTGCCTACTTTACTATCACAAGCCTGACGTTGCTTACACTATCGGTTATTACTAAATGGTCACCTCTCTGAATACTGAGTCTAATTTCTATTGGTACCAAAATTGAATTTGTCATCAGATGTTTTATAAGTTTATTGTTACGTTTCGCTCTGGCCAAACAAACAACAACACGTAAAATATGTATCAAAATATATATTTATTTTTTCGACGGGCGCTAGTGTGAAGTAGGAGCAATCAGGAGAGGTATTCGAATCGTTCGTCTATGAGGCCAGGACACTTCGGTGTAAGTTAGACGATAGCCGAGAAAGCGCACACGGGGCAACGACGGGACAGGCTTGAGTGAACAGCGGATTTTCACTGCCTTCCGTTCAAAATCGTCGACCTTATATTATCATCAAACTCCCACGCGGAGATATGGACATGTCTCTTCACCCACGCAATCTCCTCCCATAACTGGCCAACGGAACACGCAACTTCCGTCCTTTTTGGAGTGACACGTTTGATCATCACGAACCCATAGGCGGGGATAGGAACACGTCTCTTCGCCCCCGCAATCTCCTCCCATAACTAGCCAACGGAACATGCAACTTCCGCTCTTTTTTCTGAGTAACTGGTGTTGATCATTATCGGGCGGAAATGACTGTCATGCAGTTCACAGGTCACCCTCTTCCGGTGCATTACTTTTTAACCTCGTCCCATATTGTCAGCCAAGCTACCGGCACAAAGCCATATTTGTGATGAGGAGTACACTGGGAAATGAGAATCAAGATTGGTGGTACCTGTTTGGATCCCATCTATTGGTCAAATAAAACTATTCAATAATTTAATAAAGATTATCATTATAAGTTAATTCTCGGAAGTCTAGACTACGTACTTAGAACATCGATTGACAAAATCAGAGAGAATGGCTTCGAGCTGACAAAGAAAAGAAGCAGAAGGTACCCCGCAAAAACAATTACCGAACCCGACTACGCCGATGACATAGCGATACTGGCAAATACACCCAACCAAGCCGAAACACTACTGCATAGTTTGGAACGAGCAGCCGCAGGCATAGGCCTCTATGTCAATGCACACAAAACGGAATATATGTGCTATAATCAAACGGGGGACATCTCCACTCTAGACGGAACCCCTCTTAAACTAGTAGACAAATTCACTTACCTAGGAAGCAGCGTCGCATCAACCGAAAAGGACATCGACACGAGGTTAACGAAAGCATGGATAGGCTTTCGATTATATGGAAATCAGACCTAACCGATAAAATGAAAGCAGTTTCTTCCAGGAAGCAGTCACATCGATACTGCTATATGGCTGCACTACATGGAGTCTAACAAAATGGCTGGAGAAGAAGCTAGACGGCAATTACACAAGAATGCTGCGAGCAATCTTGAACAAGTCCTGGCGGCAACACCCCACAAGACACCAACTGTACGGCCACTTGCCCCCTATCACGAAAACTACTCAAGTTAGACGAACCAGACATGCAGGACACTGCTGGAGAAGCAGGGACGAGCTCATAAGTGATGTTCTCTTATGGACCCCCACACATGGCCGTGCAAAAGCAGGACGACCAGCACGAACATACATTCAGCAGCTATGTGAGGATACAGGATGTTGTCCAGAAGACCTGCTTGAGGCGATGAACGATAGGGAAAAGTGGCGAGAGAGGGTCAGGGATATCCGTGCTACCAGCACGACATGATGATGATGATCATCATCATTATAAGTTATTTAAAACAATGGTGGGGAATTATGGCTAAAGTGCAAGGTTGCGGCCGCAAAGTAAGCGAGTTCGAACTCCAATCACGCTATTGTCTTCACTTTTGGACGAGTACCCTTAAGAAAGAGATGAACCAATTTATCTCTTCAACTATTGCTTAAATAGTACCTCTGCTGTTCTTCTAGAAGAATGGATTTGGTCTTTAATAATCCACGAAGTTTGATATGTTATTAAACGAAAAAACTGATGTTCAAAATCCTGGACGAGACTGATTACATTTCACATAGCACTAATACCCTTGGGAAAGGTATGAATCTAATTATTTCCCCTTCCAGCTATGGGTAAATAGTAGGGTAGACTAGGTTCTTCAGCCTTGGTGAGGTAACTAGTCTAGGAGAAGGAAAACTCTGAATTCAAACCTGTAAACTCCGCTTAAAAATTGACCTTGTGTCATATCCTGCCCGAGCGTAGGGGTTGGTAAATATGATTAAACGAAAAAACTAAACCAAAACCTGAAACCATACATCCGTGTTAAATTATTCATATCAAATAGCAATACTTGATTAACAGAATTAACTGTGTTAAATACCTATACTTGAAATCATTTAACTTCAATTTACCGTCCTAGTTTGTTGTCTAGTTGGCTCTGTCTTCTTTTCTTGAATATTTTGGCATTTGTTTTGACATAACAATGATTACCTTCACAGTTAATTGTGATACAACATGTCTCTGGGCAGATGGCTGGATAATAGGAGATTGATAAAAATGAGGGCCGAAAGATGAGTGACATCACAACAGTACACATCGAGTGTTGATTTCATGGCGATAAGTTGTAGGCATATGAATATTTTGTGAAAAAAAAATTAGTTCATCCACTTGAAATTTATTTTATTTTGTGAAAACCTCATGAAATGTCGAAAAGTATTCATTTTTCTATA
Source organism: Sepioteuthis lessoniana (assembly GCA_963585895.1). Taxonomy (NCBI): domain Eukaryota; kingdom Metazoa; phylum Mollusca; class Cephalopoda; order Myopsida; family Loliginidae; genus Sepioteuthis; species Sepioteuthis lessoniana. Next base: position 77,753,327 of record OY757920.1, on the reverse strand, counting down.
AACAAGTCTATTGAGAATCTTTTAAGTGATATTTATTCCCGAATGGAGGATGTCGTTGTATACTCTATCACAATAAACATTATTCTTTGCTTGTAAACTGACGAGGAAAAGAAATTAACCCTATTGCTTATCAAATTAATTTTGTTAAGTCTTTTTTGTTTGTTTGTTAAGTATCTGTAAGCGAGTCTTAAATAAGTGGTGAATTACCAGGTACTTACCAGCCTATTAAATTGTCAAGAAATTGAAACTAAAGAGCAGAGGATGAATCTGGAGGAGACTAGTCGGCGACATCACGAGCAAAAGACGGGGGCAATGACTTGACAGAGCAGAACCCCAAGATCTATCTATCTATCAATCATATTTCACACCTGTCTGTCTATGCATGGGCGTGAACTGTGGCCAGTGGAACACAAGGAAATGGGGCGTGGACGTAACCATAATCAGTGGAAAGAAGTATTGCGTGTGGGTCACGTGGAAGTTTGAAAACTATATAAGTTCTAGAATTTGGGGCTGAAGAAGTTCCCGCTGCTGTTAAAACTCCCGACAGCTCCTCCGGGTGTGTGAACACACACACTCTCTCTCTGTCTCTCTCTGATTGCACTTCTACTCCACACAAATGTCGACGTCATAGAATAAAAATATAAGATTATATTTTTGTAAACACGTGTTCATCATTGTTCATCAAGACACAGCTGCAGCATATAACATTTGCCTACCTATTTGGTTTCGTTTTTTTGTTTAATAGCATATCAATCTTCGTGGGTTATCAATACCAACGCCACCCATATAGAAGATTAGTATATAATCCATTGCTGGTGCATTAGGGAGGTCATACCTTTTCCAAGAGTATTAGTTCGAAAATAACGCGATTGGAGGTCGAACACGCTTACTATAATGTCACAGTCCATCACATTATCCTATAAGCTACAGGGATCTATCAATCTATCTATCTATCTCTGATATTTGCTATGTAAAAATACAAAAAGACTTACATTTTTTTTGTATAGTGCACAGTACCCGTAATACATAATTATGAAAGTACCAGTAACGCAAAAAGTTTGTTGTGACCTTTCGGTTTAAGATGTTTTAACAGTTATTTTAGAACGCGATTATAAACACGGTATATATATATATATATATAAATCATGTTTGAAAAAAAAAAAAGTCTCCTCTCTCTCTCTCTCTCTCTCTCTCTCTCTATATATATATATATATATAAACTGTGTTTGAAATATATATATAGAGAGAGACACTATACATATATATATATATATATATATATATAGTTTCTTTCCACCCCCCTCTCTCTCTCTATATATATATATATATAAAAAAAGAAGACATTTTGGAAAATCACATTGATATTCTTTGCATCAGAACCAGCATCATCAGTATACAAATAAATGTATAATTAAAAACGTATCTTTATTGCAAGGAAGAGAAGAGTGTTAATCTAAGTAAAACATGTCAACGTTCGATTTATTTTTTGTCGCACCTCTCACCGTTGAAATCGCTTCAAGGGATGCATATGAAAAAGTAACGAGCTTTGTCTCAAAGGGCCTTCCACCCAGGCATCACATGCTTCTTCATCTGAAAGAGATAAGAGCTTTGTTTATTACATGGAATTTAAGGCGCCCCTGATGGGGAACGCCAACGGGATAAAGCAATTTTTAGCTCATCTCATCAGAATATTTGTCCTCCAGCTATGGGTTAAACAGTACCACTGCTGTTCTTCCACAAGGATGGCTTTGCAATCAAATAAGATACGAATGTTAATATGCCATTAAAAAAAGAAACCAAACCAAACCAAACCAAACCAAACCCGCAGGTTTGCTACCTGCGGAGTCTCTACATTAAACTGACCTTGCACCACAAATCACAGTGGAGTAGTTTGTTATATTCTCTCTCTTGTAATATTGATTCATATTTGATAATCGATACATTTGAATTTTGATAACGATCGACTCCTAACAAAACCTTTTTCTTATCGCCCTGCCTGTGGGGCTTCAAATACTCTGATTGTATCCCCTGCAGAGGGATATGACCCCTCTTGAAATAACTGTAATAGGATTGACACAAAACTGCATCTGGTGATGAGGCTCCAGTTCTAGAAATGTAGAGTACCCCTTCATTGACATTATTCCCAGGTCCACTCTGACACGGAATGGTAGTACTTGTTCGGGTCCAGTAGATCTGTTCAAAAATATTGGATGGAAATATATCTATGAATTATTTGTATTGACATTAGGAAATTGATTTGGTTTGGTTTTATGGCATATCAATCTTTGTAGGTTATTTAATGCCAAATCCTTTTTATACTTATATATTAGATGTATATGATTTGGTTGGGTTGGGTTTATGGCATATCAACCATTGTAAGCTATGTAATGGCAAATCCTGTTTATACATATATATTAAATGTATGATTTGTAAACGCATTTTTTGATAACATTTTTAAACGAGTCTGAGTTCATTTTTTGTACACAGTTAAATGTTTTCAAGTATTGCTATGTAACAGCAACAATTTAACATCAGTTATTTATCTGTACACATTTCAATAGTTATACATGATATGTTAGAGATTAATTTGTTTGTAACATCACTTTTAAATGAGTTAGAACTCGTTTGTTTGCGCACTAGTATTGCTATTGTTTCTCCACAGTTAAATCGTTTCAGTTACTGCGATCAAACACTTATAATTCTATTCAAGATTACTCGTTTGTTTGCTCACCATTAAATGGTTCCAAGTATTGTTATATATCACTAACAATTCAATGAAGCATCAGTCATTTGTTTACACACAGTTAAATGATCAAACACTTCTATTTCAAGCTATTCAATTTAGTATAAGTCATTTGTTTGCACTCAGCTTAAATGTCAAACAGTTCTATTTTAAATGTCAAAAGTTCTATTTGACCCATCGATAGGACCCTATCAGTTGCTACCACTCCGAGCTAGAGTGGACCTGAAAGTGTAGTATACTCATATAATAATATAAAATGTTGTATGCATAATCATATCCACGCACAATGATAAAGACGAGCGAAGACTTCTTTAAAAAATATACCTCTCACTTTATTTGAAAAGGTTTGTGTGTAAGAGGGAGTTGGAGACCGAACAGAACTGCAATATATTGACCCCCACTCTTATGGCCATCAGCGTTGAGTCTTTCTCGTTCTCCAGGGCTGCTCAACCGGAGGCCCGGGGGCCCATCTCTCTGCTGGATGATGGCTTTCTCAACCGCATCTTGTCTCTAACTCATCTGATATCCAACTAACTGACTTCCTGTCTCACCGAGTTATATAATAGTTCAATCGTCCACTCAATCTTTGGAATGGCATGTTTGATCGTCATCAAGCGGAAATAACTGTCATGCAGTTCACAGGTCACTCTCTTCCGACGTGTCAGTCTATGAGTGTACCATGGGATTTTACCTTGTCCCATTTTGTCAGCCAAGCCCGCCTACGCGATTTCTTCTGATAACTGCCATCCGGTGCATCACTTTGGAATGGTATGTTTGGCCGGGTCGAAGGTCAATATTCAACAAAAGGAGGGTTACTCCGCATTCTTTAAAGCTTCAGCATAACTGGAGCCTCACCATCAAAATGTTTAATGCCATATCCAGGATTCTCGTTGGGGGAGTCTTACCCCTCTGCAGAGATGCAGACAGTGCATTCTACAGTTCCAGCCATATGGCGTAACGCTCGTTGGTGTTCTAACCCCTCTGCAGAGACAAAGAAGGTCTCTAGTTAATTGAAGCAGTAATTGTTTACAAATGATTATAGTTTGTTACTTGAAATCATATAACTCTGTGCAAACAAATAACTATCAAAAAAAAAAAAAAGAAAAAAAAGAAGGAAAACACATAGAAGTAACAACAAAAAAATGCAAATATAAATGTGAACTGTACACGATTCCACAACTTTTAGACATAAAATAACCCGATCCGAGTTGACATGCCATTAAAAGGAATAACTCAATCGGCTTGAATTTTATTTCTGTGATCTAGCGAGAACCGATGACTTGACTGAAAGTTTCCAAATAAAAAACAAATATAAAATAAGCTCGGCTTAGATTTGGCACAAAACGCCAAGTATGAGGAACTTAGTGAAGATCGAACACATTGCTTCGCTGGTGAAGTCTTAAAAAATGAACTCGGCAACCCGAGTTGCTTTTCATATAGCACTAATACTGTTGGGAAGGTATGAATCCAACTATTTTTGTTATAACTACAGATAATTAGTAGGATTTTTAACCTTAGTAGAGCAACTGGTCCAGAAGGACAACTTTGTGTCGCTTCCAACTCATGACAGATGGGTTGGGTAAATACCTATATATATATATATATATATATATATGCGCACACGCGCGTATGTACTGGATCTTTTAGGCATGCTCAGCGTAACGGTAATGTCGAAAATGGAATTGACAACCTGAGTTCAAAACCTGGACGATGCTGTTTGCACTTTCCATTACGCTAATACTTTTTAACCATCTTCCTTGGGTGAATAGAAGAGTAGTCTGAGCTTTTTAACCCTCTTCTATGGGGGAATAGTAGGGTAATCTGAGCTTTTTAACCCTCTTCCATGGGTGAATAGAAGGGTAGTCTGAGCTTTTTAAACCACTTCCATGGGTGAATAGAAGGGTAGTCTAAGCTTTTTAACCCTCTTCCATGGGTGAATAGAGGGTAGTCTAAGCTTTTTAACCCTCTTTTATGGGTGAATAGAACGGCAGTCTGAATCTTTTAACCTGGTAATGGCAACCGCTTTAGGAGAAAGAAAAAATTCTGAATTTACGCCAGTAAATTCTGCTTAAAAACTGCTCTTGTTGCGGAGGGGTTGGGTTAATGTATTCCCCGTAATAATTGATCTGCAAGACTTCAACAAGGTGCCCGTATTCTATTCTCTGGAGGTTTCTTGATTTTTTTAATCTCACTCTTTTCTTGAATCTAACTATCGACCTTAATTGGAAGGAATATCTTTCTTAATATCTATTTTCATATCTGTTTAATTCTTTTCAGGTTAGTTATTCATCTCGAATGTATGTTTTATTGAAAGGGGACCACCACACAGAACTGTCATTTGTTTCCCGTGACAGGTTCTATCAATTGTTAATGTAACACATCACGCATAATTCCACAATAAAACCCGAGCCTGAAGACATCACCAGAATATTTGCCTATTTATTCACGCGTATGCGCACCTCTCCCGTGTATTTGCACGAGAGAAGAGCGCAGATGCACGAATTGTACATTAACTTGATGCATTATTCCCGCTGTTTGTATCTTCTGTCTGTTCTCCTCTTTCAAGAATGGATACGAGATTTCACTGTGACGTCATTTCCCATTATCTTTTTCTCGGCTGCGTGTGGTGATTATAGATGAATCCCTAAAGCTGAGCCAGATGTACTATAAATGAATTTGTTGAGTTATACCGTGTGTAACAATAGTCGAATTTATTGCGCCGTGTCGCATGCGACGATAGTCGAATACCTAACGTCGTACCGTGAGCAACTGTGGCAAAATTCCTGGTGCCATGTTGTTTGCCGTGTCGTGTGCCGCAATAGTCTGATTCTTGGTGCCACGTTGTATGCCACACTAGTTTAATTGCTGGTGCCATGTCGTTGCCGTATCGTGTGCCACTATTGTCGAATTCCTAGCACCATGGCATATGCAACTTTTGAAGAATTCCTAATTCTGTACTGTCCGCAAATATTGTCTAATTTGTCGTACCGTGCCGTGTGAAAATCTCGTGTTCAACTATAGTCTAATTCCTCAGGTTATGCCATATACAACTAGGATTGAATTCCTAGTGCTGTGCCATACGAAACTATGGTCGAATTCCTAATGTCGCCCCGTGAGCAAGTGTAGTCAATTTCCTCGCACCTTAGCACACTGTCATTATGTGTGAGTTAGTCGAATTGCTAACGCCATGTGCACTTATAATCAGATTCCTAACGCCTTACAGTGCGCAACAACAGCGTAATTCCTGACGCTTTGTCGATTGTGATCAGAGCTGAATATCTAATGCTGTGCTGCGTGTAAATATAATCTAATTCTTCGCACCGTGCTCTGTGCGAGTTGAGTCGAATTCCTAGTGTCGAGCTGTGCGAATCTAACGTTCTGTTTTCTAGTTCGTATTTTCCACCTACTGCATTTTTTGCTGAGAAGTTTTTTGCTATTTTTTCTTCCAGACTGTTTTATGAGACACCATACGGTCAAACATGACGAATGCCAATTATAGGAAGAAGAAAAAAATCAAAACAAAAAACAAAACCAGAACAAAGGAAATTTATTGATTTTATCCAGAAAAATGTTCTCTTTGATGTTCATTTCCATCGATTATCCTAAGATTTTATAGTGTGTTAAAGGTTTTAGATAACGTTTTTTTTAGAACCGTCATTTTTTTCTGGAAAACGCGACTTTGAATTCCTCGAAATTTGGGAAACGTGCTACTGAAAGAGTTAATGTCATTAAAATCATTAATATCATATCATATTTACCAACCCCCACCCGCTCTGGCAGGATATGACACAAGGTCAATTTTTAAAGCGGAGTTTAACAGGTTTGAATTCAGAGTCTTCCTTCTCCAAGACTAGTTGCCCCACCAAGGCTGAAGAACCTAGTCTGTCCTACTATTTACCCATAGCTGGAGGGAGAATAATTGGATTCATACCTTTCCCAATGGTATTAGTGCTATGTGAAATGCAATCGGTCTCGTCCAGGATTTGAACTCGTGTCGTCGTGTCCATTCTCCTACGACGATAACCATTACACCACGGGCACCTCCATATTAAAATCATTAATATAATAAGGGTAGAACGGGACACAAGGTTGACTTAGGCACTCGGTGAGGATCGAACTTATCATTCGGTAGTAATGGTATTTATTCGCTTCCTCACTAAGTAAAATATGATGCATGTTTAAATTCAGCATAGAGATCCATACCCGTGCATCTAGAGACCTGAGTGTGACACTAAACTGCATTCAGTGGTGAGGCTCCACTTCTGGGGGTCTTGGAAGAGTGGCGACACTCGTGGGTCTACGAGTGGTAGTTCCTGTTAGAGTCACATCTTAAGGCCAAATAGGTCTGTATGAGATAATGTTTAAAATGATTTTGAACTACATAAATACATGTGCTTTTAAAACATTCATATTTCAACCCAGAATAAATCTTAGAATGCTGAAAATTTGATTCACTTGCAAAGGTTTAATTACTACAATAAATATTAATATTTTCAGTGTTACAAGACAATCATTTTCTTTTAATCATCTTTAATTTGTCAATATTCAAATGGTTTGGATCACTTGTTTGACGGTATATTAACTCCTTATGGGTTATTCAATGCCGAAACTTGATTGATTTGTAAATGATTGATTACAATTATAAACTCTATTTTCAATGTTTGATTACAATTATAAACGGGGGGGGGGATGTCCTCGTGGTGTAATGGTTAAAGCGACGGACTGCGGAATCGTAGTACGCGAGCTCGTACTCCAGTCGCGTTATTTCGTTCACTTTCGGGCAAATACCCTTGGGAAAGGTATGAACCCCCTTATCCTCCCAGCTATGGGTTAAATAGTACCCCTACTGTTCTTCTAGGAGAATGGCTTTGGCATTAAATAACCTACAAATGTTGATATGCCATTAAACAAAGAAACCAAACCAAACAATTATAAACTCTATTTTCAATGTTCTTTGCGATCATTTTTTAATCAGGATTTTTTTATTTGACTATGATAATGATCATTTGTTGCCACACAATTACATGATATCAAGTATTCCTATCTAAAACAAATAATTTGCAAGGTCTAGTGGGTAGCGTGTTCGCCAATGGTCCGGGAGACCTGGGTTCAATCCCAGGTTGCATCATACCAATGACTTTAAAAATGGTACTTGATATCTCCTTGCTTAACACTCAGCAATATAAGGTACGTATCAAGGGTAAAGTGGAGCAATCCAGGGAAAGGAGTAGTGCCCTCTTTTACACCTCACTGTAGTAGCTACTGAAAAGGAGCTTTTGGTCGCCCTCGACTAAAGGGAAACAACTTTATAACTTTACTTACATTTACTTTTTAGTAACAACTTCTAATAATCCTTTGTAGACAATTATAGCTTCAAGTGACAATTCTTAATACAAATAATTTGCATTAATAGTTAAATTTAATAACAATCATTTGTTTGTACACAAATGGTTTCAAGTATTCCTATCTAATAATAATACTTTCTAAACAGATTTATTTTGCTTTTAGATGAAACCATAACAGGTATTACCTCTTCAGTGGACCTGGCAATAATGGCAACAAATGTCAACTCCATTCACCTCAGAGCTCTAGAACTAGAGCTTCGTCACCGAATACAGTTTAATCTAATACCAAGATGTAATGAAGTGGCGGTCTCTCACTACCAGTGAAGCTGATGCTTGGCTGTGTGACTGACGACGAATGGGCTATCACAAGAACTCTTCCGCTAGCTGTAAGAAACAATCTTCTCGAGATTTGGGGATTTTCGAAAAGGATCGTATAGTTATCTAGAGGCAGAACTACAAGTAACAACCTAAACGTCGGGTCTAGCGAAAACGCCCCCCCCCATTGTGGGATGGTTACTATTTGTCAAACAATAAATCTTTTCTCAATCGATTCGAGGATTCTACTTCACATCTTTCTTTTTTTAGACTAGTCCAGACGGAGATTGTAACACTGATTATAAATTGAGTGGTATTATTTTTTGACCACGTGTCTGATTTTTTTCTTTTTCCGAACGCCATACCAGGACTCCCCTCTGTGAGAATAGGGTCTTACTCCTCAGTAGAGGATGCAGTCAGCGTATTCTAAGCACCGCTAACAAAGTTTTGTAAATAATTGTGTCAACACAAATTGTGACGATTTCTGAAAAAACATAAATCGCGAAACTCGTCGAAATTTCATGGTTTCATGAGATACAACATCCGAGGATTAAAGATCTATATGGATGCGGTGGTTTGCATCACGAAAAGCGATAATACCCTTGGGAAAGGCATTGATCCAATAATTCTCCCCCTAGCTATGAGTTAATAATAGCGCAACCTGAGCCCTTTAACCGTGGTAGAGCAATCTTGAACAAGTCCTGGCGGCAACACCCCACAAGACACCAACTGTACGGCCACTTGCCTCCTATCACGAAAACTATTCAAGTTAAACGAACCAGACAAGCAGGACACTGCTGGAGAAGCAGGGACGAGCTCATAAGTGATGTACTCTTGTGGACCCCCACACATGGCCGTGCAAAAGCAGGACGACCAGCTCGAACATACATTCAGCAACTATGTGAGGATACGGGATGTTGTCCAGAAGACCTGCCTGAGGCGATGAACGATAGGGAAAAGTGGCGAGAGAGGGTCAGGGATATCCGTGCTACCAGCACGACATGATGATGATGATGGCAACCAGTCTAAGAGAATGAAAACTCCTAATTCAAACCTGTCGTACTCAGCTTAAAATTGATATTGTGTCACATCCAGCTTGTGCTGAGGGGTTGGGTAAATATATACATGGTAAAGCAAGGAATCTAGCTTAAGGCACGTACTGCAGAAATTGGTGTCTGTGAATTTTGTTTTGTTTGTTATACCCTCCAAAGAAGCTGGCTGAATTTTGATTAAAAATTTCCAGGAATAATCAGGGAGTGTCCTCGTGGTGTAATGGTTAAAGCGATGGACTGCGGAATCGTAGAAAGCACTAGAAGTCACTTTCGGACAAATACCCTTGGGAAAGGTATGAACCCCCCTTATCCTCCTAGCTATGGGTTAAATAGTACAACTAGTGTTCATCTTGAATGACGGATTTAGCATTAAATTACCAGGAATAATCATCAGAGTCGACAAAACACCTCCAATTTGGGAACTACAATTCTGGGTCAATGTGGCTTTGAGTGTAATGGTAACGTAGTAGCGGCTCGACACTTCAAAGATTTCCAGAACTGGACCGTCGCGGCTCGACACTTCAAAGATTTCCAGAACTGGACCGTCGCGGCTCGACACTTCAAAGATTTCAAGACCTGGACCGTCGCGGCTCGACACTTCAAAGATTTCCAGGACTGGACCGTCGCGGCTCGACACTTCAAAGATTTCCAGAACTGGACCGTCGCGGCTCGACACTTCAAAGATTTCCAGAACTGGACCGTCGCGGCTCGACACTTCAAAGATTTCCAGAACTGGACCGTCGCGGCTCGACACTTCAAAGATTTCCAGAACTGGACCGTCACCATCGAATTCAGTTTAGTGTCATACTAAATGAATGCAGTCAACCTATTTTACGCCTCACCAGTTCAGTCAGTTGGGGCGGTAGAATACGACTGCGTCTCCGCAGAAGAGTAAGATCCTCGTCGAAAGAGTATCCTGGATATTACAGTAAACAATCCGATGGTGAGGCTCCAGTAATGCTGGATCTTTGAGGAATGCGGAGTACTTTTTCATTGTCATCGCTCCCATGTCCACTCAGGCCCGGAATGATAGCACCTGATAGGGTCCTATCTATGGGTAAAATGGAATGGTTTGAAATTTAAACTGAATGCAAATGACTTATGCTGAATTGAATTGTTGGGAATAGAACTGTTTTTACATTTAAATGTGTGTAAACAAATGACTGATGTTTAATTGAATTGTTAGTGATACATAGTAATACTTGAAACCATCTAACTTTGACTTATGCGAAATTGAATTGTTAGAAATAGAACTGTTTTATCATTTAACTGTGTGTATCTACAAAACGTATTTACTAATCAAAAATTGAAAATATATGTAAAAACAAGATTTGGCATTAAACAAATAACAAGGGTTGATATGTTATAAAACCAATCCAAACCAATCCTTAACCGTGTATATAAACAAATGAGCACAGTTCTGTTTAAGAATGTTATCAACAAACTATGTTTACAACTCAAATATTTAATATATATCTATTTAGAGGATTTGTCTTTAAATAACTTACAAAAACTGATATGCCATAAAAATCCAACCAACCAACCAACCAACCAACTAAGCCCCACCGTCAGAGCAGAAAATTACACGAAAGCAATAATTTTCAGTAAGTTACGAGGGGCATACGATAAGTTTCCAGACTTTTTTCGTATGGGCACTTAAAATTGTCGTAGACTCTTGAAAATTCAGTGTGTTATTGCTATACATCTTATGAGATGACTGACCAATTTTTATGATTTCAGCTTTAAATCAACAGCTACAGCAGCAATTGGAATACACCCTACTAAAGCCTGATTGTCACAGCTGGTGAATTTCAAAAATGCAATCTGACATTTTAGAAGAACGATATGCAATAAAATTCTGTTTTACACTTGGAAAAAATGCCACAAAAACGTATGGAATGCTTCAGACTGCTTTTGGAGAGTCTTGCATGAATCGAGTATCAGTTTTTGAGTGGCATAAGAGATTCAAGGAAGGCAGGGAGTCTGTGAGGGATTATGAGAGGTGTGGGAGGAGTAAGGAAATCAATATACCAGAATTGATTGGCCAAATGGTTAGGGTTAGGGTTACTATGTTGAGGTTTTAAGGGAGTTCAGGAAGAGATTCCGTCGGAAGAGGCCAGCACTCTTCAAATCGGGTCAGTGGCATTTCCACCAAGACAATGCACCAGTCCACAACTCCATCCTTGTCACAGACTATTTGACCAAGATGGGTATCAAGACATTTCCCCAGCTTCCCTATTGTCCAGACCTTGCTCCCTGTGACTTTTGCTTATTCCCTAAGCACAGAGGCTGTCGTTATGAGACAATTGAGGAGATGAAAGAGGCTGTGACGAAGGTCATTGACACGCTCACACAAGAGGACTTCCATGGGGCCTTGCAAAAGTTGTTGGAACGGTACAGCAATTGCATTGCAGCCGGAGGAGATTACTTCGAAGGGGACTAGAGTTTCATGTGTGTACTCTCAATAAAAGTGCCCGTACGAAAAAAGTCTGGAAACTTATCGTATGCGCCTCGTATATAGTTTTATTGATAGTTTTAACATTTATGACTAACATTAAATTGAATAAGCTTCCAATTTTCAAACCTCTTCACTGAAGGAAGGGATTATCGAGTGGGATTCAAACGACATGTAAATCCCACCCCAATTAACAATGATGGTGATGATAATTAGATGAAATTGCAAATAAGTGGCTGAATTTTATTTAATAAGAAAATCAAAGAGTTTAGATTAATAACCCCGGAATATATTTTGTATAAAGCTGAACAATAAAGCCACCCCAGACATGCATAAGGCGCCTCTGGTGGTGTAATGGTTAGCAAGCTCGGCTAGCAAACCTACACGAGTGAGTTCGAGTCTCATTGGGTGCCCCTTTCATATGGCCTTGTGCCACATCTAAGCAAAAAGCTTAGTAAATTTCCACCCCAGACATGCACGTTAATTGAACATCTGTTTCATTCAAAGTTACGGCGTATTCACATGATTCTTCCTTCTGTGTTTTGAAGTAAAAGCGAAAAGGGTTTTTGCTCTTATAGCCTATTATAGGAAAAAAAAGCTGCAATATGGTTAAACAGTTAATTTATATTTAAGAATTAAATTAAATCGTTAAAAAATAGAATTGATCTGCCTAAAACGAGGATAAAAACCGACTAAAAATAGTTAATTTTTAAAATTCTTTTCTTTTTCTTTTTTGCTCTTTCATTTTAGATTTATGTTATAAGACTTTGTCGGAATAAGCATCTGGATAGAGGAAATAACCTTTGGGAGTGATATCACATTAAAAAAATCCTACCTAGTCTCGGAATCCGTTTATCAATCACACATACATAAACACACACACACACACACACAGAGTGAGAGAGAGAGAGAGAGAGAGAGAGAGAGAGAGAGAGAGGGAGAGAGAGGGAGATGATAATAACAGTTATGTTTATTGGATGATTATTATAATCAATTTGCCATGAATGTCACTTTTTAGTACATTAATTTGACATTTTAAAGGGAAGTTTTGGGCAGATTTTTATCTCTAATATAGAGCTCTGATTTATTTCGGTCAAAACTGGCGAATATTGTTAGTGACTTTTGAGTGGACTTAGAACACAGAATAATAAGGGTCCCCATGGCATAATGGCTAATATGTTGAACAGCGGCATCATAGTAAGCAAGTTCGAACTCCAATTGCGCAATTACGTTCACTTAAACATTAATACACTTGGAGAAGATATTACGTTCACTTAAACATTAATACACGTGCGAAAAACATGAATCTCCTTATCCCCCAGTTATGAGCCAAATATACCGCGATTTTTCTTCTACAAGGATGGCTTTGGCATTAGATTCACCCCCTCAAAAGGGTTTCCTGAGTATGATATCAAACTGAATCCGACGGTGAGGTACCAGCTCTGTGAATTGTGAAGTCTCTTGCTGAACTCCCAGGTCCACTGTGACCCTGAGTGACAGTCTGGTTTGCTTTTGGTTTCTTTGTTTAATGGCATGTCTACATTTGTAGGTTATTTAATGCCAAAACCACTCTCCTAGAAGAACAGTAGTGGTACTATTTAACCCATAGCTGGGAGGATAAGGGGGTTCATACCTTTCCCAAGGGTATTTGCGCGACTGGAGTACGAACTCGCGTACTACGATTCCGCAGTCCATCGCTTTATCCATTACACCACGAAGACACCTCCCAGAGTGACAGTCTATTCTAAGGTACCACCTATGAATCAAATAGACCTGTTCGTAAATTATTCCTATTTGATATGATTGTGTACAAAAAATAAGAATAAAAACAAAAAAACACTTACAGTATAATTATTATTATTAGATAGGATTACTTGAAATCATATATTTTGTGTGAAAATTATTTGTTTCAAAATAAGATACTTGAAAATATGTATACATTCATTCACTGGACCCGTAAACTGGTTTGTTCGTGGGGGCGTGTCTTGGACAGGAATAATTTTGCAGAGCCCATCCCTCTCCAGGTCCACAATGGGTTTGATTGGATTGGTTTGGTTTGGTTTTATGGCATATCATTCATTACTGGTTATTTCATGCCATTTATAGAGGTGCCCGTGGTGTAATGGTTATCGTCGTAGAAAATGGACACGGCGACACGAGTCTGATTGCATTTCACATAGCACTAATACCCTTGGGAAAGGTATGTATCCAATAATTCTCCCTCCAGCTAGAGGTAAATTGTAGGGCAGGCTAGGTTCTTCAGCCTTGGTAAGGCAACTAGTCTAGGAGAAGGAAAACTCTAAATTCAAACCCGTTAAACTCCGAGCGGAGGGGTTGGGTAAATATGGTTATTTCATGCTAGGTACTGTTTATACACACATATATACACTAAATATATGATTTGTAAATACATTTTTGTTGATAATATTTTTAAACGAGCCTGTGCTCATTTTTTACACACAGTTAAATGGTTTCAAGTATTGCTAGATAACAGTCACAATTTAACATCAGTCATTTGTTTGTACTCATAATTTGTAGATAATTTCATTTTTAAATGGGTTTGTGCTAATTTGTTTGCTCACCAGTAATGCTATTATTTCTAAACAGTCAAATGGTTTCAATTATTGCTATCAAACACTAATAATTCTATTCAATATTAATAATTAATTTGTACGTAGTGAAGTGATTATAAGTACTGTTATTTAAGACTAATTATTCTATTCAACCCTATTCAATCATTTGTACACAGTTAAATGGTTCCGAGCATTGTTATGTTATACCAAAAATTCAATTGAGGCACACATAGTTTCAAGTATTGCTATTTAACACTAATAATTCTATTCAACATTACTCATTTGTTAATAGACAGGTAACTAATTCCAAGTATTTTTATGTATCACTAACAGTTCAATTAAACATCAGTCATTTGCTTACACACAGTTAAATGATTAAACAGTTCTATTTCCAACAATTCAATTTTGCATAAATACTTAGTTTAAATATCAAACAGTTCTATTTAGCCCACAGATTGGACCCTATCAGGTGCTATCACTCCGAGTCTGACTGGACCTCGGAACAATGGCAATAACGATTGGTAATCAACAGTCTCCAAAGCTCCAGCATTACTAGAGCCTCACCATCAGATTGTTTAGTGTCATATATCAGGACACTCGTTAAGGAGGTCTACTCCCTCTTCAGAGACACAGTCGGTGTATTCTACAGTCCCAGCCGACTGAATTCAGAGCTTTATTTCTACAATACCCGTTGCCATACCATGGTCAAAGAGCCCAGTTTGTTCTAAAATTTACCTATTTTCTGAGAGAGAATAGTTATATTCATACCTTTCTGAAGAGTATTAGCGCAATGTGTAATGCAAATACCTCGTGTAGGATTTGAACTAGGATAGACGAGTTGACTATGATAACCGTTACGCCACGAACGCCTCCCACTCGAAGATATGAATGTTTACAAGTGATTATTATCATTTCTTGAAGCCATATAATTGCTTGGTATCCCCCCAACAAAAAGCAAAACAAACTTGGCTTTAGATAATCTAATATTGGTTAACAATCTGTAAAACCTACTAACCAAATGACCAACCAACCAGTTAACTAACCAATTAAATAACCAGTCAACCAACAAATAAAACAATCAACGAACCAATCAATCAACTAACCTACTAACCAAAACAGCGAACCAATCAAATAACCGACCAACGAACCAATCAATCAATCAACAAAACAACGAACGAACGAACCAACCAACCAACCAACCAACCAATTCACTATCGATCCAATCAATCATGCAACCAACCAACCAACCAACCAACCAACCAATCAATCAACAAAACAACGAACGAACGAACGAACGAACCAGCCAACCAACCAATTAACCATCGAACCAATCAACAAATCAAGCAAGCAAGCAACCAACCAACCAACCAACTAACCAACCAATCAATCAACAAAAAAACGAACCAATCAATTAACCAACCAAAAAAACAACCAACCAACCATCGAACCAAACCAATCAAACATCGAACCAATCAATCAATCAAGCAACCAACCAACCAACCAGCCCGACAGAAATGTTTCATTGTTATTCCACCTCCATTTCATAGATGAACGTTGTTATTTGGTCGGTGTTAATATAGGGAATTCATTGTAAAGAAGAAGCCGTTTAACGAAATCGGTTGCTCCTTGAAACTCACATAAGAGTGGGCGAAAATGAATTGAATACAATGAACAAATGTCTTTCATTAAAAAAAAATAATTAACAAATACTCGTTACACAATAAGCGATTATTTCGACAAAACTTCTGAATAATAATCTTTTTCTAATTAACAAGATTTTGTCTCGAGACAAACCTTTTTTTTCACGAAATTAATCAATTTGTTTTTATTGTCATTATTCGTAACGGAAGGCGAATTATTCCAGGTAAATTACACATAAATGAGTCATTTAAAAACATCTATCTATCTATCTATCTATCTATGCCAGTCTGTTTATATCTATCTACACACATGCAGACACATATAGGCAGTATAAAAGATTAAAATACCAATTACAACTAATAGTTTTAGTATCTGATCGTCGGGTCTTAGAATATGCTATGTCCTCTGAATATGATGGTGAGGTTCCAGTTCTGGATAGATGGAGTACACAATCATTGTCATTGCTCGCTGGTCCACACTGTTAGAGTCCTATCTATGGGTCGAATAAATTATTCGTATTCTATAAGAACACATGCAACCCCCCCAATCCCTTAACAACCACCCCTAAATGTAAATGTGAACGTACAATGAATGCGATTCCCTACCGTGTAGGTGTAGAATAACCCCACAGCAGTTAGCATGCCGTGTAATAGTTTCACGTGAAGGTATTATTTGCAATATGTTGTTTGACTGCCTCTTGTATGCTACCGATGTATGTTCTATTTCAGATGTCGAGCATTTTCTTTGAACGCTTCAAGCTGGGATCGAAACCTGCCTAATTTTACGCTAGACATGTTATCTAACCGCTTAGCCATTTCGACGACATACGTCAGCTTAGGAATTATAACGCATATGTATTAGCTTTCTTTTGTTTTCATTTTGCGCTATCGGATATATATAAATAAGATAAGTGACACGTCTTGACAGAGGATAGCCGTCTCTACTGCCAAAACTGCCACACAAACACCCTGAATTCAACTTATCAAAAATGTAGAAAATGCATGAGATGATATGTTAGTAAGACATCTGTACGCGCGTTGAGAATAGTGACATACGCTTATAGAATACTTATGGCACTCTATGAGTCTACACAGCTACAGCCAAGTGACAAGCATCACAAGATAATTGGTAACTATGCAAACTGCTGGTTTTATTTCAGAGTACCTTC
>OY757920.1:77711035-77731035 GCA_963585895.1 Sepioteuthis lessoniana | reverse complement strand
CAAAGGTCGTTTCTTATAGCTGGTATTGTGTAACCCAGTACAACCTGTCACATGTTACTTGAAGAGGAGTTGGGTACTGCCAAGTTACACCAATTATTTTGAGAGAAGCAATGAAGGGTAATTACTCCGCATGGCATTCCGACAACCGAATAGGTTGTAAGAAACATCTCTGCAGACTTCTCTGGGATTTCGGAGAAAATGTTTATGTCTCTTAATATTTCATAATATCCGTTTCTCAAGCTATGTCTTAGTAAATTGAGAAACTGGTCACTTAAAATAAAATAAAAACCCATCAAACAGCCACTTGCCCAGTCAGCTGGGGCTGTAGAATACACCGACTGCACCTCTGCGAAGGAGTAAGGCTCCTCCCAACGAGTGTCCTGATATGACACTAAACAATCTGATGGTGAGGTTCCAGTAATGCTGGAGCTTTGGGGAGTGCGGAGCACCCCTTCATTGCCATTGCTCCCAGGTCCACACTGCCCCGGAATAGTAGCACCTGATAGGGCCCTATCTATGGGTTAAATAGAACTAACTTCATACTTATGCTAAACTGAATTGTTTGAATTAGAACAGTTTGACTAAACTGAATAGCTTGAAATAGAAATGTTTTTAACAATTAAACTTTACTTACATTTAAACTGCGTGCTTAACTGCGTGTAAACAAAATCTATACTTATACTAAACTGAATTAGTTCAATTAGAACTGTTTGAATAAACTGAATAGCTTGAAATAGAAACGTTTTTGATAATTAAACTGTTTACTAATGTTAAACTGAATTGTTTGAAATAGAACTGACTTTTTGCATAAAAATGGATTTGGTTTTAAATAACCTACAAAGGTTGATATGCCAAAAAAAAAGCCCAACCAACCAATCAAACAGCCACGTGGTGTTATTTATTTATTTATTTTTTCAAAGTTTTACAAAGTCTTTCAACATTCTCAGTCGTATTTACTACAATTCATTGAGGTATAAACAATACTTTGAGATTAAAATACTCAACGTATTTGTTACTTCTAATAATACTAATTTATTGTATTGCCCATGAAAAGTACAGTCCGATCAATATTATTCAATAAAAAATTTGGTTTTCTTCAAAATCGAAGATACTAGAATTTTACTATTTCTAATAGAATGTTATTAGATCAAAACGATTATTATTATTCATTATCTATGATTAAGCATTGAAACATTGTGCCAAAAATAAAATTACATAAATTGAAAGTGAAAACTGCAGTGATGAAGTGACTCAAAGAACAGTCAACTGAATTTCACGAGGCCGGGATATATGCTTTCATTCGAAGGTGGAACATTGCTATTGAGAGAAACTGTGACTATGTTCAGAAGGAGGGATGTGATCCCCAGAGGACCAACTTCATTTTTGTGTATGGTACATGTTACTGTGTCGGTAATTTTTACACTTCTAAAGAAAAAAGGTGTTATTTTTTGACTCCCCCAGTACCCCCCCACACATATATATATACATATATATATATTACACACATACGCGCGCACTCACACATACACACCTATATATATATATATATATATATATATATATATAATTACTGATACATAGATATATAAACTTAAGTTGATTTTTTCTGAATTTCTTAGATGAGGAATTGTCATTATCTTTACTCAGATGTGTTTGCACTAGTAGTTTTATTTTGGCTGTTTTAGTCACAGTGTTTCTCTTGGTGTCTGCTATAAACGGTAACCTTTTGTGAATTTCAAAGAGAACCCTTTATAAAATCCACAAGGTATTTTAGGTATGACATTAAACTGCATGCTGTTCTTGGGCGTTGAGTGTGTATGGAGTACCCCTTCGTTGCCCTCATTCCCAATTCGACTCCAAAACTCTAATTTTGGAGATATGTGAAATATTGAGTACTCCATACCATCAGATGCAGTTTCGTATCCTACACTCTTTCAGGGGCATTACTCCTCTTCAGGGGACACGATCATCATATTCTAAGCCCCACTGATAGGGCAAGATTTGAACTCGAGGCGCCGATTCCATTTACAACGATGATAACCGTTACACAAAGAACACCTCCTATGGGTAAGTAGTTGGGCAGTTGGGATCTCCAGCTGTTTTGGAGGAACATTTCTGAATTCAAAACCGGGAACCGTGAGACTAGCAACTCCACCTCAAAAGAACCCACTTACCCCTTGTGTGGGACCGCAATTCAATACCCCCGCAAAGTATATACAAAACCTAATAAACGTAAATAACAGATAAGAATTAATATCGTTCACTGTATTGTGACTTTTGATCACGTGACCGAAAATCATTTCTTCTATCAAAGCGACATTACTGTACAGCTGCAACCACGCAGACATTTAACGTCCAAGTGACCTCAGTCTTCACACGGAAACACACTTTTGGCCTTGTGCCAGATATGGCCATTCTTAACGAATACATGCAGTATCGACCATGAATAAGTACGCAAACAACTTTTAAAAGAAATAAAAGCTTAATTTTCTTCTAAACCAAAAACATCAAAATTTTATTATTTCTACTGGAATAATTATATAGTCAAAACGGTTATTATTAGGTATGATTTGCCACCAAAATTTACAGTGTTGAAAGTCTGTAACCTAAAGTAAAATTGTAACACTTCTCTAGCCAAAAATAAAATTGCATAATTATATATAAGAACGATGACACAAATATAAATTAATTAGGAAGAATTAAGCGACAAATATTGGTCTAGTGGGTAGAGTGTTCGCCAATGGTCCGGGAGACCTGGGTTCAATCCCAGGTCGCGTCATACCAAATACTTTTAAAATGGTAATTGATACCTACTTGCTTAACACTCAGCGATATAACGTACGTATCAAGGGTCAAGTGGAGCAATCCAGGGGAATGAGTAGCGTCCTCCCTTGCACCTCAGTGTAGTAGCTATTGAAATGGGATCCTTCTGGTCGCCCTCGACAACGGTCGCCAACTTTACTTTTACTAGGAACATCAAATGAGAAGAATTTGCCGCCACACCCTGTATTAATTAGTTTGGTTAATATATTTAACGGCATATCAACTCTTTAAGAGTTATTCAATGCTGAGATTGACACTCATTATTCATTCAAAAATGCATGCTTTAAAGTAATTATTACCATTTAATAACAACCTTTTGTTGGCTCACAGTGATATGATATCTAAGTCGAATTGGGAATGAGGGCAACGAAGGGGTACTCCATACACACTCAACGCCCAAGAACAGCATGCAGTTTAATGTCATACCTAAAATACCTTGTGGATTTTATAAAGGGTTCTCTTTGAAATTCACAAAAGGTTACCGTTTATAGCAGACACCAAGAGAAACACTGTGACTAAAACAGCCAAAATAAAACTACTAGTGCAAACACATCTGAGTAAAGTTAATGACAATTCCTCATCTAAGAAATTCAGAAAAAATCAACTTAAGTTTATATATCTATGTATCAGTAATTATATATATATATATATATATATAGGTGTGTATGTGTGAGTGCGCACGTATGTGTGTAATATATATATATGTATATATATATATGTGTGGGGGGGTACTGGGGGAGTCAAAAAATAACACCTTTTTTCTTTAGAAGTGTAAAAATTACCGACACAGTAACATGTACCATACACAAAAATGAAGTTGGTCCTCTGGGGATCACATCCCTCCTTCTGAACATAGTCACCGTTTCTCTCAATAGCAATGTTCCACCTTCGAATGAAAGCATATATCCCGGCCTCGTGAAATTCAGTTGACTGTTCTTTGAGTCACTTCATCACTGCAGTTTTCACTTTCAATTTATGTAATTTTATTTTTGGCACAATGTTTCAATGCTTGATCATAGATAATGACTAATAATAATAATAATTATAGATAATGAGTAATAATAATCGTTTTGATCTAATAACATCCTATCTCCAAAATTAGAGTTTTGGAGATATGTGGAGTTTGGAGTACTCCTTCATTGTCAATACTCCAAATCCAATCTAATCTGAAGTGATCAAACCTATTAAAAATTATTCGTATTCGATAGGATCACGTACAAAAAATGCCCTTTAGAAACAATATAAAAAAATGTATATGTATGAACGTACAACGAATGCAATTCCCAAACGTTTAACGATAAAATAACCCTAAACAGGTTGACATGACGTTAAAATCAGTCAATCAATTGTGTTCAAATCTCGGATGGGGTTGTTTGCATTTCATTACGTGCTAATGCACTTGCGGAAAGTGTAAATCACTCTGTTCTCTCTTAAACTATGGGTTGGACCAGTCAGCTGGGCCTGCTGAATACACTGTCTGTATCTCTGCAGAGGGGTAAGACTACATTAACGACTGTCCAGGATATGGCACTAAACCATCTGATGACGGAGCTTCAATAATGCAGGAGCTTTGGAGAATACGGAGAAGTCCTTCATTGCTATCGCTCCCAGGTCCACTCTGACCCGGAGTGGTAGCTCATGATAGGGTCGTATCTATGGGTCAAATTGAAATAGAACTATGTGATATTTAAACTGTGTGCTTATGCTAAAGTGAATTGTTAAAAATAGAACTGTTTGATCATTGAACTGTTTGTAAACAAAAACTGTATACTTATACTAAACTGAATTGTTTGAAATAGAACTGTTCGATTATTCAACTCTGTGTAAACAAATGACTGATGTCTGAATTGTTAGTGATACTTGAAAACATTAAACTGTGTGCAAAATAACGATTAATCTTCAAAAGGATTATTCGTATTTGAAAGAAATAAGTGAGGCCATTTAACTGAGTGAAAAGAAGGAACTCAGGCTTGTTTAAAAATCTTATCTACAAAATGTGTTTATAAATCATTTAATATATATGTATAAAAAGGATAACCTACAATGGTTGATATGCCATCAAACCCAACCAAACCCAACCAAACCAAATCATATATATTTTATATATATGTATAAAAAGGATTTTGCATTAAATGACCTACAGTGGTTGATATGCCATCAAACCCAACCAAACCAAATCATATATATTCAATATATATATATATATATATGTATAAAAAGGATTCGGCAGTAAATAACCTATAATGGCTGATATTCCATAAAACCCAATCAAACCAAATCATATATTATCAATATACATGTATAAAAAGGATTTGGCATTAGATAGCCTATAATGGTTGATATGCTATAAAACCAAACCAAACTTAAACTATGAGTAAAAAAGTAAAGGCACATAGGGTTCTTAAACCTTAGTAAGGCAATCAGTATTGGAGAAGGAAAACTCTGAATTCGAAATCAGCAATAACTCCACTTAAATACTGACCTTGTGTCACACGTTTACAAACCCAAAGGTTGGGGGTAGGGCTAAGAAGAAATGTTTTGTGCCTTTTCTAAAGGCACTAGGGCGAAGTAAAACGTAAACAACGTCGTTCAGGGTTTGAATTTGTCTCAGTGTGTTCAGTTTCTTCAGCGATAACCATTGCGCCATAAATACCAATTCCATTCTCTACGGAGGGGGACAATAGAATTATCATTATCGTTATTATCATTAATTGTAGTAGTAATACTATTGATCATAATAGTAGTAGTAATATAACTTGTTATTGTAAAAGATTTTAGTGAATTAGATGAGTTCTTGTGGAATCAGGGAGAGTTGTTTATTCTAAGAGTTGTTTTGTTAATTCATTTGCTAGATTGTCAATTTTACTCTTGTTTTCGTCTACCGTTTATTTTATTTTTATTTTTCTGTTCCCACCCTCCACATCTGTTTACTGAAGAAGTCTTCGTAGACTAACACAATCATTGCAACGCGACAACAGTATCCAGTTCCACAGAGTTGTTCACTGGTACAGTAGCACCTGCATAGCAGAAAAAAGAAGTGATAGTAGCAGAAGGTGTGCTGTCGAACGCTGAATTCTTGCCTGCTGCCAGCAGAAGATCTGGCGACGGGAAATGAGCTGGAATATTGGCAAGAGTTAAAGTTGACATTCTGAAGCAGTTACCTCGTCCGCCTTATAGGCTCTGCCGGTGCACCGTATCCTTTTGCAGTTCACGGTTAGACTGACCGTTGCAGGAACGGGCCACGAACGGTATCACGGTCTCTCTTTCGCTCTATCTCTCCCACTTTTTTTCTCTCTCCCTCTCTTTCTCTCTCTCTCTTCTCTCTCTCTCTCTCTCTCTCTCTCTCTCTTTCTATGTGACCGTTCCTTTGTGAGAATTTGAAATTAAGTCGGCGATATTTATAAAGGTAAAATAAATGACGAAGTCAATTTCGAAACATTTTAAAAAAAAAAGTGGTTACAATTCAAACTAATATTTAAAAAATCTATGTTTTTATATACCTTAACTCTAAAGATCATTCCATTTACATAAAAACTATCAATCGCTCCAATTTGTTTCTAATTTACAGGGTGATTAAAAAAAAAACTCCCTATTTTAAAATTCTTGTAATTCACTTCTTAATTATAATATTTATGAATTTTATTTTATTTTCAAATACGGAGTTACTTTTCAAGCACTGTGTGTGTGTATGTGTGTGTGTGTGTGTGTGTGTGTGTATGTGTGTGCGCGCGTGCTTGTGTATCAAAAGAATTTTCATTTTATAATCATTATTTATCTATTCATTATAAAAGCTATACTTTGGGTTGGGTGTGTGTGCCCCTAGTGTAGTGGCAAACGTGCTGAACTGCGAAAACGTCATAAGCAAGTGCGAATACTAGTTGCGCTTTTACGTTTCACATTTGGACTAATACCCTTTGGAAACGTATGAACCCTATTAGACCCCTAGCTTTGGGTTAAATAGTACTACTATTGTTTTTCTAAAAGGATGGATTTGACATTGAATATCCCTCGAAGGTTAATATGCCATTAAACAAAGAAACCAAACCTATTGTTTAAATCTTATTTCATGTACACATCTGAATACTATGACACCACTATATTATCTATGACTTCACTTTATTATTAATAATATTATAATTATATAACGTAGTGTATCAAAAGATATTTTCCACAAACCTTATTTCCTGTACACATCTGAATACTGTCTATGACACCATTGTATTATCTATGACTTCACTTTATTATAATAATATTATAATTATACATCGGAGTGTATCAAAAGATATTTTCTCCAAACCTTATTTCATGTACGCATTTAAAACTCTACAATAATATCATTTTCACTCAGTGCAAGTTTTTTCAGTTTTAACTGTTGGTTTTTCACCGATGTTTGAGTAACAGCAAGTCTTCTCTGGTATCCAGGACTCTTCTCAGTATTCTAGCCAATCTCAACAGTGCTGTGGTCAGGATGATCTCGATTCTTCGTCTATTTTTAATTCCTCCAGTCTCCTTTCCAAGCCTTTGAGGATCTTCCAAGTGCCCTAACTGGTGTCACCGTCGCCTCCATGTTCCCCCTTTTTTTTAGTTCTTTGGCAAGGTCTAAGTATTTGTCTATGTTTTCTCTTTCTTTTAATTTTACTCTGTGGTCTGCCGGAACAACAAAATCCATTCAATGGCATGTTTTTTTTCTTGTTAATAAACAGTAGGTTAGTTATTATTATTATTATTATTATTATTATTATTATTATTATTATTATTATTATTTACTCCTTTAAAGTTTTTCACATCAGTGTTAGCTGATGGTTTTTCACTGGAGTTTGAGTGACGGCAAGTCTCCTCAAGTCTCCAGGATTCGTCTCAGGATTCTGGCCGTTCTTAGCAATGCTGGCGTTTGGATAGTCCCTACCCGTCCGCCAACTTCCAAGTCCTCCAGGCCTTTTAATAATCCTTTAGTTATTGTGCCTAACGCACCAATCACAATTGGCACAATCGTTACTTTCATGTTCCACAGCTTTTTCAATTCTCTAGCAAGGTCGGGGTACTTATCCTTCTTTTCACTTTCCTTCAGATTTATTCTGTGGTCCGCCGGGACAGCAAAGTCGACGATTTTGCCGATTCTCTTTTTTTGTTGATTATTATTATTATTATTATTATTATTATTATTATTATTATTATTATTATTCCTTGAGAGTTTTTCACACCAGCGTTAGGTGATGGCCTTTAATAAGATAGACACCGAGTCTTTTCAAGTCTCTAGTATTCTTCTCAGTATTCTGACCGATCTTAGTAAGGCTGTATTTTGGAAGGTCTCTGCTCGTCCTCCGATTTCCAACTCTCCCAGCTCCCTTATCAAGCCTGTGGGTATCGTTCAGAGCGCATCAATCA
Source organism: Sepioteuthis lessoniana (assembly GCA_963585895.1). Taxonomy (NCBI): domain Eukaryota; kingdom Metazoa; phylum Mollusca; class Cephalopoda; order Myopsida; family Loliginidae; genus Sepioteuthis; species Sepioteuthis lessoniana. The sequence goes on along the minus strand of OY757920.1, from coordinate 77,722,827 downwards.
CAATTGGTATCATCATCACGCTCTTTTTCAATAGCTTTATTATTATTCACTCATTAGAGCTTGTCACATCAGCGTTAGCCGATGGTTTTTCACTGGAATCTGAGTTACAGCAAGTCTTCTCAAGTCTCCAAGACTCTTCTCAGTATTCTGGCTGTTCTCAATAATGCTGTCGTTTGGATGGTCTCTACCCCTGTGCCAACTTCCAATTCCTCTATTATTATTATTATTACTATTATCATTATTCACTCATTAGAGCTTTTCACATCAGCGATAGCAGATGATTTTTCACTGAAGTCTGAGTGACAGCAAGCTTCCTCAAGTCTCCAGGACTCTTCTTAGTATTCCGGCAGTTCTCAACAATGCTGTCGTTTAGATGGTCTCCACTCGTCCGCCAACCTCCAAGTCCTCTAGTCCCTTTAGTAATCCCTCAGTTACTGTTCCAAACGCACCAATTACAATTGGTATAATTGTCACCTGCATGTTCCACAGTTTATTATTATTATTATTATTTACTCCTTGAGAGTTTTTCACATCAGCGTCAGCTGATGGTTTTTCATTGGAGTTTGAGTAACTGTAAGTCTCCTCAAGGCTCCAGTATTCAAGTCTTAGTATTCCAGCCGTTCTCAATAATGTAGTTTGGATGGTCTCCAATTAACCTCTTATTTCCCAGTTCTCCAGTCCCTTAATAATCCTTTGGTGACAGTACCAAAAGCACCAGTTACGATTGGTATAATTGTCACTTTCATATTCCACAGTTTTTTTTTAAATTATCCATAGCAAGGTTCAGGTACTTATCCTCCTTTTCACGTTCTTTCAATTTTGTTCTGTGGTCAGCCAGCACAGCAAAGTCCTCAATTGTGCAAGTTCTATTTTTTTGTTGATTATAATTAAGTCTGGTTTTCTGGCCAAGATTAGGTGATCCGTTTGTATGTCAAAATATCATAGGAGTTTATGTGTGTCATTCTCCGGGACAGATGCTGGGTTGTGCATATACCATTTGTTCGTATAGTCAACTTTAAATTTCTTGCACAACACCCCGTGGATCACCTTGCCCACCCAGTCGTGTCTAATCTTATGCTCCTTCCGTGCTAATTTGCTGCATTCGCTTATTATTATTATTATTATTATTATTATTATTATTATTATTATTAGTGAGTCTGGGCACAAATGATTTTACTCCATTCGAGTTTTTTACACCAGACAGAACTGGTGTTTTACATGGGAGTCCGAGTAGAAGCAAGTCTCAACAGCTTTCCATGGTTATTATTATCAAAAATATTTCGTATACCTTTACTCCAAGTCTGATTTTATGTACACATCTGATGACTGTACATGACACTATAATATTGTTAATCTTAATATATATATATATATATATATATATATATATATATATATATATATAAAATCAACAATATATATATGTATATATATATATATATATATATGGAAATCAGACCTAACCGATAAAATGAAACGCAGTTTCTTCCAGGCAGCGGTCACATCGATACTGCTATATGGATGCACTACATGGACGCTAACAAAACGGCTGGAGAAGAAGCTAGACGGCAATTACACAAGAATGCTGCGATCAATCTTGAACAAGTCCTGGCGGCAACACCCCACAAGACACCAACTGTACGGCCACCTGCCTCCTATCACGAAAACGATTCAAGTTAGACGAACAAGACATGCAGGACACTGCTGGAGAAGCAGGGACGAACTCATAAGAGATGTACTCTTATGGACCCCCACACATGGCCGTGCGAAGGCAGGACGACCAGCACGAACATACATTCAGCAGCTATGTGAGGATACGGGATGTTGTCCTGAAGACCTGCCTAGGGCGATGAACGATAGGGAGGAGTGGCGAGAGAGGGTCAGGGATATCCGTGCACGAGATGATGATATATATATATATATATATATATATATATATATATATATATATATATTAGTCCTCGGTAGTATAAAAGGGTTACCCAGCTTGGTCAATCAGACAATGTTAGTGAGTTTGACACACCAAGTGGTCCATACTTCTGTGAACTTGCGCCGAACTAAGCTGAGTTTCGACAACTATTGTTGCTTATTGCCTTCATGCAATTTTAATCGGCACGAAAGCTGTTAATATATATATATATATATATATATATATATATATATATATTAACATTATCATATTATATTATATTATATTATAATATATATATATGTAATAAAATATCATTATATAATATATATGTATTAATGTATTTATACAATATATATATATATATATAGAGAGAGAGAGAGAGTGAGAGATATGATATACGTATGTACCTTAATATATATTAATATTATTATATTGAAAATACATTATTTACTATGATGATAAATATATTAATATATATAAATTAATTAATATATTATATATTACTACATTATATATATATATATACTTTTCAGATTACTCTCGTATATATATATATATATATATATATATACGAGAGTAATCTGAAAAGTATATATATATAGAAATATATATATATCAGAGTAGCACTGATATATATATATATATATATATATATATATATATATATATATATATATATATATATATATCAGTGCTACTCTGTTCAGCTCTACAATTAAATAAATATGTTATTGGAGTGAATACAAGTTTCTGGTGATTTTTAAGGAAATCTTTTTAGTGGACAATCATCAACTGTCGATTAAGATGTTTTAAAGAAGAGAACCCTGTTAACAGCCCTCAGAAAACTTTCAGATCTCTGGTCCCGCGGAGAAAAATGCAGCTATATCACCCACGAGGTCGGTCTGGTTCATGATGTAAAAATTCTTGTGTTTAAGATTTCATGAACGCAATAAACTGCAATAGGCATCGAAAATTAAACTAGTTTGTTACAAAGTCAGAAGTATGGACCACTCGGTGAGAGTCAAACTTATCATACACTACAGAGGACTAAACAAGTATTCAACTGGTCACACCCCATGTAACATGGAGTGTCAAGTAAACTGTGTCCACTACAGAATGAACATTTCAGTTGCTAGCAAGTTGTAGGAGTAATAATTTACTGAAACCTTTTGCTTAGATGAGGCACAAGGGCGTATGAATGCGGCACCCAGGGAGACTCGAAGTCACTAGTAACGGTTTGCTAGTCTACTTTGCTTACCATTACACCACCAGAGGCGTTTAGGAAGCAAGTAGTAGCAGAAGGAGAAGTGTTTCTCAAAGTAGCCAGATCAGTCACTGAAGATCTTTTTTCTCTTGAAGAAAAGTATTTCTTTTTCTATAATGTATCGCATCCCTCGCGAGCTTATCAATATTTAAGCGGAATTATCGGTGGTTTTGAGTTCAGAATTTTCCTTCTCCTAGACTTGTTGCCTAACCAAGGCTAAAGAATCCACTCTGCTCTTTTATATACCCATTGCTGCGTGGAGAATTAATGAATTCATGCCTTTACCGAAGACATAAGTCTGAAGTGAAACACTAACTGCTCAGTCCAGGGTTTGAAACCGTGTCACCGATTCCATTTCCTACGATGATAACCGTTCTGCTGAACGCTCTATTGTTTTTTTTCTCATTTGATTCCGAATCTTTTTTCCAGAATTCACGCGAACGCCTTGCATAGTATAAATGTTCGGTAGGCTAGTCACACCATTACTAGTGAATTCCATTCTTATTGGAGGCCTCATTCTTCTTATTTCATACCAAACTAAACTTAGTTTTATTTCTAGTTCAATAATTATCTAAAACCAAGTGTTTTTACTTGATTTTATTTATTGATCAGTTATAGATCAGGTTTGACTCGCATCGACTCAGATTTGCTTGTTGTCTGTAGTTGCTCTTGCGACAGTTGTCGATTTTCAAAACCCGAGAAACAAAGCCAGGATTACTTGAGCTAATATTCAAAGCTGACAACCTTGCACCACCTCGAAGACTGGAGCTAGACGATCTCCTTATTTTCATTTGGTCCTGAGCTGGATTAAACTGAGCTTAGAAAATATTTGATGTCTCAGAGATTGGAAGGTATACAATGAGAGTGACAAAAATAATTGAAAAAATAAGAGTACAGTTATAAGAAGAGATTAAAGAAATTAGGGTTATCTACTTTAGTAGAAAGAAGAATGAGAAGTTATCTTATTGAAACTTTCAAAATAATTAATGGAGCTTCTAACTATAACAAACATTTTTTTCAATATTTCTCAAGGAAATTTATTGTCAAGACAGATTAAAAAAAAAACAACTAAGTCGGAATTTTTTTGCTCGTAGAGTACAATATTTTTTGAACAAATTGTCTAATCAGATCAAAAACAGCAGTGGCAATTTTTAGATTGAATTGGATGATCTCAGAAAAAATGGTAAGGAAAAGAAATTAAGAGATCATTTTTGTGAACAATCAGATGAATTACTAAACAGGATTTGATGTGTACATTGAAATTGTTTTAATATCGTATATGTTCTGTGCAAAGATATTTTTAAAGATTGTAAAAATCGGAGATAATCAGTGAGACATAAAAACAGTTAATGATAATAATGATTTGAGATATATTGGGTGTTTCAGAAAAAAGATTCGGAATCAAATGAGAAAAAAACAATGGAGCGTTTAGCAGAACGGTTATCATCGTAGAAAATGGAATCGGTGACACGGGTTCAAACTCGTGATCAATTTTCCTTCAAATGCTTTCAAATTTTAATTGCGTGTGTTGAAATCAAGTCAAAATTCTATTCAATGTTTAAACGTTTTTTTTTTACCCAGATGAATAGCATTTCCATGTCTGAAAAAAAAAAGAATAATATACTAACCGAAGAATTTTTAGTTCTTTCTTCACGTGTTAAAATTTGAGAGCATTTGAACGAGAATTGGTCAAGTTATTAGATTACGAAATGATATTGATTTTTTTGAAACACGTCCTATAGATCTCATTTGTTGAAGTAGTTAATGTATTTCATGGAGTCGATATAAAAATCAGGATTTCAGATGCTGATTTTTAAGGCTTGCTTGAATTCCCTCAAGGATGATTGGCGTGACAGTCTTCATCCGTGGTATATATAGACTATAGACTTTATTTAACCATCCATTTTTTCTTTTTTCTGTAATATTTTATAATCTTTGGGAAAAATCTCCAGAATTAAACGAGCTAAATTTATGAGTTCTTTCCATATTGATTTTTTGGGTTTTTTTTTTAAAGAATATTTCTTTAAAATTCTTTTTTTGAAAGAATAGCATTTACATTTTACACTCGCTTTAAAACAAAGAAACTGGGTATGAGAGGAATGTTGGGATATACTAAAAAGGTTTCTTGGTTTGGTTTCTTTATTTTTAATGCTAAAGCCTTCCTTGCAAAGGAACAGTTGTGGCACTGTTTAACCAATAGATGGGAGGATCTGAGGGTTCATGCCTTTCCTAAGGGTAATTGTCCGAAAGTGAACGTAAAAGCACGACTGGAGTTCGGACAAGCTTACTAGGATTTCGCAGCCAAGCACGTTAGCCACTACACCACGGGTAATCCTCACAAATAGGATTGCCCAGTCGGCTGGGGCTGTAGAATACACCGACTACACCTCTGCAGAGGGGTAAGACCCCCTCACAACGAGTGTTCTGGATATGACCCTGAACAATCTGATGGTGGGGTTTCAGCAATGCTGGAGCTTTGGGGAATGCGGAGTACCCCTTTATTGCCATTGCTCCCGCGTCCACTTTGGCCCGGAGTGGTAGCACCTGATAGGGCCCTATCTATGGGTTAAATAGAACTAACAGCATACTAATGCAAAACTGAATTGATTGATTAAACTGAATAGCATGAAATAGAAATGTTTTTGACAATTAAACCGTACTTACATTTAAATTGCGTGCTTATGCTAAAATGAGTTGGTGGGAATAGAACTGTTTTTTGACATTGAAACTGTATTTACTCTGAACTAAATTGTTTAACATACAACTGTTTTGACATTTAACTGTGTGTAAACAAAATCTGTACTTTTACTAAACTAAATTAGCTGAATTAGAACTGCTTGACTAAACTGAATAGCTCGAAATAGAAATGTTTTTGACAATTAAACTGTACTTACATTTAAACTGCGTGCTTATGCTGAACCGAATTGTTTGAAATTGAACTGTTTTTAACATTGAAACTGTACTTACACTCAACTGAATAGTTATATATAACTGCTTGAATATTTTGAAATAGAAATGTTTTTGACAAACTCTGTACTTATGCTAAACTTAATTGTTTCAAATGGAACAGATTATTTGCCTAAAAATGAATTTGGCGTTAAATAACCTACAAAGGTTGATATGCCATAAAACCCAACAAACCAACCAGCCAACCATCACAAATCGGAAGGGACACCTGTTTGAAAATCATTAAAATCATTGCTTCGATCAAGTGAGTGTTAACGTAATGTATGTTGCTATTTTAAAAGCTCAGCTTAGTTTGGTAGAATGCTAAACTATAAAAGCGTTAGTTGGGAAATTGTGTTGTGGCAGTGATTCAAATGAGGGGGAATCTAATTTGAAAATCAGAAATTCGTAACTTTAGCTTTTTGGGTTTTATTGATGTTAAATCTTGGGTAATATAATACCGGAGTCTATTTTTTTCCTTGGTATAATGGTTAGCGAGACCAGGGTTCAATGGAGTCACACTAAAGACTCAAAAATGGTACTTGATGTCTCCTTGCTTAACACTCAGCATTATAAGATACGGATCAAAAGAAAGTGGAGCAATCCCGGGAAAGAAGGAGTGCCCACCCTTACACCTCGGTGTTGTAGCAATTGAAAAAGGAGCCTTTGGGACGCCCTCGACTACGGACAGACAACAGACTAAACTATATGGTATCATGTAACTAATGATAATCTTTTATAAACAATTAAAAGTTCATGTAACATTTCTTAGTAGAAATCATTTGTCAACAGTTACATGATTTTCTTGTATCTATTAAATAGTGACCATCTATTTACACATTTGAACTCAAGTCGCCGTCGCCAATGGCCCGGGAGACCTGGGTTCAATCCCAGGTCGAGTCATACCAAAGACTTTACAAATGGAACTTGATACCACCTTGCTTAACACTCAGCATTATAAGGTACGGTTCAAGGGTAAAGTGGAGCAATCCAGGGAATGGAGTAGCGCCCTCCCCTACACCTTGGTGTAGTAGCTATCGAAAAGGGAGCCTTCGGGTCACCCTCGACTATGGTCGCTAACTTACTTATTTAGACATAATTATATATTTTCAATTATTTTTATCAACTACAAATAATTTACCCTGGGAAAAGTTATGCATCTAATTGTTCGCCCTCCAGCTATGAGTAAAATAGTTGGGCAGACTGTGCTCTTTAGCCTTGGTATGGCAACTGATCTAGGAGAAGGAAAACTATGAATTCCATCCTGTTATACTCTGCTTAAAAAAACTGACCTTGTGTCGCATCTAGCTCGTGCGGAGGAGTTAGTAAATACATACTATAAATAATTCACGCACAAGTATGCAGTTTCAAGTAATCCTATCTAATCCTATTTACCCAACCCCTCCGCTCGGGCAGGATATGACACAAGGTCAATTTTTTTAAGTGGAGTTTAACAGGTTTGAATTCAGAGTTCTCCTCCTGGACTAGTTGGCTCACCAAGGCTGAAGAAGCCTGTCTGTCCAACTATTTACCCGTAGCTGGAGGGAGAATAATTGGATTCATACCTTTCCCAAGGGTATTAGTGCTATGTGAAATGCAATCAGTCTCGTCCAGGATTTGAACTCGTATCACCGTGTCCATTTCCCTACGACAATAACCATTACACCACGGGCACCTCCAAGTAATCCTATCTAATACAAATAATTTTCACTCACATCTCATAGGTACTACGAAGCCGGGTCTGAGTGGACTTGGAAGTAATGGCAATGAAGTTTTGACTCCCGAACTAGAGTCTCATTACTGGATGCAGTTTTGTGACATACCAGTAAGACGACTTTTTTTTATGAGAGTGTGTCTTACCCTAAAGCAAGGAATACAGTTAACCGACAGAATGAGTTAAAAAAACGATGAGACCAGCTGTCTTGGAAATCAACTACTTCAGCCACTTTGCAAACCATTTTATATTATATCTAGATTTATCTGCTAAACTTTGTCTCGCTGGTCGCATCAATGTAGTAGCTTGTGAGGATCGAACTCACGAATAAGATATTTGCACAGCGAGAGTGGTAACTACAGTGCAACGATATTTATGTTGCTTTTTATAAAACTTTGCTTAGTCTGACACAAGGCTAAATAAAAGAAGTGATAGTAATGTGTCATCCTCTCAAATAATGAGGTCTTATCTATTGTGAAAATCATAATTCGTAATTACGACTTTTTGACCTGGTTCGAACATAGATCTGTGGTGCCCGAGGGTAATACGTGACCCCAGAACCTGGAAAGTAGACTCAGTCATTTTGTTATATAATTCCTGTGTATGATTATATATTGTCTGTTTGGCCAGACTCCTGTTATAACCTAAATCTTATAATGGATTGGTCCATGGGAAATAGCGTTAACAGAGCTAAGAAAGAAAAATAAGAGTGGATAGCGATATAGAATAGACTAAAATTGGATCAAAGAAACGTAGCTCGTTTAAAAAGGGAATTAGAGAAAGAAAGAGTGTGTGAGTAATTGAAAGGAGGAAGGAAAGAAAGAGCCAATGAGTGTGTGAGAGGGTTAAAGAAAAAATGATTTTGTGAGCCAATAAGAGGTTTCAAGGTGTATGAAGTAGTAACGTTATAAGAGATAACGTAGCCGTAAAGTTTCACATTGAATGAAATTTATATGTGGTAGGGGGAGGGGATAAAAAGAAATGAAAGAAAAGGAAAAAGAAAAGGAAGAAAAGGCAGTTAAGTTTAGATGTTTGGGGATTGAAGTTAAGTTTAGCTTACCTTAACTTGTGTGTGTGTGTGTGAGAGAGAGAGAGAGGGGTGGTGGAAAAAAACTCAAAGAGAATAGAGAGAGAGAGAGAGAGAGAGAGAAAGAGAAAGAAGAATGGAGTGAGGGATTATGGAGAGAGACTGGCAGAAGATGGAGAGAAACTGAGAGAAGATAGATAGATAGATAGATAGATAGATAGATAGATAGAGATAGATAGATAGATAGAGAGAGAGAGAGAGAGAGAGAGATGATGGAAAGAGAGAAGATAAAGAGACATTGAGAGAGGATGAAGATAAAGAGTGGATGAAGAAAGAGGATAGAGAGAGAGAGAGAAAGAAAGAGAGGGGGTGGAGAAAGAATTAAAGAGAAGGAGAGGATAGAGAAAGAGAGAGAGAAAGAGAGAGAGAGAGAGAGAGAACGAAGATGGAGTGAGGTGAGATAGAGAGAAAGTGAAAGAGAATGGAGAGAGAGAGAGAGAGGGAGGATGGAGAGAGTGACGATAGAGAAAGAAGAGAAAGAGAGAAAGAAGGAGGATAGAAAGAGTTAGATAGAGGGAGAAGATAGAGAGAGATAGAGAGGATGGAGAGGGAAAGGATGAAGAGTGTAAGATGGGAAGAGAGATGAAGACGAGGAGTGGAGAAAAAGCAAGAAAGAAAGAAAGAAAGAAAGAAAAAGAAAAAGATAAAAGAAACAAGTAAATTTTTCGCTAGGTTGGAAAGACTTTAAAAATACCGGGACCATTATTAAATTGAATAAATTAAATCTGTATAATAATATTTTAATTCATTTTCTAAAAGAATCATCTGATAGAAATTCAAATATCCGTGATTTATATCTTTTATTTTGACCTTTTTTGACAGAATATTAACTAGTGTTGAAATAAACAAATAAATGAATAAATAAATACCAATTACAAATTCCACTAATTGACAAAGAAAATTCCTTAACTAAACCGTGTGTCATCTTAGAATCTTACCTGTCTGTAATCAACCATTTCTTAGTGTTTATCCAGAGAATTTCTCATCTAGTTTTCTTACTTCTACCTGACAGTTTCTTCACCTTCTACTACTCCTCCTTCTCCTTCACCTCCTCCTTCTTCGATTTTTTCGTCTCTTGCCGCTCCTCTTCCGACGCCGAGCGTGGTCTTCCCGCTTTATTTCTTCGTAACCGCTGCCGCTCGCTTCATCAAACCACGCTGCCTGCTGCTCTCCTTGTCACCTCAGATCCACCAGCGTGTTCCTGCAGTAAGCCTCGGCGGAGGCTGGCACCGCCTTTTGTTTATTTTGGATGAACCCTTATCTCCAGTCGATCAGCGTGGACTCGGATTACACTGGCCACTACTCTCACCGGCTTTTGAAGTTTATTTGAATTATTTTAAAAAAAAATTATCAGATTTTTTCTCACCGTCCGGAATTTTTTTCTAAAATCCTCCGCATTTTGCTTGACTTAGTGAAATTGTTTCATTTACAGAGCTATCTATCTATCTATCTATCTATCTATCTATCTATCTATCTATCTATCTCATTTTGTTAATATCTATCTAGCTATCTATCTATCTATCTCATTCCGTTAAGATCTATCTATCTATCTATCTATCTATCTATCTATCTATCTATCTATCTTTCTTCCCTCCCTGTTTTTCCTTCTCTGACTCGTGTGTTACAGTTTCAACCACTCGCCTTGAGACGGAGGGTATCAGTTCTTACATTTACGCGCTTGCATGCGTGTGCGTCTACTTTCTGGCCGCTGTCATTTGCTGCCCGCTGTTTACGGGTCTTCTCCTGGCTAAGGACTACAACGAAGACGACTCACGCAGACAACCAAAAGTTCTCCGCATGGAGAAGCAGACGGGTCACGACTCGTCAGGCGGATCGCACCACTTTATGGATACAGTGGTGACACTCAAGTTTGAGGAGAGAATTTCGGCCAAGACGAAACGGACAATGACCCGACTGGCCACCGTGATTGCCTACATCTTCTCGGTATCCCTACCGGCTTTTATACTAGCCGTGTATTATATTTCATTTTGGAATCACGAATATCCTCAAAGAATTGCGCCGAAACCTCCCGAGACTTCGACAGTGACGCACTGAATTCGAAAAAATTGTTGGAACTAGATAAATATAATAATAGAAGAAAAAAAATTCCCCCAAACGACAATAACAAAAAAAAAATGCAGGCGATAGCTTGAAAAAATTGAAGAGACGTAATGGAAGTCTTATCAATTAGGTAAAAAAATACATAAAAAATGAGGAAATTAAGAAAAAAGTAATTGAAGCAAAAGAAAGAAAGAAAGAAAGAAAGACTGTTTTTACCAGAAAAAATTTACCAATTCGAAAAAAAACTCCACAAAAACAATTAAAAGCTAAAAAAAAGAAAAAACATTGAATATTTAAAAATGAAAAAAAAAGTTGTGACAAAGAAAGAACGAAAGGAATAAATGAAGAAACAAAGAAATAAATAAAGAAAAAATAATAGGGTTTTACCAAAAAGTTTTACCAATTTGAAAAAATATTAAAGATTTACGAAAGAAAACAAGAGAAAGAAAAAAGACTTGAGGCCAAGAACGAATGAAAGAAAAAAAGAGAAAAAGAAGGAAAGAAAAGAAGAGTATGGATGTATTTTGAAAATACTTTTGTTATTAAATAACATTTGAACTGCAAAAAGATATTCTTGTCAAAGTAACATTCATCCAATTTAGGAACTGTTTATTTATTCATTTATTTATTTACTTATTTATTTTTAAAATATGCATTGATGTCACATCGACATGACATTCCAAAGGTCAGTGTTCACTCAATACTTGATTTTCTTTACGCCTGGTTCACATTTCATTTTTTTTTTTTTTTTTTTTGACGACTAAATGTCAAATTATGTTACTTGTTACACTGAAAATTTGTTATAATT
>OY757920.1:77696035-77708535 GCA_963585895.1 Sepioteuthis lessoniana | reverse complement strand
TCAAGCCTCCAGGACTCTTCTTAGTATTCTGGCCGTTCTCAACAATGCTGTCGTTTGGATGGTCTCTACTCGTCCGCCAACTTCCAAGTCCTCTAGTCTCTTTAGCAATCCTTTAGTTACTGTTCCAAACGCACCAGTTACAATTGGTATAATTGTCACCTGCATGTTCCACAGTTTTTTCAATTCCCTAACAAGGTCAAGGTACTTTACTCTTTGGGAGTTTCTCACATCAGCCTTAGCCGATTGTCTTTCACTGGAGTTTGAGTGACAACAAGTCTCCTCAAGTCTCTTGGACTCTTCTCAGTATTCTGGCTGATCTCAACAATGCTGTAGTTTGAATTGTGTCCCCTCCATCTCTTATTTCCAAGTTCCTTAGTCCTTTTACCAAACCTTTGGTGAGACTGTACTTAGAGCACCAATGACAATTTGTATAACCGTTACTTTCATGTTTCCCTCTTTTTTCGATTCCCTAGCGAGGTCGTATTATTATTATTATTATTATTTACTCTTTTAGAGTTTTTCACATCAGTGTTAGCTGATGGTTTTTCACTGGAGTTTGAGTGACAGCAAGTCTCCTCAAGTCTCTAGGACTCATCTCAGGATTCTGGGCGTTCTTAGCAATGCTGTCGTTTGGATAGTCTCTACCCGTCCGCCAACTTCCAAGTCCTCCAGGCCTTTTAATAATCCTTCAGTTATTGTGCCAAATGCACCAATCACAATTGGCACAATCGTTACTTTCATGTTCCACAGCTTTTTCAATTCTCTAGCAAGGTCGAGGTACTTATCCTTGTTTTCACTTTCCTTCAGATTTATTCTGTGGTCCGCCGGGACAGCAAAGTCGACAATTTTGCAAATTCTCTTTTTTTTTTGTTGATTATTATAAGGTCTGGTCTTCTGGTCGGGATTAGTTGATCCGTTTGTATGTTAAAGTCCCATAGGAGTTTATGCGAGTTATTTTCTAGGACAGGTGCTGGATGGTGCATATACCATTTGTTTGTACGGTCGAACACCAGTGTTAGCTGATGGTCTTTCACTAGAGTCTTGGTGGCAGCAAGTGTCTTCAGGTCTCCAGTATTCTCGCCGATCTCAATAATGCAGTAGTCTGGATTGTCTCGATTCATTCCCCGATTTTCAACTTTTCCACTATCCTTTTTTAAGCCTTTGGGGATCGTTCCGAGTGCACCAATTACAATTGGTATAATAGTAACCCTCAAGTTCCACAGCTTTCTTAGTTTTCTGGCAAGGTCCAAGTACTTGTCTCTCTTTACGCTTTCTTTGATTTTCACTCTGTGGTCCGCTGGGGCAGCAAAATCCACCATTCGGAAAATTCTGCTTTTTTTTTCGTTATTATCATCACTTGATGGCATTGAATTATTTTTATTATAATATTGTCTCATATTTTATTTATTTTCATTATAATTCATTTTTATCATATTTATCATTATTACTTCTTTGAGAGTTTTCACACCAGCGTTAGCCGATGGTATTCCAATGGAATGCAAGTTCCCTTAAGTCTCCAGGACTTTTCTCAGTATTCAGTCCGATCTTAATAACGCTGTCGTTAGGATGGTCTCCACTCGTTTTCTTATTTCCATATTCTCCAGTCCCTGTACTAATCATTTGGTAACTGTACCAAGAGCACCAACTACAAATTATATCGCCGTTACTTTCATTTTCCATAGTTTCTTTCAGTTCTCAGGCAAAGTCTTGGTACTTATCTTTCTTTTCACTTTCTTTCAGTCTTACCCTGTGGTCAGCCGGAACGGCATAGTCCACAATTTGGCAGTTTCTCTTCTTTTTGTTGACTATCACTAGGTCTGGTCGTCTGGCCGAGATTAGGTGATCCTTTTGTATGTCAAAATCATTATTATTAATCCGTTTGTATCACAAAATCCCAGAGGAATTTGTGTGTCCCATTCTCCAGGATAGATTCAGGGTTGTGCATATACCATTTGTTCGTATGGTTAAATTTCAAAATTCTTGCACAATTCCCAGTAAATTATCTTGTCCATCCAGTCGTGTCTACTCTTATACTCTTTCTGTGCTAATTTGCTGCATTCGCTTATAATGTGATTGATGGTTTCGTCTTTATCATCACATAACCTACATATGCAGTTTTGTTGTCTTATTATTATTATTATTATTTGTTTATCATCTTATTTTATGATCTTTTTCTTATTATCTTTATTTAATTTTGTTTATCATTATTATTTATTGTTTATTAAATCATTATTTTATTATCTTATTTTCATTAATAATTATTCATTATTGTTCATATTTTGTTATCCTATTTTTATTATCTTATTTATTTATTTTATTATAATTAATAATCATCGCGAGATTTTTATACTTGCGTTAGCTGATGTTCTTTCACTGGAGTTTGAGTCTTTTCAGTATTCTGGCCAATCGCAACAATGCGCTAGTTTCGATGGTTTTGGCTCATCTTCCGATTTCTATCTCCTCTAGCTTCCTTACCCAGCCTTTCGGGATCTTTCTTGGTGCACTAATTACAATTGGTATCACCGTCACTTCCATGTTCCAAAGTTTTCTTTTTAGTTCTCTGGCAAGGTCCAAGTACTTTGATCTTTTTCGCTTTCTTTGATTTTCACACGGTAATTGGCCGGGACGGCAAGTCCACTATTCGGCAGGTGTTCTTTTTTTCTTAACTATCACTAGGTCAGGTTTTCTGACTAGGATTAGGTAGACTGTATCACAAAGTCCCAGAAATTTATTATCATTATTATAATTATTATTTGATTAAATTATTCAAAATTTATCAGAAAATTATTGAAAAATTCTGATGGAAATCATATTTTTTCTTTGTTTCTTTTTTTTAAAGCCATGTTAACCTTAATGGGTTATCTAATGCCAAGGCTATCCTTGTCGAAGAATAGTAGTGGTACTATCTAACCTATAAATGAGGGGTCAGAGGGTTCATAATTTTCTCAAGGGTTATTAGCTCTAAAGTGAACGAACAAGATTTAGATTTCTTTCTCGCTTACTACGATGTCGCAGTCCAGCGTGTCTGCCACTACTCCACAGGGACTTGATCGAAAAGGTTACGTAGCAAATGAAGGAAAATACTTTTTAATTCACTATTTCTTTTATTCAAACTCTAAAACAAGAAACAAAAACACTATCCTCCCTAACAACTAAGAACAAACAACAACCCGTCGTTGTGTCATGGTTTACGAACTAGTTCGTTCTATCCTCTTTGGGTATCTTATACGTGTGACCTTGTGCCAAATCTAAGCTCTGTTTATTTTTATCTTTTAACTTAACGGACAAGTCAGGCCGAAAACATTGTTTCTCACTTGATTACCGAAGTTAAGCCTGCTCTGTACTTAGATGAGTGACTATTAAGAAACAACAGGTACGACGAGTACTCGGAGTATAACGTTGTGCTCATGGCTTTTCATCAATCTACTGGCTTGACACTATATGTCATGCCCAGATCAGTTTTTGATCTTATCTATCCTCTAAACTTTCTGTTGTTAGAAACGTGATGTAATGGTTAATAAGCAAGGCCAGTAGTTCAATCACTACTGAGTAATGATTTGATCCTCACTAGATGCTCCATTTTTTTCAACCTTGTGCCAAACCTGGTCTACGCTTACTTTAAAAAGGGTTTATGGTCAACTCACAGTAAAAGCGCGGGTTCCAGCCAAATCGTGTCCTGGATATGATATTAAATCATCAGATAATAAGGCTCTAGTCTTGGAGATTTGGGGAATGTAAAGTACCCCTTCATTGCCATTGCTATCAGATCCACTCTGACTCGGAATGGTAGCACCTGATAGGGTTCTATCGATAGAAAAAACTGATGTTAAATTGTGATTGTTATATAGCAATATTTGAATCAATTTAACTATGCAAAAAAGAGCTCAGGTTCGTTTAGAAATGATATCTACAAAATGTATTTGCAGATCATATATATATTTGATATATATGTATAAAGAGGATTTAGCATTAAATAACCTAGAAATGGTTGATATGCCATAAAACCCAACCAAACCAAATCTTATATATTTGATATATATGTATGTAGGAGTTGACATTAAATAACTTACAATGGTTTATATGCCATAAAACCCAACCAAACCAACTATTATATATTTGATATATATGTATAAAGATGATTTGGCATTAAATAACCCACAGTGATTTATATGCTATGAAACCCAACCTAATGAAATCTTATATATTTAATATATATGTATTAAGAGGATTTGGCATTAAATAACCAGCATTTTGGTTTTACAGGATGTCAACATTTGCTGCGTTATTGCTTGCTGAATTCAGTCTTCCTCATTGTATTTATATGGTTTTAAGAAACAATTTGAATTTTATAACAATAATTTCTTTGCTTACGTTTATAGGATTTCAAATATTCGTAAGACAAATATTTTGCACACAAATTTGTTTGACTCTTAGATTGGACTCTAACGAGTTTCAGAGTGGACCTAGGCGTAATTGCAACAAAAGCCTGACTCCGCTTTGTTCAGAGCTTCAAGACTGAAACCTCCCCACCAGATATAGTTCATTATATAAATATATGAGAATCATTTAACACATAACGTGAATTTTGCCTAAAAAGTTGGCAATTGGAAGTAGTTTTTACACTTGCACCTTTTTCAACAAAATCAGTTGTGATAATTCTTTTCATGTCTCAGAAGACTGTCAGCATGACCTTTTTTAATTGGCTGCTGCACCAGGAACTTTTTCTTTACCAAAGAGTCAGTTTGTTTTCATTCCATGGACTGTTTCTTTTTAAGATATACTTTTCCGTACCCATCTCGCAATCTTCAGTAAATTTCTTGTGGTTTACACTTCTAAGCCGCTATAAGTTTGATGACAGACCTCTGTTCAAGCCTGGGATAACAGTTTGATTTGTCTCCATTTTTAGTAGTCTCAAGCAATTTTTGGTGAGATTAAGATAATTTTTGCTTTGAAAAATTGCAAACAATACAAAATTTACATTTATGGGAAAAAAATCTAAATTTCATTCTATTTTTCTCGAAAAAAATCCCTTATTTATTGAATGACTCTCGTATATATATATATATATATAATCTGAAATTTGTCTCACACACACACACACACACACACACACACACACATACATACACACACACACACATATATATATATATATATGCTTGAAAAAGATTATGCATATATAAAACGGTAAAGTTGGCGACCGTAGTCGAGAGCTACTCGAAGGCACCCTTTTCAATAGCTTCTACACAGAGGTGTAGGGGAGGGTGGTACTCCTTTCTCCTGGATTGCTCCACTTTACCCTTGTCCATACCTCATAATGCTGAGTGTTAGGCAAGTACCATTTTTTGAATCTTTGGTATGACTCGACCTCAGATTGAAACCCGTCTACTAGGCTATTGATGAACACTCTGCTCACTTGACCACTGGAGCGGTATATATATATATATATATAATTTCTGTCAAGTATACATAGATATTGGAAAGAGTGGGTTTTTAGTTTTGGTAAGGCAAAAAGTCTGGATGAAGGAAAACACTAAGCCCAAACTTGATGTACCCTGCATTAAAAAGAGATATTGTGTTGCACCCTGCTCATGGCGGAAGAGTGTTGTAAATATATCAATACATAGAATAAAGCATTTAACATTTTTCCTTCACAGATGTATAAAATTACAGATACGCATATAATATCTCTGTCTTTCACTTGCTCTCTCTCTCTCTCTCTCACACACACACTCTCACACACACACTCACTCGTATATATATAATCTTAGGCGCTACAAGTATTTATTTTTCAGCACAATCCTATCAATGCTCTCAATTCAGTGGCGAATATAAATTCAGGAGATCCAAAATTATATTACCTAATTAAAGCGAGCATTGTCATATGATTATTGATAGAACATCTTGTATGCACTGACGACATATAAAATTGCAATACTCTAAATAAAGATGCACATTTTGACCTAGATTATCTCGATGTACATGATAGATGTAGTAGATAAAATTTTCAAAGCCTTCGGCATGGAATGAAATGTTACACAATGATATTTATCCACAGTATGTTCGTATGCTGGCGTGATTTTAAGTCTCTGTTATTTATGACTTACTGAGCTGAACTTAGCAGGCGGCCAGGTGTATGGGGCACCTAGTGAGGTTCGAAGTCACAAATAGTGGCTGGCTAACCATTATACCATGGGAGGCGACCAACTGTTTAATTTAGGATCTGAGTACTGTTGATAATCCCTTATTTGGGCACCTGTGTAATTATCGATCTGCATTTATGATTATTTATTATTATCCTGTAATATTACTAGTATATTTAGTCTTATGTAAAGAAGCATATATTCAGGATATTGTAATTTTATTTCTTCTCTCTCTCTATATATATATATAGAGAGAGAGAGAGAAGAAATAAAATTACAATATCCTGAATATATGTTTCTTTTAGGAAAACGAGGACTAATATATATATATATATATATATATATAAGTCCTCGTCTTCCTTATGCGCATGTTGACTTCGCTTTCAGTAGATGAGACAGCAAGACTTACATGCATATATACATACGTGCGGACACCAAATTCAGTCTAGAGGACCTGCCAAGAGCTTTGAACGATAGAGACGGATGATGATGATGAGAGATAAATAGAGAGAAGGAACTTCATGCTATCAGCACGATTTATTGATATATATATAGATATATATATATATCATCATCATCATGTCGCGCCGCCAGCGCGGATATCCTTGACCCTCTCTCGCCATTTCTCCCTATCATTCATCGCCTCCGGCAGGTTTTCAGGGTCACATCCTGTGTCCTCACATAGTTGCTGTATGTATGTTCGTGCTGGTCGTCCCACTCTTGCACATCCATATGTGGGGGTCCACAGGAGTACATCGCTTATGAGCTCGTCCTTGCTTCTCCAGCAGTGACCTGCGTGTCTGGTTCGTCGAACTTGTATAGTTTTCGTGATGGGGGGCAAGTGTCTGTATAGTTGGAGTCTCGTGGGGTGTTGTCGCCAGGACTTGTTTAATACTGCTCTCAACATTCTTGTGTAATTTCCGTCCAGCCTCCTCTCCAGCCGCTTCGTAAGCGTCCATGTGGTGCATCCATATAGCAGTATCGACACAACCGCTGCCTGGAAGAAACTGCGTTTCATTTTATCAGTTAGGTCCGACTTCCATATGATCGAGAGCCTATCGATAGCTGTCCATGCCTTCGTCAGTCGTGTGTCGATGTCTTTTTCGGTTGATGAGACGCTACTTTCTAGGTAGGTGAATTTGTCGACTTTCGATCGACAAAATCAGAGAAAATGGCTTCGAGCTGACTAAGAGAAGAAGCAAAAGGTACCCCGAAAAAACAATCACGGACGCCGACTACGCTGATGACTTGGCGATACTAGCGAATACGCCTAATCAAGCAGAGACACTACTGCATAGTCTGGAACGAGCCGCAGCTGGCATTGGCCTCCATGTCAATGCAAACAAAACTGAATATATGTGTTACAACCAATATATATATATATATGCACTAAAACTGTCATATATATATATATATATATACATGCAACTATAAACCTGTAAAGACAGCACATCACATTGAGATTTTATTGGAACAGCACACAGAGAATGAAACAATATCCAGTCCAATTTGCAGCTGAATGATTATTTTGTTGGAGTAGTCATCGCAGCGTCGTGACTACCGTGCTGGAGTGCGACATCGTAGTGAGCGAGTTCGAATTCCAGTCGCGTTATTGCGTTTACCCTCGGACCAATACTTTTGAGAGAGGTATGAAACCCTCTTATCCCCCAGCTATGAGTTAAATAGCACGGCAACTGTCCTTCTACAAGAATGGCTTTGACATTAAATAACCCACGAATTTAATATGCTACTAAAAGAAACCGATAAATTTCTTAGGTGTTCATTGCCACTGAACATCACTTTTTATCATCCAAGGGCACCTCTGGTGGTAAAATGGTTTACAAGCTCGACTTAAAAGCCTCTAAGAGTGAGTTCGAGTCTCATTGGGTGCACCTTTCATATGGCCTTGTGCAACATCTGAGCAAAAAGCTTAGTAAAGTACCACTTTTATCATCCAAATTCTCGAAATTTGGTATTTTATTCTTCTATTATAAATTCATCCAAAACGTACAGCTGGTTCTACACAAACCTTCATCCAAAACGTACAGCTGGTTCTACACAAACCTTCATTGCTATATAGAAATCCCCATTATTGGTTGACCAACCGTTCACACGGGTCCTCATGCTTTGAAATCGACAAGAGCGCCCATCATATACGTATTTACTCAACCCAAGCGCTTGAGAAGGATATGATGCATGGTCAATTTTTAAGCGGATTTTAACAGGTTTGACTTTTGAGTTTTCCTTCTCCTAGACCGGTTGCCATACTAAAGTTTAAGAGCCCTACTATTTACCCATAGCTGGAGGTAGAATAATTGGATTCATATATTTCCCAACGATATTAGCGCTATGTGAAAATGCAAACAGCCTTGTCTAGGACTTGAACTCAGGTTGACCTGTCTGTTTTAAAAGACGATAACCATTACTGAACGAATATCCCTCACACACACACACACACACACACACACATATATATATATATATATATGTGTGTGTGTGTGTGTGTGTGTGTGCTAAAATTGTTATTATATTGTAACAATGACCCAATAAAAAAGAATATTAAAGAAGGATCAGAGTAATTTCCTGTCGAATTTGCAAATAAATGCAAAATTTTTTAGGTCTTAATTGGCAAAGAATCCTCAAAATTCTTGATATAACAGAAATAAGTAGGAAATGCCACTTGAAAACAATTACTTCTAGCTAAATAGACGCATCAGTATCATTATGGATCACTGATACAATAAGAACTAATTGTATTCACAAATTGCCTGGTATACACACACACCCATCTACGTATACACATGCACACTCACATATAGATGTGTTGTAACTTGTATATTCGAGTTTACAGAGAAAGAAAAAAAACACATCAAGTAGTTCGATAAGAAAATACGTTTTACTACACAAGATATAGTGAACGAACAATCCGTACTTGACAAGTGACATTCACATATCTCGTTCCCTTTCTCTCGTCCGAGCCTTGGCTATTCTTAAGAAGCAGATGATTACATTATCTTGCCTTTAGGTAGTATATGACAATATAGAAGTTTACATTATAATTAGTTGCTGTTGGAAGTATGATTTATTGTTATTCCAACCCTTTAAACGATTACCTATTTAAGTGGAATGTTGTTTAGTTTAACATAAATTAAGACTGATATAAACTTTGAGAATAACAAAAATCGTTCCGTCAACATTAACCTCTTTTAATTTAACATCTAATCATATTTTATTATTCAAACTATTTCACTTTAGATACAACGAAGGAATTCTCTATAATATAACGGCTCAAGTCCTGGACTGTGACACCATAGTAAGTGAGTTCAAACTCTAGTCGTGATATTACGTTCACTTTCAGGCAATTACCCATGGGAAATGTGTGAATCCCCAAATAAAGGAAATCTTCATAACATTAACAAAATACAATACTGCAGCGGGAACAAGTTAAACTATTGCTCGTAGTGACTACTTAGCATATTTAGGTGTTTGTCGCGTGCCCCACCAAACAGGAAGTACAGACCAAAGCTTTTTTTAAACCCAGACACCCCCGGAGGCCCCCAAAATACCTTAGATCTCGTCGGTAGTCTCCTAAAAAGAGGCGTTTCAGGCGCCAAGCGATAAACCTAGCTTCTCCGAGTAGGAACAAAGCCTGGGGGAGACGGTCCCCCTGAGGCTCGAGGTGGGTCGGCCGCGTGACGTGAATGCTAGGCTTCCCCGGCACTTATGTTAGGCAGCCTCGACCGAGTAACAGTCGACTTAGTATATTTACCCACCCACTCATAATAGTTTCCAACGTATTCATGAGGAATGGAAAATACCATTTAATTTTCATGGGTACGATATATAACAGCTAACAAAACCAACAAATATAGTGTTTAGACAATAAAACTATGATCAGACAGGAGAAATTAACCCTCAAATAATATATACGGCCTCCATAATCCCTTTGAGGTTGATCCAGTTTGTCAGAAAATAAAATTCTGAGAGAGGAGAGTATATGAGCCACCAAATCGTATAGTAAAGGAAGCCATAAGATGCAGCATGGTGGAGATGAGCAAAGCAAATGAAGCTAAAAGTGGGTGTACGTTGCAATTCATCTGATGCTGGGTGGAGGAACTTCATAAGTCAATGACCAGGGTCAAATAGTTCAGTCAGAAAACAACCGCTACTTCTCTACAAGGGTGGCGTCTATTGATGAGGAGAAAAGAACAGCTATCGAAAGTTTACCACGACTCTGGTTCAAACCATAAGTCCAAACCACATCACCCTTCATGTGGTAAACTAGTATTGCGTTCTAATCCCTGTATTTAAAAAATCCCCTGCACAGCCCAAACCAAACTTGCTTAGATGCAAATGGACTCTTATGAATGGATGTACCAGCATTAGCTGCCGAGCAAGGACTTGCATACATTAGCTCTGTGCGGATACTGGATGCAATCTAGATGACCTGCCAGAAGCGATGAAAAATGGGGAGGGATGGTGTGTGTGTGTGTGTGTGTGTGTGTGTGAGAGAGAGAGAGAGAGAGAGTGAGAGAACTTTGTGTTATCAGCATGGCTTGTTGATAACATATATATATGCATATTTAAAGAAGGTTGTTGTAGGTCCAAAGAAAGAATAAGGATATACTTAAAATAGAAAGGTCTATGAAGAGATTTGTATTTTTTGAATTTATTTATTTTGTTCTTTAAATAAATTCAAAAAATACTAATCTCTTCGTGGACCTTTCTATTTTAAATATATATATATATATATATATATATAAGCTGGCTGACCGTACTCGAAGGTGACCCAAATGCTCCCTTTTCACAATCTACTACACTGAGGTGTAGGAGAAGGCGCTACTCCTTTCCTGGGATTGCTCCACTTACCTTTGATTTGTACCTTATAATGCTGAGTGTCAAGCGAGGAAGCATCAAGTACAATTTTTCGAGTCTTTGGTATAACTCGACCTGGGATTGAACCTTTGTTTCCCGGGTCACTGGCGAACGATATATAATCAGTAAACCCTTTTTGTTTTCAAAAAGATGAATGGGAATGGTATCAATGCTAAAGAACCAAGTCAGCTCAATTATTTACCAATATGAATAGGGATGAACGATGGGCGAGAAGAGTTGGATTTATGCCTTTCTCATGAACATTAGTCTGAAGTAAAACGTGAACAAACTCGTTCAGAGTTTGAACTTAGCTTGCTCAGTTCATTTTCTGCGAAGATAGGCATTATCCCACGCGTGCCACTCGAAGTAAAGACATTTTATATATTGAATAATAAGAGAGAAAATAAATACGACCCGAGTTATTCAGACATGTTATTTCAGCACCTGTTCAAATATTGATCTGCATATGGGATAATTTACTATAATCTTACTAGACTATCAGTACATTTACTCTTAAATAAAGTAAAGCACGTATTCAGGATGTTGCAGTTTTATTTTTCGTCAAGATTGGCCCAGTCGGCTAGGGCTGTAGAATATACCGACCGCATCTCTGCAGAGGGGTAAGGCTCCCCAATGAGTGTCTTGGATATGACACTAAACAATCTGATGGTGAAGTTTTATTAATGCTGAAGTTTTGCGGAATGTGGAGTACCCCTTCATTGCCATTGCTCGCAAGCCCACTTTGACCCGGAGTGGTAGCGCCTGACAGATTCCTATCTATGGGTCGAATAGAACTGTTTGACATTTAAACTGTGTTCAAACAAATGACTTATGCTATACTGAATTGTTTGAAATAGAACTGTTTAATCATTTAACTGTGTGTAAACAAGTGATTGATATTTAATTGAACTGTTAGTGATACATAGCAATATTTGAAAACATTAAACTATGTGCAAACAAATAATTAATAATAAATAGAATTATTCGTATTTGAGAGAAATAATTGAAACCATTTAACACCGTGAAAAAACTAGCTGTCTACAAAATGTGTTTAGAAATCATATATTTAATACAGATGTATAAAAAGGATTTGACATTAAATAACATACAATGTTTGATATGCCATAAAATCAAACCAAATCGTCAAGATATGTATAAACACATGTATATGCTTTTGTAAGAGATAAGGGGGGTCATATTATATACTATGTATGGATTAACCCGACCCCTCCGAGCAAGCAGGATGAGACATAAGGTTTTTTTAAGCGGATGATTTAAGGATTGAATCGTAAGTTTTCCCTCTCCTACTCTGGTTGCTATACCAAGGTAAAAGGGCCCAGTCTATCCTATTATTTATGATGGGAGAATTGTTGAATTTATACCTTCCACTAGGGTATTAGCGCTTAATGAAATGCAAACAGCCTTTACCAGGATTTTAATTCAGGTTATCATGTCCATTTCCTTCGACGATAACCATTACAC
>OY757920.1:77651035-77691035 GCA_963585895.1 Sepioteuthis lessoniana | reverse complement strand
CAACGAAACGATAGACGGATGTATTTAAGTCTGCCGGTATGATGCGACACAAGGCAAAATTTTGATATCTATGGAGGATCCCGTGGTGTAATGGTTTTCATAGGAAATAAATGAGTTCAAATCTTGGACGAGGTTGTTTGTATTTTAGATAGCTTTAATACCCTTTGGGAAAGGTATGAATTCAACTATTCTCCCTCCAGCTATGGGTAAAATAGCAGAGCAGATTGGATTCTTTAGTCTTGGTATAGCAACCGGTCTAAGAAAAGGAAAACTCTGAATTAATACCCGTTAAACTTAAAAATTGACCCTATTGTAGCATCATGCTTGCGCGGGAGAGTTGGTAAGTACATAGAAATGCCTTTTTTGTGAGTACGATCAATAGCAGGTTTGTCAAGGTCTCAAGAAGTGAGCATATCTTCGATAGGGCATAAGGTACCGAGTGAGGATCAAACTCACTGCTAAGTAGTAACTGATCTGCAAGACCAACTTCCTAATTATTATATCAGCTTATACGTGTACATATATATATATTACCGGCTCATTGGCCTAGTGGGTAGAGTGTGCGCCAATTGTCCGGGAGACCTGGGTTCAATCTCTGGTCGGGTCATATCAAAGACTTTCAAAATGGTACTTGATACCTCCTTGCTTAACACTCAGCAGTATAAGGTACGTATCAAGGGTAAAGTGAAGCAATCCAGGGAAAGGAGTAGCGCTCTTCCCTACACCTTGGTGTAGTAGCTATGGAAAAGGGAGCTTTCAGGTCGCCCTCGACTACGGTCGCCAACTTTTTTATACATATATATAGTTCTGATAATCTTGGGAAAGGTATGAATCCAACTATTCTCCCTTCATCTGTGGGTAAAATAGATGGGTAAGATGAACTCTTTAACTTTGGTATAGCCACTGGTCTTGGAGAAAGAAAAACCTCGAATTACAATCTGTCAGACTCTGCTTAAAAGATCAACCTTGCGTTGGGTAAATAAAAGCATATATGTGTGCGAGTGTGTGTGTATGTCTGATGATTTGGTTTGGTTTGGTTTTTATGTTGGTTATTTAATGCCAAATCCATTTTTATACATATAAGCAAGTAAAGTCGGCGACCTTAGTCCAGGGTGACCGTAAGGCTCCCTTTTTAATAGCTACTACACTGAGGTGTAGTGTAGAGCGTTACTCCATTCCTTAGATTGATCCACTTTGCCCTTGCTCCTTACCTTATAGTACTGACTGTTAAGCAAGGCGGCGTCAATTACCATTTTTTTTAGTCTTTGGTATGACTCGATCTGAGATGAAACCCCGGTCCACTGGACCATTGGCAGACACTCTACGTATTGGGCTAATGCACATAAAGAGTTCTATTTCAAACAATTCAGTTTAGCTTTAGTACACAGTTTAGTCCTATTCGAACCATAGATAGGAACCTATCAGGTGTTACCACTCCGGGTTAGAGCGATGGCAATAAAGGGGTACTCCGCATTCCCAAAAGCTCTTCTTGCATCACTGCAGTCATATCATTAGATTGTTTAGTGTCATATCCAGGACACTAGTTGGGGGAGTCTTACCCCTCTGCAGACATGCAGTCGTTATATTCTGCCACCTCAGTCAACTGGGCCACTGTGTGTCCGAGAGATCAAGAAAAAGGGTTATTATATAATATGTTATATAAGTAAAGATACTATTTACTTAAAAGAACAGAGTAAGAAAAGATTGCGCATACACACTTGTTCAGAGAGGACAATCAACTAGTTAACGAAGAACAACTTTTATAATTGGAGGATCTATGAACAGTATTAAAAAAGAAGAAGTAAGTGTTCATTAAAATTCACCGGCATGATGCGATACAAGGCCAATTTTAAAGCTGAGTAAATTTGGTTTGAATTAAGTGTTTTTCATCTCCTACACTAGTTGCCGTATCAGGGCTAAAGAACCCAGTCGGCCTCAATATTTACACATATACATGGAGGCGAGTCCATTTTCTATGATGCACACCATTATGTGACATGTGCCTCCGTTTGTAACCATAAAATGCATGCAAAGATTACCTGATTAACAGGCGACTCTTTAAACGAAGATGTTTATATCTAAATGGAATATAGAGACTTTAATCTCCCGATACTTTAAATATAAATATATCCCCTGGTCTCAAGTATGCATATGTGTAGGGCTTCGCAGATTTATTTTGGAAGTCGCAATAGACCAATGATAACCGTTGCCCCACGCGCACTTCCAGAAGTAAATGTAATTTATTTATTCAATAAAAAAAACAAAAAAAATTATCCTTATTACCGACGATAAAAATTATTTGTTTTTATACGAGAATTTTTTGACAACTTTGAATTCGCTTTTATTATTATTTGAATTCCGTGGGGTCTCGATTTTAATTTTTTTAGAATAATGCTATGATTTTTCTATAATTCAATAAGTCCCGGTACTTTATCATGTGAAACAAAATAGGTGTAAGCGCTTTTTCATTAGTCCGAATTGACACTCAACAAGTGAATGTATCACCATTCAAGAAGCCAAGGCAACTGAAGCTAGAGTGTACCAAACGATTGACGACGATGTCATGACCTAGGGTGACTTACTTTGAATCGACCAGGAACTTCAATCAGTCAGTCCCAATACTTGAAATTAATTCTTGGCATGCATCACAAAACAGTAGAAACAGTTTTGTTCTCGGACTAAATACAGCTTAATGACAGAGATCCCTGGAAGTCATATGCAAAATTGATTTGAGTTGTGACAGTCTTTGGTCACGACCAGTCCAGTTTTACCGGTTAACCGATGTTTCGTTCAAAGTTGTGATTGTATCTAAAAGGAGATCTATCTATCTCTCACCGGGGTCTGGTCGAAACTGCACAAGCTATCGGTTAATTCTACCAAGAAGAAAAAGAAGCAAAAACGTATTACGATATTACACTTGCCTCTTCTTTATTTTCTCTTCGAGTTTATCCTGGCCAGGGGAAGAAGGAGTAGGGGAATCATATCTGACTTGCCAATTTGGGTTTGGGAGCTGATATTTTGCCATCGCGATTATCTCAGTCTGTCTGGTTACTGTAGTTCAAAATAGAGTCATACCTAGAAGTAATTCCTGATAGAATAGATTTGGTATGGATCGAAACCTTATCTCATGTACATTAACATATCAAATATCTCAGAGCATTGGTCTTAATCTTTCACACCAAATAGACCATAGGGGAGCTGTTTACATGAATTTTCCGAAAAAAACACAAAAGTTAAACAGGTGTATAAGTAGAAATCTTTATAACCTTATAAATTTCATAGCTTTCTACCTAATCATGGTATGACTATTTACTAAGTTGCCAAATTTTGTTGACATCATCATTTTTCACCACCAGAAAGTTATTTTCTTAATCAATAATAGGCCGATATCATTCTTTTAATCGAAAAAGTTAAGTATAACCTATATTTGAACATTCAATCAATAATATATTGAATATTTTTAGGTTTATAAGTTTTTCAAAAGTAATAGGAAAACAAAATATAATCCGTCGTTTCCCTCTATCCACACATGTATCGGTTCTAATGTTTCACAAAAAAGTATTGGAGAAAAATTGTCTTCTCAAAATTACTCAAATTGTAGCACATTAAAAAGTAAGGGAAAGAATCAGAGATACCTTTGCTAACTTGAAAAGCTATTGAGAATATCAAGTCATGATGTGTACAAGAAAATAGAAGTGAAAGTGAAAGTGCACTTGCAATAAAATCTAAACTAATAAATTAAAAATGTTTCTTGAGAAGTTGTCATTCTAGTTTTACTCGTCGGAATTATCTCATATATTCTGCTCGACAATCTCCACAAGCTTGCGCCCACGGTAATCCATAATGTGCATAAACTTATTTCATTATTTGTCAAAAATGACTGAGATGAAACTTGATAGTTCTTATCATTTTGAGTATTCGGACTATTGTCTTCATCTTTTTTACTGTTATATCATAACATTCCCTCCGACTTCTTCAGGTATTTCGCTTTGAAGTTCCGTGTTAGTTCCCGAGTTCGACATGAAAAATGGAAAAGGTCGAAGGACGCATCAGCCGAAAATTAGTGAATATATCAATAAAAAGAAGGAATACTCGAAATGATAAAAAAAAACTTGTTTTGCATAGAGTTTTTGAGGATAACTTGCAATTGCAGTGACAAACAGATGCACATGGTTGATCTGTTTTGACTGAGATCAAAAATTTGTCAACAAGATTCCTACCACATTTTATTGCATCAAGAACCTCCAATAGCACTGTAAAATGGTAAACGAAAAGAAATGGTAAAATGCTGCACACACTTTTGGTGGAAGACTACTTAATTCAGTTTATTGGTGATTATATTAGGTCGCTTATTCAGAAGTTACTGCCTCAGTTTAGAATTCTGTGGCTTTCTCATGAGACTATCTTTAAACAGCACCGTTGGTTTATGTATAGGTTCGAACCCGAAATGATCCTGAATGTTCTCATTTGATTATGCCTGTGTAATCAACCTACTGAAAAGATTTTGGGATCGTAGTTGATCAGCTTTCCCTGAATGTTCACAATTGTGGGGGAGGGGATAATCTAACGTCTTAACCTGATGCTTTCTCTTTTTCAACATATATTCCAAGAGATGCTTGAATTTTTCCAACTACATTCTCCACATCATCGCAGTTGACACCATCTTCAGCTGAGGGAACAACATCACGAGAAAGTGTGATACTATGCCTGTCAGGGTACCAAATGTGATACTATGCTTGTCTCGGTACCAAATGTGAAGAGTGTGACACGATGTCCCCATCTCGGACATCAATAGATGTTACACTTCAAACAAAAAACGACTCAGTTGTTGCACATAGCTGTCATCGATAAACAAGAGAGGGAG
Organism: Sepioteuthis lessoniana; assembly: GCA_963585895.1. NCBI lineage: Eukaryota > Metazoa > Mollusca > Cephalopoda > Myopsida > Loliginidae > Sepioteuthis > Sepioteuthis lessoniana. Next base: position 77,686,171 of record OY757920.1, on the reverse strand, counting down.
GGAGAGAGAGAGATAGAGAGAGAGAGGGAGGGAGAGAGAGAGGGAGAGAGGGAGGGAGGGATGGAGGGAGAGAGAGGACTTGTAAGGGCTATGAACAGAGACACACTTGCCGCTACACAGAGTCACCTACCCGCTGTCGCTGCCGGAAGGCCCCTGTGGATATCAACTCTGTCTCAACTCTAACTCAACTCGCAACTAAAACTCAACCAACATCTGATTAATTTTAGAATTCTCTAATTTTTACATATTCTAAAATTAAGTACATCATTGGTGTGATGTCATCTCACTAAGTCATTACGTAATATCATCATGATCATCACACGTGTCTCTAACTTTTCATTATGTTTTTATTTAATTCCCATCAAACTTATGACACGACATGAATCCATTTTGTTTACATTTGGCCTTCCTGTCCTTAGATGTCCTTGGCTTTTCCAATTTGACTCAAAGATTACAATCAAAGATTCTAGCCAACTTACAATTTTACCAAACTAAATTATAAAATAATTAGTATCATTAATTATCACTCTAAATATTTTATAAAAGTCTTTTCAGCAATAACTATTCAAAGTCAAATTGTTCGTGAGTATCAAAGTAGGATAAGGGCTCTCTAAGATCTTGGTTGCTTCGTTCGATATGGCGACTGGAAAGTTCCACATGCCGTTCACTTGTTCGCAGCCGTAAATTGGTGAAATCGATGCTGTATTGAGTACACTGGTGCACCAATTCATTGTTTTAATCAAAATAACCCTGACTGATTCAGTGACCCCACGTTGTCGAGTAATTCCGCCTCTGCTTTTCAATGATATCATGAGTACTGTGGGACTATCAGATCAGGTCATCATCATCATCATGTCACGCTGCTAGCATGGATTTCCCTGACTCTCTCTCTCCCCACTCATCTCTATCTTCCATTGCTTTTGGCAGGTTTTCAAGACTACATCTTGTGTTCGTACAGAGCTGTTGTAGATAAGTTCTAGTTGGTTGGCCAACACATGTACGTAAGTGTGAAGAGGAGAACGTCACTTATGAGTTCCTCCTTACTTCTCCCGCAGCGTTCTGCATGTGTTGTTCGTCTTATTTGGATGGTTTTAGAGATGGGAAGTAAGTGTCAATACAGCTACTGTTTTGTGGAATGTTGCTACCAGGATTTGTTCAATTTAGCTTGTTGCATTCTTGGGCAGTTTCCGTCTACCTTTTACTCTATACGCTTAGTCAGCGTCCATTTGGTGCACCCATATAGTAGAATTGACAAAACCACTGCTTGGAAGAGATTGCGTTTCATTTTGTCGGATAGATATGACTTCCATATGATCGATAACCTATTGATAGCAATTCATGCCTTCACTAGTCGCATATTGATGTCATTTCAGTGGATGAGATGCTTCCGAAGTTTGTGAACTTGTTCACTAAGGAAACTGCCTTTACTTCTCTATAAGAGTGACGTCTATTGATGAGATTAAAATACACCCATCGAAAGATTGACATGACTCTCACTCAAAACATGTCCATATCACTCTATAGGCGTCCTAAAAACTTGTCACTTTTTTATTGTGTGAAATCCAAAGCGTGAAAACTGTTCATGCTCCAAAGGATAATTTTCAGGTTACTCTATTATTGTTGACAGATATCAATTTGCACTTGTAGTATAATTCTTGCTGTTGCAGCGTTGTGCATTGTTATTCTTCTCGCAGTTGTGGTGTGGAGATGTCAGTCCCCGGTCTTCTCGGCAGTGATGTAATCTTTCATCAATTTTACGTAGCGTAAGTACAGTCATTTATACTTTTCAGTGCATGATTGTGATGATAAACTATTGATAACTTCTTTGAGCTTCTCGTCTAGATGTGACACTGAGGCCCTGAGGAGGTTAATTAAAAGAATTAATAGAAGAAAATAATAAAGTGAAAGGCGAAGATGGTTGAAAAACAATTTCTTTTGAAACACCTTTGTATTTGTCAGAATCAGTGAAAAGTACCTAAGTACTTAGGGATATGAAAAGTGTCATAATTTTATAATCAGTCGTTCTAGGGTTGTTTTGGCGAAAGTTAAAATTGTGTCATTATCATACAGCGGAGAGGTCAAAAAGGGTAAACAGAATTAACATCAAGGTGGAGAGTGGGAATATGATGTTTACGAAAGAAACCTGGGAAATGATATTTTTTGAACCTAAGAAACAAGCTTTTTGTAAACGTAGGCGTTTTTCGTGATTCGAGTATCATGTGATAAAAAGTGTCCCCCCTACAGTAGAGTGGAGTCAGGTGAAATATAGAATAAATTGGATTTTTTTACAATGGGTGGAACAAATGTCCGGTTCCTAATTTGGGAAAAATTATTTCGTCATTAACTAGAATCGTTAAGTTCCGTGCCGATGCTGTTCCACCCCAACTGGGAACTAAATTGCATATAAGTCGTGTTTTTGCTAATCAAGGGTAAATTTTCAAGCTGCTGCTGGAATGTACGTCACTTGAAAGGAACTCCTAAAATCGCGATCTTTTGCCAGCCTCTGATTACCTGATGTCCCGTGACTAAGAAGAGGATGGAAAAAAAAGTTAAAACCATTGTATATAATAAGCGATATAAATAACAAAGTTGATAAATTTATAACCGGTGCAGACTTTGTTTTTTTTCTGGTTGAAAAATTGTCCTTGATATGACCATCGGACGTCTTTCTCTCTAACACTTCAGTGACCTCATCCAGCGACCTTCTCACCTTTTGCGATGAGAAACACAATGTGGAAAGAGGAGAAGATTGGTCGTGAGGGACCCATACGCCGTGAACCCAAGGGGAAGGGTGCTTAACGACACAATACCAGCGAAGCACCAAAGGCACGTCAGTGAGTGAGGGCACAGTCGCATCGTGACCAACCTGGTTCTAAGTATCGAGGGTCTCATGTCGGGAGTGGTCCACGAAGGATGAAAAGTCTATTAGATTGTTAAAAATAGATGACATTGGCCGTGACGCCCCTATATCAAAAAGAGCTTCAACTTTCTCTTCTCTAATTTGCTGAGTTTGTATTGTACACATTCGGTTTGTTCTTCCAGGGGGATCACTTATTTTAGAAGATTAACAGTTAAAGAAAATGTACTCTTGAAATATCCTTCCTTGAAATCACATGTTTATCAATATTACCACCATAGATTTCTTCAAGCGCATGTACTAACACCAAACCTTTCTGAAGTGTTGTTGTCCTTTGTGACCAGCAACCTTTTTAGGTTTATTCCTCAACACTGTTAGCATTGTGAATAATGATGAAACTCCGTCCGCATTTTGAGCTGTCATTGCGGAAATGATTCCCATGGTGTAGAGAGACCCTCTACCATTAAGAGTTGCAGGATTATGATCCACGTTGTCCGTCATTCACTTTGTGAAGGAACCTAGAGGATATCTTTTAAGGATGTTAGCTATTTCTTCATTCGTCAAGACCGAGTGCTTGCAACTTGCATCTTCATCATACCCAACGCAAAAACCAAGACAATTTGATTGCGTAATTTTGAAATAAAAAAACATCTGAACCGATAAAACAAGGAGTACTGAACAATGCAAGACTTTTGGTGGGATATGCGCTCCGCCAGTGCTGAAAGTTTTTGTTTTAGATTTCACAGCGCTCTTTATTAGCAGGTGCAGATACTTTGGCAACAATCCAGATCCTTTTTCAATTTGACCTGTTGGCTGGGGCTGTAGAATACACCGACGTCTTCTCTGCAGAGGGGTAAGACTCCCGAATGAGTGTCCTGTTTGTGACAGTAAACAACCTGATGGTAGGGTTCCAGTAATACTAGAGATTTGGAGAATGCTGAGTACTCCTTCATTGCCATCGCTCCTACGTCGACTCTGGCCCGGAGTGGTAGCACCCGATAGATTCCTATCTATGGGTCAAAAAGAACTAAAATGCGTACGTATGCTAAATTGAATTACTTGAAATAGAACTGTTTTGATAAACTGGACACTTATGCTAAATTAAACTGCTTGAAAGAGAACTGTTTTGACATGTAAACTGCGTACTAATGCTAAACTGAATTGTTTGGATAACAACTGTTTGACTAAACTGAAGAGCTTGAAATAGAACTATTTTTGACTATCAAACTTACATTTAAACTGCGTACTCATGCTAAACTGAATTGATTGAAATAGAACTGATTATTTGTATAAAACTGGATTTGGCATTATATAACCTACAAAAGTTGATATGCCATAAAATCCAAACCACCAATCAACCAACCAACCATTTTCAATCTCAATAATTTCTTCATTAGATGGAAATTTTGGCGCTGATAATTTGTTGATCGTATATCATTTAAGATTATTTTTGCGACTGTTTGGATAATGCATTTTGCCTCGTCCTCAATGGCATCTTTTCGACTCTTGTACCAAGCATTACACAACAGGCAATGTGCGATATTCTTAAAAAAGTTACTTTTATCATTTACTCCTGAACAATTAGACATGGTCTTGATTCTTACCTTTTAAACAAGCTTTCAGCTCGCTGGGTGCGTTGACGTCATGGCTAACATCAAGGGCTATCATTTTTTTTACATGAAGCTCTTTCAACGAATTGGGTTCAGTCACAGTCTCTAGTCACTTACAGAGCAAGTTTAAAGCACCATTACTTTTCTCAACAACGGATCGACCTACTATTGCAGATTGCTGTGCTCCTTTTTAGAAGCTTACAGTAAATCTTTCATTGCAGTTGTGAAGTAGCACTCAAGTGAATTAAACAAGATGTAGAAGAAAAAAATTGATTTATTAGACGGGAGTTGTATTTAAATATTCAAATGGTAAAAATGAGTGAAATAAAGTTGAATTCTTTAAACTTTTACGTATATTTTTCATCTTTTATTACAAATTGCCTTCGCGTTTTATCAGCCAATGAAATTGCTGGAAATAGGAACTAACAAATTACAAAAAGACGGAGATTAATAAAGATTTTGCATGTGGCTCGGCATGGCCAAGATAACGTATATTACTTAATTTTTTTCTGACGAATCTGGCATTAAATGAGCATTTTTAAAAATTGAAGTCACGGATGATATTTTCACATCAAGTTTCTAAATGCAGTTGATAATTTCTCAGAATTTGTCATCCTGATTTCACCAAGTTTGCAAAAATGATCGCTCTTTGAAGAAAACGCCGAAGAAAATAGCGATACGTCTAATTCGAAGTTAGTATCCAAAATTCTTCTTTATATAGTCCAGGCATCAAGAAGAAATACGTGGTGCCTTCAATAAGTTTCCAGACTTTTTTTGTACAGGCATTTAAAATTGTCATAGACTCTTGAAAATTCAGTATGTTATTCCTATACATCTTATAAGTTGACAGACCAATTTTTAGGATTTCAGGTTTAAATGAACAGCTACAGCAGCAATTGGAATACACCCTACTAAACCCTGATTGTCACAGCTGGTGAATTTCAAAAATGCAATCTGACGCTTTAGAAGAATGATATGCAATAAAATTCTGTTTTAAACTTGGAAAAATGCCACAGAAACGTATGGAATGCTTCAGACTGTTTTTGACCATCTTGCATGGATCGAGCATCAGTTTTTGAGTGGCATAAGAGATTCAAGTAAGGCAGGGAGTCTGTGAGGTTTGATGAGAGGTGTGGGAGGAGTAAGGAAGTCAATACACCACAGTTGATAGGCCAAAGAGTTAGGGTTACTATGTTGAGGTTTTAAGGGAGTTCAGGAAGAGATTCCGTCGGAAGAGGCCAGCACTCTTCATATCGGGTCAGTGGCATTTCCACTGGGACAATGCGCCAGTCCACAACTCCATCCTTGTCACAGACTATTTGACCAAGAGGGGCATCAAGACACTTCCTCAGCCTCCCTATAGTCCAGAACTTGCTCCCTGTGACTTTTGGCTATTTCCTAAGCTCAGAAGCTGTCGATATGAGACAATTGAGGATATGAAAAAGGCTGTGACGAAGGTCATTGACACGCTCACACAAGAGGACTTCCATAGGGCCTTCTAGAAGTTGTTGGAACGGTACAACAAGTGCATTGCAGCCAGAGGAGATTACTTCGAAGGGGACTAGAGTTTCATGTGTGTACTATCAATAAAAGTTCCCATACGAAAAAAGTCTGGAAACTTATCGTATGCACCTCGTATATCCTTGCATGCGTTTTTGTTCACTCCTCTGGGAGCTTGAACTTTTTCTGAATTACATTAATTACATTAAACAAATCTCAAAATACAACATCCAATGATACTAATCAATGGTTGCTTCTAAAAAAAAGGTCAATTCTTATTTACAGTTTGTCATACAAAGTGGTCTACTTTCTTATTACAATCATACATGTTTTCCTCGTTCCAGATACTGAATTGTCCAATCGGCTGGGGCTGTAGAATACACTGACTGCATCTCTGTAGAGGGGTAAGACTCCTCCAACGAGTGTCCTAGACATAACACTCAACAATCTGATGGTGAGGTTCCAGTATTGCTGGAGCTTTGGGGAATGCGGAGTACCCCTTCATTACCATCGCTATCAGGTCCACTCTGGCCCGGAGTGGTAACACCTGATAAGGGTCCTATCTATGGATCAAATAGAACTAAACTGTACTTATACTAAACTGAATTGTTTGAAATAGAACTGGTTATATGTATAAAATAGATTTGGCATTAATAACCTACAATGTTTGATGTGCCATGAAACCAAACCGTGCAATCAGATATTGAATGGAAAAAAACATTGCCATACTTATCATTGAATATAAGTCTATATGGCTCCAGCTTCCAATAATTACAAAATCATTTCATGACACATTGTATACATGTATATATTTTTATAATCATATTTGTATAAATGAGAGCCTTAAAAAGGTTAGGTATATATTATAAATTAAATAAAGCAAAGACACAGATATTTCACCCTTAACGTTGGCATATTAAGATAATTCAAAATGCTAACATGCTTAATTCATGACCAATAATACGGTAAAATGTCTAGTTTCAAAGAATAAACTGACTAGAGAAAACATTGATATTAACCATAAAAATTCTGACGTCAGCTAAGTCTGGTGATGTGTATAGTTTGTTGACTTTAATATGATACTATCATCTCAATATCAGGAGCAAAACCATAAAATTTATTAAATTATAACAAGAGCATAACAAGCACAGCCCAGGGCTGCAACTCATCTTCCAATTTGCTAATTGCTTCCTTGAATATATCGACCACCCCCGGGGACAACCTAAAACTAATCTTTCTTTTTAGTCTATCATCTACTAAAATCAGTCAACCTCCACAACTTGTTTAGCTATCTTTTTGATAGCATTTTGAAGATATTCCTGTGCATAGACATTACCTATGCCAAGCCCAGTCGGCTTGGGCTGTAGAATACAACGACTGTATATATGCAGCGGGAGAAGACCCCTCCATGTGTTTCCTGGATATGACATTAAACAATCTGATAAAGAGGCTTCAGCCTTTAAGAGGTGGGTAATATGGAGTATCCCTTCACTGCTATTGCTCCCAGATTCCCTCTTACCCGGAATTTTAGCACCTGATAGGGTCCAATCGATGAGTCAAATAGAACAAGCTGTATGCAAACAAATGACTAATATTAAATTGTGACTCTTATATAGCAATACTTGAAACCATTTAATTGTGTGTAAAAAAAGAGCTCAGTCTCGTTTAAGAATGTTATCTACAAACTTGTTTACAAATCATATATATACAAGTAGGATTTAGCATTGAATAACCAGCAATGGTTGATATGCCATAAAACCCAACCGAACCAAACCAATTATCTATTCCTACACACACGCGTACAGATACATGCATATACATACATATATGCAACGCCTAGGTGCATATATACCTCAAGATATATGCTCGTAGCGACATGCATATGCATTATCGCGACAACATATGTACACCCCGGAATAGATGGTTGGTTGTTTGGGTTTTATGGCATATCAACCTTTGCAGGTTATTTAACGCCAAATCTATTTTTATGAAAATAGTTCTATTTCAAACAATTCAGTTTAGCATAAGTACGCAGTTTAAATATAAGAACAGTTTAATCGTCAAAAACATTTCTATTTCAAACTATTCAGTTTAGTCGAGCAGTTCTAATTGAGCTAATTCAGTTTAGTATAAGTATAAATTTTGTTTACACATAGCTAAATGTCAAAACAGTTCTATATTAAACAATTCAGTTTTGTGTAAGTACTGTTTCAATGTCAAAAACTGTTCCATTTCAAACAATTCAGTTCAGCATAAGCACGCAGTCTAAATGTTAGTACGGTTTAATTGTCAAAAACATTTCAAGCTATTCAGTTTAGTCAAATAATTCAGTTTAACATGAGTATGCAGTTAGTTCTATTTAACCCATAGATAGGGCCCTATAAGGTGCTACCATTCCGGCCAGAGTGGATCTGGGAGTAATGGTAATGAAGAGGTACTCAGCATTCCCCAAAGCTCCAGCATCACTGGAACCTCACCATCAGATTGTTTAGTGTCATATTAGGACACTCGTTAGTGGGTGGTCTTACCCCTCTGCAGAGGTGCAGTCGGTGTATTCTACAGCCCCAGCCGACTGGGCAAATCGGAATAGATAAACTGATAGTATCACATAATTTGAAAATTACATTTGCTGAGAGAAATGTTGACTGAAGAGAAATCCCTGCTCTTTCTGGAGATGACAGGTTTAGTTATTTTACAGCATATCAAAATATAGGTTATTTAATGCTAAAATTTGTTTCCTTTGTAGATTAAAGATTATAATACAAACTATTTTTGTTTTTACGTTTCATTGGGGTCACTTATTGATATGATTTTGTATATATTCTGTTTTTTCTTAGGTATACGTTAGTTAGTTCATTTTGAATCTTCTTAAGTTTCTGAGCATAAATATTAGTTGGGTTCCTCCTGTGGCACAGGGATGCAGGTTTCTCGTCAGCACGCTTTTTTCTGACCGGTAATGTCACCCATGGGACTCTAGGTTTAACTCTTTGTTTAATTGGTATGCATTCTGCTGCCGCTTCTAAGCGGGCATGGATGAAATTCTCATATTCGTCATTAGGAGTAAGTGCTTCTGATATCTCCTGAAGTGCATCGAATTTGTTTCTTAGTGTTAACGTATATTTATCGCTAATATCTCTAATGTTAAGCAGGGACAAGTCATAGTGTACGGTTGTGGTTGTCCGCATTTCTTCGTGGGCTCGGTCCTATCTTAGCCGTGTCAATTCTGTGATCGGAGGACACACCTTCAAAAGAGGAATATGCCTCTCTATTCAATGTGCTATTATTCCATTTCTTATTTGTGAGGATGCAGTCTGTGCTTTAGTGTTATTTGCTTAGGTGTAGGCCCATAGTTTTCCTTTTCTTTTCTGAAATTTAGTATTAGGACAACTTAATCTATTTTGTAGCGCGAAATCTGATAGATATTCTTCATTCCTGTTTGGAGAGTTGTATAAACTGAATTTGTTGTTTATGTTTTTACCTAGTTGGGCATTCATGTCACCATTGATGATGAGAACAAGGGAGGATAGCTCGTTATAGAAGGCGATGAGGTCCATTTCGCCACTAACATTGGTAGGGCTGTAACAGGAGAGGATTGTTGTGCTGAGGTTGCCATTAAATGTAGCTACTATCATCCTGGGTTGTATTTCGATGCTGCTTTAGGGCCCTTGAACCGATAAACATATAACAACCCCTATTGTGGCGTTGACAGTTTTTCCATGCAAATGCCGAGACAAATGTCCATCCATTGCCAGTATCGTGGTATTTTATATCGTCGCTTTGAAGGTACCAATGTTCTTGTACGCATATTATGTCTATGTTATGATCTATCGTATCAATACTGCTATATGGATGCACTACATGGACGCTAACTAAACGGCTGAAAAAAGATAGACGGCAATTACACAAAAATACTGCGAGCAATATTGAACAAGTCCAGGTGGCAATACTCCACAAAGCACCAACTGTACGACCACTTACCTCCCATCACGAAAACTATCCAAGTTAGACGGACCAGACATGCAGGACACTGCTGGAGAAGCAGGGACGAACTCATAAGTGATGTACTCCTATGGACCCCCTCATATGGCCCAGAAAAAGCAGGACGGTCAGCTCGAACATACAGCAGCAAAGTGATGATACGGGATGTAGCCCTGAATACCTACCAGAAGCGATAAACGATAGGGAGGAATGGCGAGAGAGGGTCAGGGATATCCGTGCTGGCGGCACGACATGATGATGATGATGATGATCTATCCCAGAAGCAGTCAACTCCAGTAGTTGGCCTATTCTATTTAAGGTTCTAAAGTTGAATGTTGCTATTTGCATTGTGCTTTTACATTAAAGTAATTTTTGTTTTTGTTTGAGCTTTGTAGCTGATTTTTTTAACGCTGGAGCCAGGGCTCCAAACTTAGCAGGACGCGCTCCTTTTTTTTTACCTGCGTGAAGGGCGATGTGGTTTAGAGATGTGGTTTGAGTATGAGTCATGGTAATCTTTCTCATCCATAGACGCCACCCTAAAATATGAGTAGCAGTAGTTTCCTGATCGAATTATAAGATACTAGCCGTATTTGGTTAATCGCGCCGTTGACCCGTCGTTGGGTTCGTTCGCCTTTACGTCCACCACGCTGCTTCCCATGTGTTCCGAGGTATAGCATATAGAAAAAAATCCTTTTCCTTAACTTACTGCTTGTCCTTCCTTCCACTACCGAATCAGAGAAAAATCAGAAAGTTTTAAAAGGAAACTTACAAACACTAGGAAATATCGAAAGCGGATACCATCAAACATGCAGGGAATAAGACAACTCATGAAGATGCATCAGGCCTCACATACCAGAGATGACTTTGACAGACTGTATGTATCAAGAAAAGAAAAGGAAAGAGGACTTGCCAGCGTTATTGGTTATTGTCGTTCTGTTGGTCCTCGTGTTATCAGAATTGTTTCTGGTGGCTGTAATCGGTCTTTCAATGTGCTTTTCTATGTAGTCTTCGAGGCGTTATTTTACTCTTTTGAGAGTTTTTCGCACCAGCGTTAATCATTTTCTTCTGGAGTTTGAGTGATAGCAAGTCCCCTAAAGTCTCCAGGACTCATCTCAGTATTTTGGCCGATCTTAATATCGCTGTAGTTTTGATAGTCTCTACTTTTCCTTTGATTTCTAAGTCTTCTAGTCTCTTTATAAATCCTTTGGAGATTATTCAAAATGCATCAGTTATAATTGGTATCACCACCACCTTCATGTTCCATAGTTCTTTTTAATTCTCCGGCGAGGCCTATATATTTATTTCTGTTTTTGCTTTCTTTTAATTTCATTGTGTGGTCTGCCGCAATGGCAAATTTCGCTATTCGGCAAGTTTTCTTTTTTTATTGACTATCAAAAGGTCTGTTTATCTGGCTGAGATTAGGTGATCTGAATGTGTCTCAGAATCTCAGTGACCCTTATGCATCTCATTCACCCGGACAGATTCCGGAATGTGCACATACCACTTATTATTATTATTATTATTATTATTATTAAATGGGAATATTTACTTAAAACCATATAATTGTGTGTAAAACATTAGTATTAAGTATGAATACTTTAAATTTAACAACTTAGCAAATAATTCTTTTAGATTAATTGTTTTGATTGTTATAACAATGACAAATGAATAAAAATGCCACATTATTATTTTTATTATTATTTCACTCTTTTATTTTTCTTCTTTTGAGATTTTTTTCACACCGGCGTTAGCTAGAGGTTTCTCACCGGAGTTTGAGTGACAACAAATCTCTTCAAGTCTCCAGGACACCAGGACTGTTCTCAGTATTCTGGCTGATCTCAACAATGCATTAGTTTGGATGGTCTCCACTCATCCTCTTATTTCCAAGTCCTCCAGTCGTTGTTCTAATCCTTTAGTGACTGTACGTCCATGTTCCACATCTTTTTCAATTCCCTAACAAGGTCGAGGTACATATCCCTCTTTCATTTTCTTTTAATTTCACTCAGTGGTCTGCCGGTACAGCAAAGTTCACAATTCTGCAAGTTCTCATTTCTGTTGAATATTATAAGATCGGGTCGTCTGGCTGAGATTATGTGATACGTTTGTATCTCGATATCACCGAGGATTTTGTGCGGTTCATTTTCTGGTTATTGTCGTTCCGCTGCTCCTCGTGTCGTTAGTAATGTTTCTGCTGGCAGTAATCAGTTTTTTCCGCGATTTTGTATTTAGTCTTCGAGTCGTTGTATCGATGCGTCCATGCTGCCTTCAATGCAGGCAAGTTCTCTTCATCCCTCTCTTCTTGACAACGTCATGCCTTGTGCATGATCACGAGTTTTCTTGTTCTCTGGTCCATTTGTTTAAGTTCTTCTCTGGTCCCGAGTATCTTTCAATAGTGACAGCCCAGGTATTTATCCCTTTGACAAAGTTCCTGTTATAGAGTTTTGTCTTGAGTAATTCTTTAGCTCTTTATTATAACTATGATTATTATTATTTGTTTATTATGCCTCCTTGGACACTCTCGCTTTTTGCTATATTCTCACATCAACATTAAAAAAAGAATCTTTGCTCAGAACCTATACAATATTAATACAATATCTATATACGAGTGAAATTCTATTGAGTAATTCATCCTATAGTTCCCAAAAACTTTCTCTTAAATTCTTTTTCTTATCATTTTTTTAAAACCCCTCCAGTTTAATCTTATTTTTTTTTTACACTAAAACTGTTTTTAATCTGATTAAGCATTTCCAAAAAATGTTTTGCTCTATTTGCAAAAAAAATCCACTTAGTTTGTAGACTTAGTTTTTGAAATGAGTTGACAGTAAATTTTCCGTTCAAGTAAAAATATTTTTTTATAGAAATTATAAGAATTTCCATTATTTGCAAATTATAAAATAGATCACCTTTCATTCTTTCTAGTGAAGTAGGTGATTTTAATTTCTCTAATCTTTCCATATAATTGTAAACTTTCGCACTTTTTATTATTTTTACCATTCTTCTTTGCACCTTAATATTAATTTCTAATTTTCATATCTCAAAACTAGATCCCAGGCTCAGGTTCAATATTCTACATGAGATCTTATTTATATTTACCAACCCCTCCGTTCGGGCAGGATATGACACAAGGTCAATTTTTTTAAAGCATAGTTTAACAGGTTTAAATTCAGAGTTTTCTTTCTCCTAGTGTTGCGTAGCCATATACACGAATATGGCCGTGTGCGAAATAGACATGTAATGTTCATAACGATAGAATATATAAAGAACAGGAATCTCAAAACACGTAACTACTTCTTGTCCAGGTACGAAACCTTTTTATTAACTTTGAGTTAAAGGTTTCAACGTAAGGAGAAGAGACACAATCTTCTGTGCTGTCTTATTCATTTGGCCCCCAACTCGAGCGGCCCCCCATAGGGCGCACGTTCGCCTCGCGCCTGCGAACTCCAAAATTGATCCTTCTCGTTTGGTGTCTAAAACCCGACTCTTATTTTCTTCAAATTCTCACACAAACTTCCGCGTGCTTCCGGTGCGTGACGCCACCCGCACCTTGTCACCCAGTATCGTCTCGGACTGTTATGACATCTGAGTGACACCTCCATCCGCTCGCGCGCACCCGCGTTAACACCTGCTTCAATCTTACACCCAACCAACCCATGTGCTGAGCCGAAAGGTTCTCAGCCTAACTAAACTCAAAGGCATGAACCGAAATCCCTCGGCTATTTCATAACATACCTATCCAACCACAATAAAATCATTTGTCATCGATGATGACAAATTATTTTCTTAAACTATTGTGCCGCTCCCCCCTATGTCGAACTGAGCAACAAAATCTTCAGCAATACAATTTCAACAAAATAATACAACAAAAAGCATGCGTCAGTCCCAAACTCAAAAGTCATTGAAATAAAAATAAAAAGTGTTCGTATTGTCCATCGTTTTTTTTTTCATTTTTTTTCTTTTTCCGACCACATTTTCTGGTTCTTTTTTCTCTTTTTTTTTTCTTTTTTTTCTTTTTAATTTTTTCAACAGTCACTCGTTCGGCATGTATATTTTTTCAGTCTTTAATTTGTTCTCTTATTTTCATATTTAAAAGAAACTTTTTTTTTAAATCTCAGGTCAATTGCTCATTTTGTATTTTGCATTTTTGCCTTCCTTCTACGTCCGTACTTATTACTGCTAACTTTATATCTCCTTCTCACGTAATATCTGTCATTAATTAATGTACACATTTTAACCTTCCACAACCAAGCATAGCTCGTAATCGAACCAAGATACATGTTTCCCCGTTTTATTCCAACTTTTGACCACCGTCAAACGGTCTATCTCACAACTTTTCAACAGCTTACGAGTACCCTTCTTTCTTATCTTCTTTCTTTCTTTCGCCCTTAAAATACTGGGTGTTCTTTCTAAACCACCAAAACCTTTATCAGCTCACTCAATAAAATTTCTCCCTCGACACAACTCAAAATCGAGTCCGCGAATTTTCCAAACACATCCAATGAGATCACCAAAACTCTGCGCATATCTTAATTAACTAATCTCCAAACCCATGTTTTTCCGAACATCTTCCTCAACAAAACTTCACAGTCCCACTCCAGGGGGAACCCACAAAATAACCGTCTGCCCTGTCAGACACAATAAACATCCGTCTCTTCGTTGATCTGCCTCTCTGGCGAGATATCTGAGACAATTTTCCAGTCGATACGGACATTCCACCGTACATCCGACTTTTTCGGATTCGACAACTTAAACAAAAACCTGGCCTGTTTTTTTCAGCGCCCAAAACATCGATTCTCCAACATCGAAACCTGTCCCAAAGGTCCTAACTACAGATATGCGAAATTCTTCCGGCAATCCCATCGATGAGCGAAATCTCGAATCAAAATTCTAATCTCCGAATATTATTAGCCGGGACCACCAACAAGTTACAAGTTTTCATTCATAAAAACGTTATTTACTACAAACTTCACCTACAATAACCCCGTCTATCGTAAAATCCATTCATAAAAATACGTTATTACTATAAAATGTCTTTACAAAATATTGTTTACTATTGCTGTCAATCATGAGCGCGACACAATCCTCTGTCCCCACAGCGACCACCTTTCTTTCTTCTCTGTCACTGCGAGCTTATTTCTCTGTTACTCTTTCTTTCTCTCCTCCCACCACGGTACAAAGTCACATACAGTAGTAATCATAATTTTCTATGCTACCAACGATTTTTCTTCTTTTTTTTTAAATTTTAGAATTATTTCCAAATCTCTCCTCCACAACCATTCAAACTCTATTCGTAAATTAAACTATGACAGACATAAATGAGCAAATACCTTCTTATTCTTTTTCTTTTCTTCATGCCTTTTTTTTTTTCTTGGAGTTGAGTTGTGTTACTTCTTTTTTTTTCTTTTCTTTTCACGCCTTCCTTTTTTTTCTTTTGGGGTTGCGCTGTTCTTCTTTTTTCGGTGCTGGACATTTTCCTTTTTCTTTCTGGTGGGGGCGCCGAATTTGTTCTTCGTGTTTTTGGTCTCTTTTCCTTGTTTCTTATTTTCTGGGGCCTTGTGTTTTCTCTCTCTCTCCCTCGATCGCCTGAACAAGCCGCCCCGAAATAGATTCCTCCTTGTTCTTAGCCGCTTCTCTGATCGTCCTCGTGGAACAATGGTAACCCAATCGAAAACCATATCATGAACGATATGCCCAAGTCCTGGCACCAAATATGTCTATGTACCATATTCGCAATTAACGGTATGTGCGAAGTGGACATATAATGTTCATTACTATAGAACATATAAAGAACAGGAATCTCAAAAACACGTAACTACTTCTTGTTCAGGTACGAAACCTTTTTATTAACTTTGAGTTAAAGGTTTCAACGTAAGGACGAGAGACACAATCTTCTGTGCTGTCTTATTCATTTGGCCCCCAACTCGAGCGGCCCCCCCATAGGGCGCACGTTCGCCTCGCGCCTGCGAGCTCCAAAATTGATCCTTCTCGTTTGGTGTCTAAAACCCGACTCTTATTTTCTTCAAATTCTCACACAAACTTCCGCGTGCTTCCGGTGCGTGACGCCACCCGCACCTTGTCACCCAGTATCATCTCGGACTGTTATGACATCTGAGTGACACCTCCATCCGCTCGCGCGCACCCGCGTTAACACCTGCTTCAATCTTACACCCAACCAACCCATGTGCTAAACTCAAAGGCATGAACCGAAATCCCTCGGCTATTTCATAACACTAGACTAATTGCCTCACCAAGGCTGAAGAACCTTGTCTGCCCTACTATTTACCCATAGCTGGAGGGAGAATAATTGGATTCATACCTTTCCCAAGGGTATTAGTGCTATGTGAAATGCAATCAGTCTCGGCCAGGATTTGAACTCGTGTTACCGAGTTCATTTCCTACGACGATAACCATTACACCACGGTTATCTCTACATGTGATCTTATAAGGGTTTTATATATTTTTGAATAAAATTTGCCTCTCTTGAAATAAATTTTTTAACTTTACAGCTAATCATTCTATTTACCCTCGATACACTTGACGAAATATGGTCGTCAGCTTTTAATTGTAAATCAAAACCAACCCCTTCATCGCATTACTCATTTACTTTAGTTTGAGGAAACAATGAACCTGCTCATGGATTTGGATGCACGCCTGCATAGAATTATCAGGAATTGTTAGTGGACATTTAACAAGTCTTTCCTCTTTATGCTACTGTCTCCAATTTGAAAAGCTGGTAACACTGATTGCTTCTTTTATTCTCTTCTAGGTTCAAATAGGATTATTTTCTTCTTTCTTTGCCCAACATTTACAGCCAAAGAAAAAAGACAGTCTTCCAAGAAAAACAGAGATTGTAAGAGAATAGTTACAGCATCGACTCTAAACCAACATAAGATTATTAGTTACGCCTTGATTTCAATTCATCATAAAGATCACTTCAGTGATTATTTGTGACGAAATGCGTTTACATCGCTAAATTTTGAAAAGTCGGGAAAGGACCAAGTGAGCCGCATATAGCTGCTAGTTGGAGACCCATACTATAAAGTCTCCTTGACGTTTGTTTTAAAAGTTCAATTTTTTAGAAATTTGAATTATTGACACAAAAGTCTGTTACTTCAATTTCATGTGTTTTCCACCATGTTCTGACGACCGTTCGAAGACTGAGGAAAATATACATGAAATGAAGGTAACTGATTATAGGGTCTATTGTCTTAATACTTTTAGGTTCATACCTGCTTTGCATCGAGCTCTTTTTCATCCCATTTTTCTTATCTATCAATATACTTATCTATGAGGGTCATTCAATTAATAAGGTGAATATTATCTAATGATTTGGTAATAAGAAATACTGTTTACTGTTTACTTTTTCAAGGAAGTCAATAATAATGAGTAATTTCATGTCCCAGTACATTATCAGCATAACCTTCTTTACAGACCTCTGCGCCCAGAACTTATTCTTTTCTTGAGAGTCAATATGTTTTCACTCCCTGAACCGTCTTTTTGATTCAGGCTTGTAGTGGCAAACCTATGTTTAGACCATTTGTAAAGAATTTTTTTATCTAAAACGTGCTTTTCCGTACACATCACACATTCGTCAGTAAATTTCACAAGGTTTGATCTTCTCAGTCCCCCAAAATACCAATGAGAGACCTCTGTTCAAGCCTGGGCATCATTTCGAATAGCCTCAAAACAAATACTTTCGCGAGATTAAAATAATTTTTTCTTCAAACCAATTTCAAACTATGCTGATATAAGATTTGTAGAAAAAAATTCCGAAAAAAAAATCTTTTTTGCTTTTTTCCCCTAAAATTCCCTTAATATCTTGAATAACCCTCTTATATACATAAATTTCCAAAAGATATGTCCCATTGCCAGTCATACTGATTATTTTTTACTGGCATTTCACAATAGCTGATAAAGACAAATAATAAAAAGAGTCAGACCGTATTTTTGCAATTCCTCCGCTACAACTATGATGCGACACAGTCAAATTTTAAGAGGCGTACAGCTGGTTTGAATTCAGTTTTCCTTCTTCTAGACTCATTTCCAAACCAATGCTAAATAGTCGAGTCTGCTCTACTATTTACCTATGTCTGGTTGTTTTTCACATGGGCATTAAAATGAAGTGAAAAACAAGCAGCTTTGTCCAGGAATTGAACACGGATTTCTGATTTTTGTGCAGCGATAACTATCACATTAAGCGCACATAAAAAAAATCGAGTTCATTGATATTCTTTGTAAGTAGTAGACCTTTCAAAGAAGGTGGAAGCAAAACTGCTGCTACATACATTTTCAGTCTTGACAGGAGGAGACCATGGACTTATCTAAATGCTAGTCGATCCGTGAACCAGTTGGGTTCCCGTTTTTAAAAGCAGCTCATTACCATATTTACCAACCCCTCCGCTCGGACAGGATATGACACAAGGTCAATTTTTAAGAGGAGTTTAACAGGTTTGAATTCAGAGTTTTCCTTCTCCTAGACTAGTTGCCTAACCAAGGGGGAAGAACCTAGTCTGTCCTACTATTTGCCCATAGCCGGAGGGAAAATAAATGGATTCATACCTTTCCCAAGGGTATTAGCGCTATGTGAAATGCAATCGGTCTCGTCCAGGATTTGAACTCGTATCGCCGTGTTCCTTTCCTACAACGATAACCATTACACCACGGGCAGAAGCAGCTCATACTGACGTTCATATTTAGAAGAAGGAAGTTACTTACCAAGTAACAGAAACTCACCAAAAAGTAAGCGGATAGAAAACGCTCCTTTAGCCAGTCTTATTTTCACCGGGCAGTTTTAACTCCATGCTTGTTTTAGGGTCATCAGGAGAGAATGTGCACCGTTTCGGGGCCTTCCTCTCGACGGTTTTATTTGCACATCGCCCCACCACTGACATGAGGCCCCATTAAAGAATAAAGGATTCGTATGAGCATTTTATAGTTAAGAGCAATCCATGATGATACTGATGTTTCTATTTAGGAAGGAGTGAAAGATTCTAATTAGCATTTCATAGTTAACAGCTGTCCAGGATAATACTGACGTCCCTATTTTGGATTGAATGAAGGAGTCGTATGAGCATTTCATAGCTAAGAGCGGTCCATGATTATATAGATGCTTCTATTAAGAAGATTTTGCATTTCGTAGCTCTCTTTTGTATGGAGAATTCAAATAATAAAGAAATAAATATCCTGCATAAATGACCCTGAAACTGGAAATTGCTTTATTTTTTTAAAGTTAAAGTATTTTAAGAGTATTGCTCTACTTAATATCTCTCTACGATGTGCCGATTTCACTGTATCATAAGGATACAAGTAGAAACGCACTGGGAACTTCTATATACATATCAATTCATGGATACTTCTACACACACTCACATACACGCACTCACACATACACATATAAGCACACGCATACACACATACATATACACACACACGGATATCCATGCATACGTACACGTGCGAACATATACTCGCACACATACATACATACATACATACATACACATACACATCTATATATACACATGTATGCACGTATACACACATATACACACATACATCTATATGAACACATACACTCAGATACATACACACATACACCTATATGCACACATGCACTCAGATACATGCATACAAATACTGACATATACACAGGTATACACGTGCGCTCACACATACACACAGGCATAAACATAGACATACGCGCGTACATACATACGCACATACACATCCACACCTACACACAAAAATATAAACGTTGATACGCACACGCATGCACATACACGTGCACACACACACATACATACACATACACACAGACATACGCAAATGAACACACACACACACATACACGCATTCACATACACACCTACACACAAATATATAAACGCAGATGCACATACACAAATACGCGCGCGTACGTACTTATGTGCAGCAACGATTTGCGTATTGCTTTTTCATTCATTCACTTTGTATCGATCGCTGATCACGTGAAAGTTAATAAAGTAAATCTTAGCAAAGCGAGTTGAATAAAGTACTCCGTATAAATAAACCAGAGATAAAAATGGTTTCAACTCGGGCAAAAACGAAACGTAGAAACGGCTCGATCGGTTGATTCTGCGAAATATTTCTTCAGCAGCTTTTGCTTCTCTATTTCTACTTGCCAAACTGTCATTCTCGCTCTTTCGATTTCAAGGGGTAAATCTCTCTTCTATTCATATCCATCTATATCCATTCATCCATACACGCCCGTCGGTTCATTCATCTATCTATCTATCTATCTATCTATCTATCTATCTATCTATCTATCTATCTAATTCTTGAAATTCCATTCATTCCATTTTATCCATATTTCATTTCTTAATTCGTATCTATCTATCTATCTATCTATCTCAGTTTGTAGACACATATCTATCTATCTATCTATCTATCTATCTATCTATCTATCTATCTATCTCAGTTTGTAGACACATATCTATCTATCTATCTATCTCATTTTGATAATCATCTATCTCTCAAATTCAGGTAATTCCATTCATTTAGTCTTATCCAGATAAGTTCATTCCTTAATTCGTTCATATCTATCTATGAAGAAAAGTTGAAAAGACAAAACAATCCAAAATTTGATGAATTCGTCATGTAAGTCAACATTGAACGTTTCAGTTGCAATAACCTTCTTCAGAACTTTACAACCGGAACGTTCAACGTCGACTTTCAAAATAAATTCATGAAATTTTGGATTATTTTTCCAACTTTTCTTTATATTGTCGGATTTAATTTCCTTATTTACTTCTTATCTATCTATTTATCCATCTACGAGGATCGTTTGAAAAGTTCTTGACCTCACACAGATTTTAGATTTGTCGCACACCTCTCACATTTGTATGAACCTTACCAGAACAGAAATAGAGACAAAAATCTGAATTTGTTTTTCTACTTTTATCAGAAGTGTTAGTGTATTTCTACAACAAAAATGTTCAGGAACGGCTTTTCTTTTTCTAGCAGAAGCTTAAAACCTTTTAATCTATCTATCCATCTTGCTCTGTTCATATCTATCTATCTATCTTGGTCTGTTCATATCTATCTATCTATCTATCTATCTATCTATCTATCTATCTATCCTGGTCTGTTCATATGTATGTATGTATGTATGTATGTATGTATGTATCTATCTATCTATCTATCTATCTATCTTGGTCTGTTCATTATATGTATGTATTTATCTATCTCACTTTAGCAAGATATCTACCTTTCGCTTCTTAGAGAGTCAACTTTTAAATTTACGAAAACTTAATTCCCATGGTTGGCGTTTCTCTTGTCAACCAGGTTAGCAGAATTGGGAATCACAACTTTTAAATGAACACATTGACGTTTTAAAACATCAAATAATATCTGTTGCATCATAACAATGAACTGAATTCTACATTCAGTGGTTCTTTTAAAGTAAGCCTTCAGATTAAAAGTTTCTAAGCAGTTCCGCCATTTTCTAAATGATAAATAGTAATTTCATCCATGGACTTGAAAAATCTGTTGACCTATGCAATAAATTTCATTAGGTAAATTTGTTGGGTTATCTAATGCTGAAGTCGATCTTTTTGTAAAAATATAGCTTCAATTAACTATAATGAAAATACAGTATCATACAAAAGTTTTCGGCCACTTTAAACTATTGTAAATTTCTACTAATTGTCAACTTATAAGTGGATGTTTACCATAGTGTTTTTTTTACTGATGAAAATTGTCTTTTGCTCGTCATTGTAATTTGTATTACAGTTATATGATTTCAAGTATTTCTAATACTCAAATAGATTTTATTTGACCCATAGATAAGGCCCTAACAAGTACTCCCACTTAGGTTCAGAGTTGATTTTAAAGGAAAATCACAGTAAAAAATTCCATGATATATGGGTAAACTAATAAATTTTTTAATACGAAATTTTTTTAGTGGGTAATTCCAAATTGTATGTTCCGCAGTTTTCTAATTTGAATACTGATTCAAAAAGATAATACAGACGACAAAGTTTTAAAAAACAAATTTTATATAAATAAAAGAAAAGAAAAGAAAAAATAGAAAGGTCAAAGCGTTGCAAATTTGTTGTAATTAGCGGGAACTTATCTGAGAGGGTGGGTCCAGTAAACAAAGTTTTTTAAATTTTAGTAGTTTTTGTGGTTTCGTTGAATTTTTGGTTGATTTTTCAGCTTTCGTTTGATTTTAATTGAGTTTTTTGTTAAGTTGACTTTCAGTTGAATTCCTGGGTTTTGTTATTCAATTGAATTTAAGTGAATTTTCAATCTCGTAGATTTTTTGTTGAATTTCTCGGATAGTTCCTTACTAATTTTAGTTACTTTTTAACAGTTAAAGGAGCAAACAAATACCTTTCTGCTGGCTATTTTTTTACTGCTTCTCAGGATTGCATTCGAGCATGCCTAGAAGTTTAGGAGTTGCTGTCGAAGAAAACGGAGGAGGCAGCACCTTGTGCCTTATTTGTCTAGACCCACATCTTCTTTTTTCACTCTAATCCGCCACATATAGGCCTGTCCCACTCTTTTTTAAAAAATAAATCTTTATAATCTGGCAACCAAATAGTGATTACACATT
This sequence comes from Sepioteuthis lessoniana, assembly GCA_963585895.1. Taxonomy (NCBI): domain Eukaryota; kingdom Metazoa; phylum Mollusca; class Cephalopoda; order Myopsida; family Loliginidae; genus Sepioteuthis; species Sepioteuthis lessoniana. Next base: position 77,663,634 of record OY757920.1, on the reverse strand, counting down.
TCTCAAACATCAAGAATTGGAGCCTCACCACCAGATGCAGTTAAGTGCAATACTAGGAATACCCTTTTTGAGACCTTATATCTCTCAACAGAGGATGTTGTCGGCATATTTAAGACACCGCCTTTAGGAATAGTACTAAATCTGGGGATCTGTAAAATTAATAGTCTATCAGACACAATGTCTCGCATAAGATATAGAAGATCTTGTTAAATCGTTCATTTTTTTTCGGGGTAGATGCCTTAAAAAACGGTAGATTTGTCTGGCATTGCAGTGAGATACTCAGTGAGGGTCGAATTCACTTATTCTATCAAGTTCGTCTGCGAAACAAAATTGTAAAACAGCTTGTACTTTTTCCTATGTGATATAAGTAAGAAAGTAAAGTTAGCGACCGAAGTCGAGAGCAACACGAAGGTTCCCTTTTCAATAGCTACTACACCGAGGTGTAGGGGAGAGCGCTAGTCCTTTCTCTGGATTGATCAACAATACCCTTGGTCAGAATCTTATGATGCTGAGAGATAAGCAGGGCGGCATTCAGTACCATTTTTTGAGTCTTTGGTATGACTCGACCTGGGATTGAACCCAGTCTCCCGGACCATTGGCGAACACTCTACTCATTTGACAAATGGCTAACATTATTTTTTGTAACTTTGTTGAAAGCCTCTCAAGGTAGTTTCGGGTGTCTTCAAAAATAGGTTTGGTTCGATTTCTTTGTTTAATGATATATCAATCGTAGAATAAAAGTATTGGTACTATTTAACACATATTTGGAAGTTTATACATTTCCTAAGAGTATTATTCTAAAAGTAAAGATAATGGAACGATCGAAGTTTGAACACGCTTACTACCATCTCGCAGTCCAGCACGTTAGCCACAACTCCACGGGGATTTCTCATAAAACATAGTTACTAAGAATTTATCAAAAACTATCTAAGGTATTGACACTATGGATACACAATTTTATAGATAAACCTTCGAAGTTTATTGGTTTAGTTTAGTTTAGTTTGATTCCTTTCTTTAATGACATATCAACTATTAGAAGAATAGTAGTGGTACTAATTAATCAATAGCTGAGATGATAAGGGAGTTCATGCCTTTTCGAAGGATATTATTACGAAAGTGAACATAATCATGCGATGGTGTTTGAACTCGTTAATTAGGTTGTCACAGAACCGCACTTTAGCTGCTACGCCGAGGAGACTTCCCCCATGAAGCTTATTACATTTACTTACAGTCGTTTTCTCGATGAAAATTAGATGCGCCATAATCTTATCTTCATCCTGATAATCCTCCGATATTTCTATATATATATAAATCGTGAAGTCTGGTTTTGTCTTGGACTCTTAGAATTTGCAAGAACAGCAGTTTGGAATCGGTAACACGTGACTTTCCCTTCCCTCCTTCTGGATTTCCGTGGGCAGCTGAGGTAACTCACTAAAACAAGCTCCAATTGTTTTTCGGATACTATACCTTCGTATGAATATAATTTTGTTTCAAATTTATCGTACCAATCAAATATTGATTATTTCGCCGGTATTGGTTTCCCGAAATGTGTTTTAAGATTCCTTGCACGGTAGTAAAAGAATTCATTGTGTTTAATTCCAGCATACAAAATGCCCTCTCAACAGCTATAGTTTTGGTATCTTGACTGATAATTGAAGATATGTAACTTTCGCAATAATAAACGTCAAGTGTTTCTTTATAGAACTGAGTATCGTGAGTTTCAGTAATCTAAGTCATTTAATTTAAGCATATAAAATGCCTTCTCAACAGCTATAGTTTTGGTACTCTGGCTAACAATGCAACACCTATTGCTGTCAATGATAATATTTCTATATAAAACTGTGTATCGTGAGTGTCAGTACCTTAAGTAGTGTATTTTTTTTCTTTCAGATATTTGTAGCCATCAAGTTCACTTTTAAGACGCTTTGTATTTATTAAAAATAATGTAATGGTTTGATTTGGTTTGGTTTTATGACATATCAACCATTGCAAGTTATTTAATGTCAAATCCTGTTTATATATATATATATATATATATATATATATATATATATATATATATATATATACATATATATATATTAAAGGTATTCTTCAATCCAGTAAATCCGGAATAGGGAACAATTCTGTCAGGACAAATAAATTATTCAAATCCGAATATTCAATATTCCCGGTAAAGAACTAAATGTAAATAAATTCACAGGGCAAATAATATTATTTAAAAAAAAAACAATATTCGGTCACATTAGGATAATAAGTTTATTTCCATCCTGTTAAGAGCATTGATATGAATCAAAGACTCCAAAATACTTTTTAACCAAACTTCATCAGATCCAACAAGAAAATAATTTTATTTTCTTGTTGGAAAACTTACGATAGACCATCGGTCATATGGAAGTCAGACCTGACCGATAAAATGAAACGCATTTTCTTCAAAGTAGCGTGTCGATACTTCTATATGGATGCACTACATGAACGTTCACAAAACGGATGGAGAAAAAGCTTGACAGCAACTACACAAGAATGCTGCAAGCAATTTTGAACAAGTCCTGGAGGCAACACACGATAAAGCAGCCGCTGTACGGCCACCTACCTCCCATCACGAAAACTATCAAAGTTAGACGAATCAGACATACAGGACGCTACTGGAGAAGCAGGGGCGAGCTCATAAGGGATGTTCTCCTATGGACCCCCTTACATGGCCGAGCAAAAGCAAGGCGACCATCTAGAACCTACATACAGCAGCTCAGTGAGGATACGGGATGTAGTCCTGAGGACCTGCCTGAAGCGATTAACGATAGGGAGGAGTGGCGAGAGAGTGTCAGGGATATCCATGCTGGTGGCACGACAAGATGATGATGAATGGTGATGATATATATATATATAAACACATCTATTAATAAAAATTTTTTGCACACAGTTAAATAATTTCAAATATTGTTATGTAAAAGTACGAATAATTCTATTTACTATTAATCGTTTGTTTGCACAGAGTTGAACAGTTTCAAATATTGCTATGTCATCATCATCATAACAATCTAACATCAGATATTTGTTTGCATACATTTCAGTAAATCTACATGATACATAAGAGATTGATTTGTCGGAAATTTCATTTTTAAATGAGTTAGAACTAATTTATTTGCTCACAAATATTGCTATTGTTTCTGCACAGTTAAATGATTTCAATTATTGCTATCTAACCCTTATAATTCTATTTAATATTAACCATTTGTTAGCAGACTGTGAAGTGTTTAAAAGTGTTGCTATTTAACACTAATTATTCTATTTAACATTCTTTTGCACACAGTTAAATGATTGCAAGTATAGCTATGTATTATTAACAATCCAATTAAACATCAGTCATTTGTTTACATTCAGTGAAATGATTAAACAATTCTATTTCTTGCAGTTCAATTTCGCATTAGTCAACAAAGTTAAACGGTTCCAAGTATTTCTATGTACCATTAACAATTCAATTAAACATCAGTCATTTGTTTACACGCAGTTAAATGGTCAAACAATTCTATTTCTAGCAATTCAATTTTTCATAAGCCATTTGTTTTCACTCAACTTAAATGTCAGAACAGTTCTATTTGAACCATTGATAGGACCCTATCAGGTGCGACTACTCTGAGCCAGAATGAACCCGGGAACGATGACATTGAAGAAGTACTCCATATTCCCCAAACCTCCAGCATTACTGGAGCCTCACCATCAGATTGTTTAGTGTTATAATCGGGACACTCGCTGGGAGGGGTTTTATCCCTCTACAGAGATGCAGTCGGTGAATCCTAAAATCACAGCCGACTGGGGTAAAAGTAATGGAAAAAGGTTGAGTATCGTACCTCCATATAATACTCGGTATAATACTAAACCGCCGCTCTAATTTCTAAAATCGTAAAAATAAAGAACTAAGTCAGAACTGTGTAAGGAGGCTGTGGTACCACAGAAAACTCTTTTGAAACAAAAGTTGACTCAGAAAGGCTATCAAAAAAGTAACACGAAATACTTTTCTTAATTTTAAGACTGGAATCTCTGATTGAAAAAATCATTTGATCAATGTTAATTAGCTATCATTTTAGTCTATTCGTGCAGTTACAGAGGCTAGAGAGTTCCTTTGAATTTATTTCTTTTAGTTCCATCGAATAGTACAGCATTCGAAACTGAGACTTGGTCTTCTAGCTACAAGAGGACATTAACATTCTCGGTTTTTTAAATTGTTGGTAAAAGAGTCATATTAAAAAAAATCCTAATTGGCCAAACCGTGGCCCCAGTTATCCCCTGGAAATACAAAAATTTCTCCAGATAGATAGATAGATAGATATTAACAGAAAGGTATATATACATATATATATATATATATATATATATATATATATATATAAAGATAGATATGAACAGAATAAGATAGATAGATAGATATGTACGTAACTCCTCCGCATGCGCAGGATTCGACACAAGGTCAGTTTTGAACAGGCCGGAATTCAGAGTTTTCCTTTTTCTCCTCTGGTTACTATACCAAGGTTAAAGAGTCCTGTCTACTTTACTTTTTTACTCGTAGCTCGTAGTTGGATTCCTACCTTTCCCAAGAAATACAAACAGTCTCGTTCAGGGTTTTTAACTTGGTTCGAAGTGTCTAGTTCCTGTGACGATAACCATAACACCAAAAGCGCCTATTTAAAGAAAGAAAGAAAGAAAAGAAAGAAAGAAAGAAGTGAACTGACGGAAATAGATAGATAGATAGATCAAGATATTTGCTTCTAGATAGTAAAGGATGATAGTAGAGAAAGGAGTCTGAATTGCCAATCTGGTACTATCCAGTGCTAGTATCTAACCATAGAGTAATTAGCTATGGCCGGTCTATTAAATCATGAGATTGACTTTGTGATTAAAAAAAATCGTCAATGAAATTGCAAATCAACTTTATTTCTTCAAAACAGTTCCCTTGAGAAGCCATACACTGATGAAGACGTTGAATGTTTTCAACAGTTTCCGAATGTCAACCACAGAGATGAGATTTGATTATTTGATTTTTCAAAGCAGAAAAATAGACACAAAGACTCAGATCAGTCGAATAAAGGGACTTTGGTTCTTTTGGATAAAAAGCTCGTTCAAGAAACTAATGAGAAATATTTTTTAAATTTTCAGACTGGCAACCCCAATTAAAAAATAATCAATTGAATTTCTAATGATGACAGAATTTTTTTCAATATTTCCCCTCGAACTGGAAATTTACTGTCACGTCAGATTAAAAAAAAAAAGTCTGTAAACCAACTGATTTTTTTTTCTTTTTGCTAATAGAGTAATATAATTTTGAAATAAATTGTCGAATCTGATCAAATACAGCAATAGCGTTGAATATTATAAAATTTGATTGTACAATTTTAGAAAAAGGGACAAGAAAAAATAGGAGGATATTTTTTGGAATTATCGGATGAATTACTAAATAGAATTTGATCTGTATGTTAATATTGTATTAATATTGTATTTGCTCAGCGCAAAGATTCTCTTTTTCTTTTCAAGGTTGATGTGAGAAAACAGTAAAAATCGGAAATGTCCCAGGAGGCATAGCGAACAAACAAACAAACAAACAAACAAACAATCACCTTATGAAAATGGACGGCATTAAGCTATTTCCCAAAATTACATTGGAAAATGTACCATGCCCAAAATAAAAAGCGAGCAAAGAGAAACAACAGAAAGAAATAATAAGAACGTTTAAAGAGAAGGGAAATTACATGTAATTTGGTTGGTTGTTGATTGGTTGATTGTTTTGTTTTACAGCGTATCAACCCTTTTCGGGTCATTCAACACCGAATGAATTTTCAAAAAATTCAGTTTAGTATAAGTATAGTTTTTTGTTTACAAACAGTTGAATTTCAAAACAGTTCTATTGCAAACAATTCAGTTTAGAATAAGTACGCAGTTTAGTTCTATTTAAAAGCAGTTCAATTCAGTTCGCAGTTTAAATATCAAAACAGTCCTTTTTCAAGGAATTCAGTTTAGCAAAAGTTCATCAGGTGTTACCACTCCAGGCCAGAGTGGACCTGGGAGCGATAGCAATGTCGGGGTACTCATCATTCCCCAAAACTCCAAAGCTAGTGCCTCACCATCAGACCGCTTAATGTCATATCCAGAACACTCATTGGTAAAGTGTTTCACTCCTCTGCCGATAAGCAGTCGGTGTATTCTATAGCCCCGGCCGACTGGGCAAATGTGTAATTTGGAATATTCGAAGCAGTGTCTGAGATGAAAGAATAAAATTAAAAAAAGAGAATATCTCAGAAGAACGAGAAAACTTCTTGAAGCAAAGGTCTACAACAGAAATCTTATGCAAGAGATGAACACCAGGTCGGTCTACCCTGGTGTTTATCGCTTTGATTTGTTTCTAAGGGACTCAAAGCTATTCTTAAAATTGAAAAAGGAAGAACATAGATAAATGGACCAAAGGACAACCCCCCCCAAAAAAAAACAACTAATAACTATACACAAAGCCTTACTTCCAATTGATGGCATGGACTGACTGTATTTTGGAGGAGGAAGACTAACTATACCTTTTCCAGTTCAAAATGGGAATAGTTCATTTCAAAATGGGAATAGTTGAGTTCAAAATGGGAATAGTTCAGTTCAAAATGGAAAAATTATTATAAGTATAAATATAAAAAATATTTTATAAATTATTTTAGCTATAAAATTGTTAACATTTTATAATATAAAAAAAATTCTTCAAGTCATTTATTAGAACACAACATCTTCTAATGCTACAGCTGCAGGAATTTTTGATTGAATTCCAGCTATGAAACGATTGCATACTTCTGGTGTAACCCTTCCCAATTCTTCCTCAATTAATGAAGTCAAAGCTCTTGCCCTTTGTTCAGTAATTGACAAGCCATCTCTTCTCTTCATTGCAAGAATATTCACAATTTTAGCAGCCAATTCCTGCTTGACGTAAGCTTTGATTAAAGACCATTCTTGTTCAATCGGATTAAACATTGGACTGTATGGTCCTAACCTAAGCACTTCACATCTTAGAAATTCTTCTTCACTAAAAACTTCTTCAATGTTTGAGTGACATGGGACATTGTCAACAACCATCACAACTGGACCCCCATATTGTCTCTTTGCAACTTTTTTATATTTATACTTATGATAACTTTTCTATTTTGAACTGAACTATTCCCATTTTGAACTGAACTATTCCCATTTTGAACTGAACTATTCCCATTTTGAACTGGAAAATGTATAGAATAGAGGATTGCATAGATGGATCAATAAAAGGACTCAAGGACTATATTAAAAAGATCAAAGAAATACTGATCGTATCATTCAGTAACAGCATTAGCAACATAAGACCAGACAGAAAAAAACCCCAAAACCAGGAATCAGAAATGAGAAGAAAAACGAATGTATGGAGATTTGAAAAGATAAACCGATAAAATATCACGCAAGAAAACCTGGACATGGCTACGAAAAGGAAAACTCAATTGAAAAACTGAATCTCTTTTAATGGCAGCACAAAGCGTCAATTATATTAAAGCGAAAATTGCTAATTAGCAACAGAATAGCAAGTGTAGAGTGTGTGGAGAAAAAGCTGAATCGGTTAATCACAAATTAAGTGGACGTAGTAAACTAGCAGAAAAGGAATACAAGACTAGGCATGACTGGGTGGGAGATGTGATCCACTGGGAATCGTGCTAGAGATTAGGATTTGGTCATACTACCAAAATACACAAACCAGAATCAGTCCTAGAAAATGAAACTAATAAAATACACTTTGATTTTGAGATGCAGATTGATTGCCTAATCCCGGCCGAAAGACTAAACCTAGTGTACATTTTAAAAAAAAACCCCCAAAAACGCGATCTTGCTGTCTTGTGAATTTTGTTGTTCCAGCAAACCACAGAAGGAAAATAAAAGAAAGCGAATTGATAGACAAATACTTGTACCTGGCCAGAGAACTGAAAAAGTTATGAAACGTAAGGGTCAAGGTAATAGCAATTGAAGGTAGTGGTCTTGGAGCGATCCCTAAGAACCTTGAGATTGGATTAGAAGAATTTACAAGTCAGTGTGAGAATCGAAACTATTCAAACTATGGCTGAGATCGGCTAAAATACTGAAAAGAGTCCTGGTGGCCTGAGGAGACTTGCTGTCACTCTGATACCAGTGAAAGACCACCAACTAACATTAGCATAAATTTGACAGATTGATCTTTACGGCTTGTCAACCTGTCTAGGGTTATTTTATGCCTTGTAGCTAGGAAATTACATTCATTGTACGTTCATATTTACATTTTGATAGGACATTCACAAGTATTACTACTTCGGGTCCGAGTCAAACTGGGAGTAATGGCAATGAAAGAGTACTTCAAACTTCACAAATCTCAAGAACTGGAACCTCACTACCAGATGCAGTTTAATGACATATTCAGAACACTTCTTTTTTGAGGTTGGGGGCCTTACCTGTGTGGAGAGGATTAGTTAACGTATTCTAAGACCCACCGATAGGGTTACAGAAGTTGATCCTATTTTTCATTTTCAGAATACTCTTACTTAAATACACTTGTAATAATCCAATATTAACTTTTCAGCAGAGGTCAATAAGGTTTGCCAACCTGAAATACAAAAAAAAAAAAAAAAAAATCAATAACACTGTTTTTCGAGCGATCTTGAACTTCTAGAGATACGAATCATTGAACATGCTAAGGAAAATGTACATATATTATTGAGAGCTGCTTTCTAATCTACCCAAAGGATGACAGTAAGATTTTACATACAACGATTCACTATAGTTCCTCGTTCAAACAATGATAACACTAATAGAATATTCTTGTGTGGTTTTGCTGCTTAATCAGTGAAAAGAAGGAAGCCGGGATGTCAGTGCGAGCTGATTACTTTGAGGGGACGAAAAGAAAGCAGTCGACGTAACATGTGTAACTGAGGTCATGTGTATGGATGAAGAGGTATGAAAGAATTTGAGATGTTCATTATTTCAGAGACAGAAAGAGAGAGAGAGAGAGAGAGAGGGGGGGATCTGTGAGTAACCATGTAGTTTCACTCGTGGTTCACTATGCAAAGATGAAGAAATGATCTATTAATATTTAAAACAATATATATATATATATATATATATATATATATATATATATATATATATATATATATATATATATATATTACATGGTACTGTCTATGATCCTGGGTTTCATGCAATTAGTACTGCAACATTTGGTCGACAACCAAGTGAGCTAGTGGAACCATAAACTACTTATATATATATATATATATATATATATATATATATATATATATATATATATATATATATATATATATATCCATTAGATCTGAAGAAGTCCTGTTATTTTTGTTGTTATTGATTCATATCAATACCCAGAACAGGATGGAAATAAATTTATAATCCTAATGTGACCGGTTTTTGCTCTGTGATGTCAGTTATATTGAGCTCTTTACCATGAAAATTTAAAATGTTCATAGTTGAATGATTTTTTGGGTCCTGACGGAATTATTCCCGACTCCGGTTTAACTGGACTGAATAATATATATATATATATATATATATATATATATATATATATATATATATATATATATATATATAATGCAGTTGTGTCTATAAGGACCGTTCAATATCGGTGATTGAGCATGTACTATATACTGTAAATCTAAGTTAGGATAACGTCGGCACAGAGTCAATAGTACTCGTTCTGATGATCACATAGGCGAGAAACCGACCGTTGACTATATTTACGCTATACTGATTATGTCTATCTATCTATCCATCTATGGCTTTTTAGGAAAATTGATAACATTTTGTAATCTGATAGGTTAACCTATTCAGGTTTAAATCATCATGTTTAGAAACAACTCAAATTTCTATAATTGTTGTTTTATGCTTTTTTCTTTTCAGATATAAAATAGCAATTATCTAAGAAAGAAAAGGCGTTTTAAACATTAAACATGCTATTTCTTTGTTTCTTCACATGCTGTTAAAATTTGAGATCATTTGAACGACAATGGTTCAAGTTCTTAGATTAAAAATGATATCGATTTTTCTGAAACATTACTCAAAATAAATCCATGACTAAGTTAAAAGTTTGACTAAAACAGTTGCAACTAATTTAAAACATAACTTTCCCATATCTAATATCTTTCCGGGATAAAACTCATTAGCAGAAATCATAAAATGGTCATTTGGATAACAGAAAATAAGTCTTATTCAATGGCTGCTTATGGGGAAGTTCCCGTAGCATAATGGCTATCGTGTTGGGCTGAGGCTTTGATCGTAAGCAAGTTCGAAATCCAATCGTGCTATTAACGTTCACATTAAGACTAATAACTTTGGGAAAAGTATGGAACCTTTTTATCCTTCCACCTAAGGGTTAAATAGTGTCACTGCTGTTTTTCAACGAGAATGACGTTGGCCTTATTTGCCATTTAATAAAGAAATCAAACCAAATGGGTGCCCTACGTTACCGGTTCAATTTCATTACCCTTTTTTGTGGTATATCAACTCTTTTAAAAACGATTTAAAAACCATAACTTTTCTTCACAAAAACGTTACTACAGACGATGAACTAAGGATGAAACTAATTGAAAACAATTAGCAGTAAAAAGCAAGTTGAGAATAAAAAATAAAAATAAATTTTCCTGTCGGCTTCGTCGTACACTTCTTCTACACACCCACACACCCACATATATATATGATCTAAATAAAAAATGGCTGAGTTAGATATCTGACAAAAATAGTTACACCTAATTTGAAACATAACCCACCTACGACAAACATATGTGTAGAGCTCACAGCCAGTTGTTTACTATAGTAGATATGAAATGCTCCGTTAAAAAGTTTTGGATACCAAAATATAAATTTCATTCGACAAATGGATATTATGTTACGTTACCTGTTCATTTTACGACGCTTATTTTTTGGCATATCAACCCTTTTAAAAATTATTTTAAAATTTGATAAAAACATCACTAAACTAAGCAAGAACAATTAAAAAATGGATAGCAACAAAGCAATATCTCTATTTGTCGTATCACTTTTATTAATCTTATATATATGTGTGTGTGTATGTTTGCGTGTGTGTACATGTGTGTGTGTGGTAAACCTCTGATAATAGTACATCAATTCACATACCTCTGCTGCAATATCTCATCTACTGAAAGCGATGTCAAGATACGCATATAGAAGAAGTTGATAAATTGTCGATCATATGGGAACCTGATTTTTCCGATAAAATGAAACGGAATTTCTTCCAATTTGTGCTTATGTCAGTTCTATTGTATGGATGCACTACCTGGATGCTAATGAAACACACGAAAACTACAAAAGAATGTTACGTTCTGTCTTGGATAAATACAAGAACAGCACCCCACAAAACAGCAGCTGCGTAACCTTTTACTTCCTATATCACAAACCATCCAATAAGACGAACAAGACATTAAGGACACAGCTGGGGAAGGTTAGGAAGAACTCATAAGTAACGTTCTTTTGTGGATCCCTGCACATAGACATGCCAATGTTATCTAACCAGTAATGATTTATATATGACAGACTAGTGAGGACACTGAATATAGCTTGGAGGACCTTCTGAGAGCAATGGCCGATAGAGACAGATGGAGAGAGAAAGAATCAAGGGACTCCGTACAATTAGCATGACCTGATAATATATATATATATGTGTGTGTGTGTGTGTAATATAAGGGTTAGACTACTAAGTAGTAATTCAAGGTAAATTGGAATACTCACCATTTTTTAAGAATTAGTAGTAACTTGAATTATAAGTTACATGTTCTTTAAAATTTTTTAAAAGAGGAAAGCATTAACATTATATTTATTGACATAGAACGATATTTCCAACAAATAAAATTATATTTTTTAAAGAAATTAAACGGATTTTTAAAATTCTCTTCTCGCCGAAAACAAGGTTGGTGTGTCTACATCATATTCAAAGCATAAATGTATTTAATTCCATCTGATGAAAATCATTTGGTAGATTTGAAATAAATTTATAATGGAACAACTGAACTGAATTTTTTTGTTAAATATATATATATATATATATATATATATATATATATATATATATATATATATATATATATATATACGTGGTGCTTTCAATAAGTTTCAGACTTTTTTTATACAGGCATTTGAAATTGTCGTAGACTCTTGAAAATTCACTATGTTATTACTATACATCTTATGAGATGACTGACCAATTTTTATGATTTCACGTTCAAATGAACAGCTACAGCAGCAATTGAAATACACCCTACAAAATCTTGATTGTCACAGCTGATGAATTTCAAAAATGCAATCTGGACGTGAGGACACTTTAGAAGAACGATATACAATAAAATTATGTTTTAAACTTGGAAAAAATGACGCCACAGAAACGTATGGAATGTATCACACTGCTTTTGGAGCATCTTGCATGAATCGAGCATCGGTTTTTGAGTGGTATAAGAGATTCAACGAAGGCAGGGAGTCTGTGAGGAATGAGGAAAGGTGTGGGAGGAGTAAGGAAGTCAATACACCACAGTTGATTGGCCAAAGGGCTAAGGTTAGGA
>OY757920.1:77396035-77646035 GCA_963585895.1 Sepioteuthis lessoniana | reverse complement strand
ATTTGACTCAAGCTCTTTTTTAAAGCGGAGATTTGGGGAGGAGGAGGAGGTCATGCGTGTACTGAGACTCAAGCACTGTTCGTCATACGTTCACCAGGCTCGAAGGTCAGGTGTAAGTGGGTCACTGCTTGTCATTGATTCACTAAATGCAATGTGAATCTATGCTTGTTAATTCTTGTCACTGGATTCTTCAGGTCAAAGGAAAAGTGTAATGTGAATCTTTGCTTGTCAATGATTCCATCTATCCGGCACGAACGCCAGGCGACCAGCACTGAGGCCGGAAGGGCCTATTTTGGTCTGATGTTTGACTATTTACTTTTAAGCTTAGAGAATTTTCATAGACTTCCGGTTTCGAAAAAAAAAAGTAAATGAAAATAAAAATATTTTTTAAATATAAATAAAAATATAAAAAGTAGGGTTTGAAAGATGAGAGGAGGAAAAATATTTGGAGCTTATAATATTAGAATCAACAAGTTGTTTACAAGTCGTTTTAGCCATGATAATCATATCATCCTTAAAAATATTCAAATCACAGTTATCAAGAGAGTATATTGCCAATTTTCAAGATAGTAGATTGCTAATTTTCAAGATGGTTGATTGCTAATTTTGCGCCGCTAATGTTAAAAAATCAGGGTTCTTGTCCCCACCTTCCACTATTACAAATTATGCACCTCTATAGTCAATATACAGTTAGGGTTCTTTGTTTTAAGGGCATATCAACCTTCGTGAATTATTCAATGTCAAATCCATCTTTGTAGAAGAACAATAGTGGTACCATTTAACCTCTAGCTGGGGGATAATAGGGTTCATACCTTTCCCTTAGAGTAGTAACCTGAAAGTGAATAAAATCGTGCAACTGTATTCGAACACGCTTATAACAATGTCACCGTCCAGCGCGTTACCTTCTAAGCCACGGAGACTCCTCCTACCTACAGTCAATAGAGTTCAAAAAAGTGTATATATATATATATATATATATATATATATATATATATTGATTCATTGTCATCACATACAGACTGTTTCGTTGTATCACATCGTTTCAGTGTGGCTAGACACGCAAATGCTTCTGTACGAGAAAATAAACATTACATACTCTCTATTCGTAAAAAAAAATATGTTTCCAAATGAAATGTTAAGTGAAAAATTGAACTGATAAAGGGTTAATTTCCTTATAAACGCCATAAAAAAACTAGTTGACGATCTTTCCAATAGTTGAATTTTTTTTCTTTTTTACGCTTCATTCTATGACGTAGAATGTGTTTCTTGCTTAAATCTCTAAGGACCTTTTTTACTGTCTGGTTGGCTCATGCGTATAATTTCCGTGGCTTGAGTAATTTTTTTTTCTTCTTTATTATATCATTCAACGGATGGATGCTGTCAGAGACAGGCAGACAGAATTTGGATGCTTGGACGACCAAAAAAAACAAAAAAACCAACCAAACAAAAAAAAAAAAAAAAAAAACACGAAAAAATCGAAAAGCAAATAAACGGAAAACGAAATTGGTGATTGGACCAAAAAAGATAAACAGTTTTTAGAGTTGGATTTAATGTAGTCAACTCTTTTTATTACCAACTGGAAAGGTTACACGGCGTTGCCCGATTGGAAGGAGTAAGAAATATGTTCTACAATTATCTTTTAAATCAATTAATTTTATGAAAATAGTTTTTACTTAGTAGTACATCTTGGTATAATCTACATCCAAACAGATGTGGTCAACTATTTATTACCAACAAGCCGATATTGCCCGGGTAAAAAGCATAACATCACTCATGAAAGAATTTTGTCTAAATTTTTATTTTGTCATCTTTAAACAGGAATCCCCTCCATATTTGTCTCTTTGGATTACACAGATATTCCTAAAAATGATTTGCACTAAAGGGTGGAAATTGGTTGGAGGTTAAACGTTATCTATATATGCCGATATATATAAAAATATATGTGTGTATATGCAAGTTTATTTTGTGTGTCTATGCTTTATTGTTCATGAATATGAACACACTGACCATTATTTTCATTAAAAAAGGTAATTTTTCCTTTTCTTATGCCAGTTGCCATACGAAGGTTAAAGAGTCCAGTCTTCCGTACATATTTACGCGAAGCTGGAAGGAGAATTGTAGGATTCCTACCTTTCCCAAGAGTATTAGGGCTATGTGAAAGGCAATCAGCCACGTTTTGGAATTGAACTCAGATAGGACAAGTTCACTTCCAATTACTGGGCAAACGCTTTCTTTATGTCATAAGTGCCTCCTTTACGCTCCAAGCGCCCACTTTCTATGCGGTACTGTATATTAAAATGATCATGAATTTAAACCTTTGTTTTTGGTGTAGGTATTATGCCTCGTTTTGAGCAGCCAATAATGTCTCTTTCCTATTAATGGGCAAAGAACAGCAGCGATAGTAGTATTAAAACCGCTGCTGTATTTTTAAAAACCTGAGATTATTCTCAGGAGGGAGTTTATTTACTTTTTTTTTTGGCAAGAACTTAATTTGATGCTCTAGTAATCAAAAACAGAAGCCTGGTTTTATGCTTTGTTACCATTTCCAATAGTATTCTCATATTGAATAACAAACTTTTATTTACTCTCTTTTTTCAGCAAAATATTTATACTTTGATCTCATCACACTCTCACTCTAATTAAGTATTGATTCTGGATTCGCCAATATCCACACGTATTCCCCCCCTCTTATTTGCTACGCCGTGAGATATATCTATCGCGTATATTCATCTCCATTTCACTCTAAAGACTTGTGGGCATAACGAGATACGTCCCTGATGTTTCCAGATTCTCCACTCTGATTGTGGAATTCATAGATTATGCACTTGTTGGCCGAGGCTAAGTTTAGAAGCATATCTTGTAGTAATGTTGTTGGGCTTTATAGCTTGTATTAAAGCAGATAATGCAACTTTGTTTGAAAGCCTTTATTTGCACTCAGAGCAAAATATAGGAAAGACCGAGGGAAAGAAATGATGACTATTTTAAGCAAACGGCTTTTCTCTAATCGTAGAGTTTGTAGAACAAATTGAATGGAAGTAATGGAAGAGAAAAATGGGGAAAGAAAGAAAGACTGAAAGAAAGAAATGTTACTTTCGAAGAAATAGAATGAAAAATGGATTTTGATAAACAGCAAAATGTTCTGTATTCAGCCAATAAAAATGTATGCACTCGGAGGCATATAAAGAAAAAATGATAGAGTGAGACTGAGATAGATAGATAGATAGATAGATAGATAGAGAATGATATAGCTAGAGATCTATACTGAGATATTGTTATATATATTATTATAATAATTATGATAGATAAGAGATGGATGGATTAGTAGATAGAAGCTGATAGATAGATACATAGATAGATAGATATAGAAAGAATGATATAGCTAGAGATCTATACTGAGATATTGTTATATATATTATTATAATAATTATGATAGATAAGAGATGGATGGATGGGTAGATAGAGACTGATAGATAGATAGATAGATAGATAGATAGATAGATAGAAAAAGAATGATATAACTTGAGAACGATACAGAGATATTGTTATATATATCATTATAATTAGTGTAGATAAGAGATGGATGGATGTGTGGATGGGTGGATAGAGGCTAACAGGAGATAGATAGATAGATAGATAGATTCAGTTATATATTCATATGAACAGGATCAGAGAGATAGATTGATAGATATAGAAAAAATTATATATGTCTAGAGATATAACATAACACAAGAGATAAATATATGGATCGATGGGTGGTCGGACTAACGATAGATACGAAATGGATTAATTGTAGCAAAGACGGATGGATAATGGAATGTAAGAAATAGATGGTTGAATTGTTGAATAACAGAATTTAAGAAATCGATGATTTGATGGTTGAATAACTGAATGTAAGAAATGGATGTTTGGATGATTGAATAACAGGATGTAAGAAATTAATGGATGTCTAGATGGATGGGTGACGGGAGGTAAAAACAGATGTTTTGATGTTCGAATAATGGGTGTTGCGAAAGGGATGCTTGGACTGATTTTAAAGGTGAATGGTGAAAGGAAAGGCTAATGCTTTAATTTATCAGTGTATATTAACATACATAATAGTTTTCCTATTACTAGATGTTTTTCTCTATTTATGCAGTCATATATGTTTTATGTTCGCTTAACTAAGATGATCTGGTGAAAACCACGGGCCGTAGAATACACCGACTGCATCTTTGCAGAGGGGTTAAGACTTCCTTAATGAGTGTCCTAAATATGATACAAAATAATCTGATGCTGATGCTCCAGAAATACTGTAACTTAGGAAATGCAAAGCCCCATTCATTGCCAGGTCCACTCTTGCCCAGAGTGGTAGCAACTGATAGGGTCCTATCCATAGGTTAAATGGAACAGTTTGACATTTAACAGTGTGCAAACAAAGGACACATGCTAAATTGAGTTGTTTGAAAATGAATTGTTGATCATGTAAACAAGCAACTGAAGTTTAATTGAATTAAAGGTATGGACAACTATCAGTCATATGGAAATCAGACCTGGCCGATAAAATGAAACGCACTTTTTCCAAGCAGGGGTCGTGTCGATAGTGCTGTATAGATGCACTACATGGACGCTAACTAAACGTATGGAAAAGAAGCTTGACGGCAACTAAACAAGAATGCTGCGAGCAATATTGAACAAGTTCTGGAAGCAGCATCCCCCAAAGCAGCAGCTATACGGCCACCTACCATCCATCACAAAAACTATCCAAGTTAGACGAACCAGACATGTGGGACACTGCTGGAGGAGTAGGGACTAACTCATAAATGACGTACTCATGTGGACCCCTTCAAATGGATCAGCAAAGGAAGAACGACCAGCTAGGACCTACATACAACAGTTCTGTGCAGATACAGGGTGTGACCTTGAGGCTCTACCGGAAGCGATGGACGATAGAGAAGGGTGGCGGGAGAGGGTCAGGGATATCCGTGTTGATGGCGTGACATCATGATGATGAAAAATGTACCATTTGACTTGTAGATCGGACCCCAACGGGTTATACCACTCCGAGTCAGAGTGGACCTGAGAATAATCGCAATAAAGAAGTAGTCATTACTCCCAAGATCACCAGAACTGGAAACTTATCATCAGATGCAGTTTAGTGACATACACAGGACCTCCTTTTGTAGGGTCTTACCCATCTCCAGGGAATAAAGTCAGTGTATATTAAGTCTCATCGATAGGGTGGTGCAAGTCAAAGAGCTTCTTTATTGAATGGAGGGGATTATATTTAGAATCTTAAAATGCTGTCACATGAAAGCAATGAATAAGAGTTGTAACTTTCGTTTTTTTTTAAATTAAAATAAAAAGTAAAAATGAATTAAAACCAAGTACAAAAATCAAATTGAATTACGTTACCGTTTTTCAATGATAACGACGAATATAGAAGAATTTATGTAGACAGGGAAATCTCAGCGGCTAATACGGGCGTAGTATTTCGTAAGGGATATTTTTGAATATGTCCGGACCCCGTACACTGACAGTACAACTTCATTTTCAGAAAACAACCACTCCCAACCTAGTCCAAACAAACCAACCAACCAACCAACCAAGCAACAAACAAACAGAATAATAACCTGATTTAATAAGTGCATATAAGCTTTTTTCAATCTATTTTTCTCTCATACAATATCAATTGTTTGAAAGCTTGTTCCCACCCCATGAGACGCATTTTTCTTCCACTTCTTATTCTCAACCACGATTCATATCTAAGCCGGAAGTTGTTGATTTGAATCGACTCCATTATCAATACCCGCAGTTTGCATCTCGTGGCATCTTCTCTTAGAAAATGCCGGCAGATATAAAGTAATCCTTCTCAATGAAATATTTCATTGTCTTGGCAATTTCCGCAACTCGGACATGCGCACTAGTAAAAAGACAAAAAGAAAGAAAGAAAGGAAGAAAAAGAACTAGAAATAACGTCATGCACATGTTCACAAAGCATTAAAAATACCAGATTATATTAGTAAAAAAAAAATTAGCTTCAAGCTAAAGAAAATATTGTATTTTCTTCTTTAACAATTACAAGTCTTTATAACAGAAAACCTATTCTCTTCTCTGTGTAATTGAGAGTATTATTTCGATTATAATCTTAAAATGTCTGCAGTTGTAGGTTTAAGAGTGTTTACGCCATTGTACAAATATAATTGTTGATTATTCTTTAGTGTAAGGTTGGCACATAGTTTTTATTCTTTTTGTATTTTTTAAAGAAAAGTTTGTAATGCAGATAACAGCATATTTTACAGAATTATTTTGGCTATCGAAAAATTCACCTTAACCATATTTTCTTAAAGAGTCTTTCTTTATAAGTTGTAATTCTTGTGGATGTATCGATCCACATTGAAAGAAGAGTTTTAACCTAAATAAAAATAATGAAATAAAGTTTCTTAGCCTTTTGGGGCCGGGCGATGCTGATATGAAACTGATTCAAACTTAGTGCACAGAGGTCTAAGTGCATCTAGGGAGATAGAGAGTGTCTTTAAAGTTTTTATGCCTCCTTGGGTATCTCCACTTTTATCTATTTTTTTCAAATAAACCTTTAAAAACGAAAGGAAGAAAGAAGGAATCTTTGCACAAAACATATACACAATTAATTCATTTCTTTAGTGGGTAAGTGTGATGATTTAAATTTCATTTTAGAGCGAAAGGGACTGTAAAACACCATAGATTAAAGACAGGTCCCATCAAAAAGCAAAATTTAAATCTGACTTTTATAAAATCTAATAATTCCTCGAAATTTAGTTAAAATCAGGCACAAAATTACGGAACCTTTCGATTTAATGAATTCCCCCCCCCCCACCGGGAGACCTGGGTTCAATCCCAGGTCGAGTCATACCAAAGACTTTAAAAATGGTACTTGATGCCTCCTTGCTTAACACTCAGCATTATAAGGTACAGATCAAGGGTAAAGTGGAGAAATCCTGGGAAAGGAGTAGCGTCCTCCCCTACACCTTGGTGTAGTAGCTATCGAAAAAGGTGCCTTCGGGTCACCCTCGACTATGGTCGCCAACTTTACTTTACATATATATATGGATCATATATATATATATATATGTGTGTGTGTGTGTGTGTGTGACGCCGTGGGGTTTTATGTGTATATTGCCGTGATGGTCCTTGAAATATACACATAAAACATCACAGTGCCACACACACACACACACACACACACACACACATACACACACACACACTTCTATTGATCATAATATATATATATATATATATATATATATATATATATGGATCATATATATATATATATATATATATATATATATGTTCGTTTGTTGTGTGTGTGTGTGTGTGTGTGTGTGTGTGTGTGTGTGTGTGTGTGTGTGTGTGTGTGTGTGTGTAAGGGAAATTAACTGATTTCCATACTAAAAAGTATTAATTTTTGTGTAAAAAAATAGACTTAAGAAGCTGTAATTTTTAAATCTCTATTTTTGCATTTAATTACCGATCGGCACATTCATGTTTGTTTTAAAACTTTTTTTGAGATTCGCAAACGACAATATTTGACTCGAAAGCTAGAATAATTTAAGAAATCTTTCCCCTCCTTATAATAAAAGATACATTTTTTAAACAATTAGAATCAGAGATAAATCATCAACTTTACTAATCTAATTTCGAACCTCACTAGAGAAGAAATAAATATTTTTTTCAGTAGGTATGGGTTTATTGCAGATCTAGTCAACTACATTTAGGTTTATTTTTTCTGAGTGAAAAATCAACGTTCTTTTCTTTCAAGAATGAATTTAATTTCAACATCGTTTAAATATCTTAAATTGAACTGATAGGTTAGTGTTAATATAGTTTTATTAATACTGCTACTAAAGAACTTCGCTTGTTGATAAAAAAAAATTCAGCAACAACCGCAGAAACTTTTAACACATCAATATATTGTTTATTTAGTTCTTTATGTGTCAGCCTATATTGATCCATTGTAGGAGTGTTACGAGGATGGTTTATGTTTCAGTTAAAGCCATTTAAAAAGCCGTTTTTCTTTTAAAAAAGGCTAAGTATTCTATTGACGATCGATGACAAAGTTAAAACGAGTTGAGAACAATTAAAAAAATATTAATAACTACAAGGAACTTCGGCCCAGTTGACTGGGGCAGTAGAATACGGCGCATGTATCTCTGCAGAGGGGTAAGACTCACTCCACAAAGAGTGCTTCAAGTTCCACTCTGGCCCGGAGTAGTATCACCTGATAGTGTCTGATCTATGGGTCAAATAGAAGAGTTGGACGTTTAAACTGAGTGAAAACAAATGATAAGCTAAATTGAATTGTTTGCAATCAAACTGTTTGATCATTTAACCGTGTGTAAACAAATGACTGATGTTTAATTGAATTGTTAATGATATATAGCAAAACATGGAACCATTTATCTGTGTGCAAACGAATGAGTATTGTTGAATCGAATAATTAGTGTTAACTAGCAATACTTGAAATTCTTTGGTTTGGTTTAGTTGTTTAATGGCATATGAACCTTTGCAGGTTATTTAATGCCAAAACAGCAGTGGTACTATTTAACCCATAGCAGGGAGGATAAGAGGGTTCATACCTTTCACAAGGGTATTTGCCCGAAAGTGAACGTAATAGCGCGACTGGAGTACGAACTCGCTTACGACGATTCCGCAGTCCATCGCTTTAACCATTACACCACGAGGACACCCCATTGAAACTCTTTAACTGTGTGCCTATATTAAATTATTGACATTACATTGTAATGCTTGGATTCATTAAGCATTTGCAAATGAATGAATAGTGTTGAAATGGAATAATTAGTATTAGATAGCAAAACCTGTAACCACTTCACTGTTTACAAACAAGATAAGAATTGTCTTTAATTGGAATCATTTTTTGATGAGTCTTCTTAATCTGAGAATTAATTTTTTATTTATTGCGGACTTTTTGTCCTCATCTTGGTAGTTTTTGTGTTTTTTCTTCTTTCACTACGTTTCGGCCAAATTTCACCTCTGGCCTTCTTCAGGTGATTTTACCACGACCTCAGATAGTAATGCTGAGTCTTGTAGCCGTATCCCCAGTAATTACTGCCTTCCATAGTTGTTGTCTATCGCACCACGTTTTTGACCAAGTAAAGAAGAAAAAACACAAAAACTACCAAGATGAGGATAAAAAGTCCGCAATAAATAAAAAATTAATTCTCAGATTAAGAAGACTCATCTCAAAATGATTCCAATTAAAGACAAGTACAAAAAGGTGGACCTGACTCTGGAAGACCAGATAAGGATTTATAAGACCCAAAACTCCATCCTTGATCGCCCTTCGGGGTCCGTGACCCAGCGGATAGAGGCGTTGAGTCTCTACGGTTCCAGGTGAGCATTGTCAGAAGATAGCGGTTTCAAATCCTACCCAAGCAGGCCAGAGGTTTACTTAGTCAAAAACGTGGTGCGATAGACAGCAACTATGGAAGGCAGTAATTACTGGGGATACGGTTACAAGACTCAGCATTCCTATCCGAGGTCGCGGTAAAATCACCTGAAGAAGGCCAGAGGTGAAATTTGGTCGAAACGTAGTGAAAGAAAAAACACAAAAACTACCAAGATGAGGACAAAAAGTCCGCAATAAATAAAAAATTAATTCTCAAGATAAGAATTGAACAGAATTGTGTTAGATAGCAATAATTGAAACAATTTAACTGGGTAAAAACTATTGCAATATGAATTTATAAGCAAATTAGTTCTAATTCATTTAAAGATGAAATCAACAACAAACTATTCACTTACAAATCATATGTATATTCATTTAACTGTGTGCAAACGAATGATTGATTTTAAATTGTTACTGTTACATAGCAATACTTGAAACCGTTCAACTGTGTGAAAACAAATGATTAAAAGTAAATAGAATAATTCATATTATATAGAAATAATCGAAACCATTAACTGCTCAGGCTCGTTTAAAAATATTATCAACAATGCCCGTGGTGTAATGGTTATCGTCGTAGGAAATGGACACGGCGACACGAGTTCAAATCCTCGACGAGACTGATTGCATTTCACATGGCACTAATACCCTTGGGAAAGGTATGAATCCAATTATTCTCCCTCCAGCTATGGGTAAATAGTAGAGCAGACTGGGTTCTTCAGCCTTGGTGAGGCAACTAGTCTAGGAGAAGGAAAACTCTGAATTTAGACTTGTTAAACTCCGCTTAAAAATTGACCTTGTGTCATATCCTGCCCGAGCAGAGGGGTTGGGTAAATAGGATGAACAAATTTATTATTTACAAATCATATATTTAGTGTATATTTATATAGAGTATTTGGCATTAAATAATCAACAATAGTTTATATGCACCCCCCCCCAAAAAAAAATCCCAACCCCAAACCAAATCATTTCTCATATGGAGTGGTCAGATAAAATAAATTTTATAATAGCCAAATGACGGGCTGATGAGTTTTTCTTCAAATTATATGAATTTGATCTGAATGAAATTTATAATTTTATTTATTAATTATCATACATTGAGCACTCCTGGAGATTTATAAGAATCCTTTCATATATTCTCAAATTGAATGCTTTCTAACACATCTTTGAATATTTTAAACATATATATAATGTACTAGTGGAATAGCATATCTATTGGCCAAATGAAAAAATTTTCTGATCAAAGTGTTTTTAATTAGTGTTATATATCTTTCTTTCTTTCTTTGTGTTAAAGTCGTTTTATCTTAAATAAAATGGTAATTCTGAATTCAAACATATTGTTTTGGGAGCGTGTACTGTCTAATAAATGAATTAAATTTTTCTATCTGCAATTCCATTCGTTGTATCAACTCCTTTTAAAACTTTAAAAAAAATCTTTAAATACTTTAAAAAAGAACAACTTTATTTTCCCAAAACCTTTTTCTCCTGACGATGACCTAAGGTCAAAACGAGTTTAGAACAAGTAAAAAAAAAAAAAAAAAAAAAAGAAAAAAGCAAAAACAAAAAACATAAAAGAAATATTCCTTTTAGTTTTATTACTTTTGTTCGTCTTTATATAAAAAAAATAAGAGACAGCTTTGCTTTTAACAAACTTTTTAACTGATGATGAATTCGGAGAGAGGCATGGTTTCGGGACCAAAGCATCATTACCACTTACCCTGTTGCAATGTTGGAATGTCATACTAAAATGCTGCGTCATCATGTAATTCTTATTCTGCGATTTGGACTCCTGCCTTTAATATTGATTTTCGCTGACAATATCAGTGAATGCTGCAAATTTCATTTGCTTCAAGCTTTACAACAGAAAATGTTCAGACTTACATGATGTCGTCTTATCAAGGTTGACACTGGCTATAACAGTTTTTTTTTACTTCTACTATTTTGGCGTGTAAGGTAGTTGTGGGTGCGTGGTTTATTCTTCTCCGTAAATTAGCGATGATATATATATATATATATATATACCTTGAGAAAGAGAGAGAGAGAGAGTGGGAAGAAATGAAATTCATACCTTCTCTAAGTAATTCAAGAGAAGGTTTCAATTGCCCTTTTTCCAGGGAGCACCAGTCAGTATTTGTTAATCCATTGACACCCGCAAGCCCACACTCTCAATGTACCGTTGCGGTTTTTTAAAGGAAGTTGGCGGAGACCAAATAGTATGATAGGCTTTGCCCTTTAGCCTTGACAAGTTAACCAGTCTAGGAAAGGGAAACTCTGAATTCCAACCAACACTTAAAACTAACCTTGTGTCTCATCTTGACCGTGGCAGAGGGGTTGAGTAAAAACCGTATCGCTATAATAACCATTTCTTCCCGCTTCAAACAAGTTTTTCATTTGGCAGCAACATAAGCTGAGATATAATTGGTATCTAACTTTAATAGAATATATATTGACCGTTCAGACATTTTTACAATATTGCTCTCACAAACCTTTGTACTTTATCAACTTACGCAGATGTGCCCAGTCAATATTTTCCTTAAATAAGATTTTTTTTTTATAAAGAAATGGAGAGTGTATGGAACTTTTAGCCAGCGCTATATATATATGTATATATAGTTATTATGTTTATAAGTAAAGAGTGGTCAATGTTTGCGGTAGAACATAAAAGAGTAAATAAATTAAGAAATCACAAAAGAAATATATCTATGTAATTAAAGACGCCCCGAAAAAAAACAAACAATATATCTCCGTAGTTGTAAACAAAAACTAGTATAAATTAAACCACCCTTCCTAGAACGCCTCACAAACTAGAATACAAACTATATATATATATATATATATATATATATATATATATATATATATATAGTTTGCACATGATTTTGGCTGGTTGTGTTTTTTGGCATTCAACCCTTGTATGCTATTTACTGCCAAAATCTGTTTACACACACACACACACACACACACACACACTCACACACACACACACACACACACACACACACACACACACACACACATATATATATATATATATATATATATATATATATATATATATATATCAAAAATGATTTACAAACGAATAGTCTGTAGATTAAATTTAATCGAGCAAAACCTTATTTGTTTGGACACAATAAAATGGTTTCAAGTACAGTAAATGATCAAATATTTCTATTTGACCCATCGATGGGATCCTGACAGGTGGTATCATTACAGTTCAAAGTAATCCTAGGAGTAATGGTAATGAAGAGGCACTCCACTTTTCTCAAATCTCCAGGAGAGAGACCTTACCATTAGATGGTTTTGTGCCATTATCAAGACACTTGTTTACGGGGTTGGGAACGTCTTACTTCTCTGCAGACGTGCAATCAGCGTATAGTAAACCCCAAGCCGGCTGGGCTAATATACACATGAGTGGCGTTGACAAGTCCTCGGTCCGATCAAATAGAGAATGACATTTTTAAAACTCTTACCGATTTTTTTTAAGAATTAAAGAAACTTGAAAAATAATGTGCTAACTGTACTGAACTGCAGTTTGAATTGCAAGTACGTTTCATGATTCTAGATTATTCCCTACTTAATCTGACTGAGAACTTTTCTGTACCCCATCATATCATATCATATCATATGAAAATCATATATCATATCAAATCACCCTCCCATATATATATATATAAATATATATATATATATATATATATATATATATATATATATGTATGTATATATCTGCTCTTTCCGTTGGCTTCTTTAAGTTTCATGTTTGAGAATCTTCAGACGAAAAACAAGAAACTTGTGTTTCATCTAATGATCGTATTTTAATACATGAAATTATGAGTTATGAAGGTAACATGAAACGGTGGTATAACATATCTTTTTAGGTTTTATTCTGCTCAGCTGGCCAGTATTTGAGCACTTTTGAGTGACTTTGAACATTTTATTTATTCACGTAAATATACAGGTTGTTTAACAAAATTTTTTCCAATGGAAATCTCGTAATCTAATAACTTGACCAATTTTCATTCCAATGATCTGAAATTTTAACAACATAAAACAACTCAAAATCTTATGGTTAATGTTTAAACTCCTATTTTCCCCAATTAAATGATATTTCAATACCTGAAAAAAAAAAGTTGTTTCTACATATGCAGTAAAAATTTGAAATCATTTGTGTTATGGTACCTACCTTACGGATGATTATGAACTCTTCCTATTACTAGGAATACCGGGAGAATATTCATCTCGTTGAGCTAACTCCAGCCTGACATTTTGGCAGGCAGGCAGGCAGTCAGACTAACGTTCAACACTCCTTTACCTATGCTGTATTTATACTTTCGTTCAATATACTTGTTTCACATAATTCTGAGTTCATGTCTTTCTTCCGGACTTTTTACTGGTCCACAACAATTTGAATGAAAATTGGTTCGGTCATTAGATAACAAAATGATATCAATTTTTCTTAATGACCCGGTACATATACATATAAAGTGATCAACGAAAGCTGTAAAGCATTTGAAGCAAAGAGAATTAAACAATCTTCTCTGAAACGTAACCTTCGGAAGTAGGACTTGACTTCAGTCCTTGACACTTTGCAGCCTGAACATGTTTGTAATATCTGAAGTAATGTCTGTTCGTCCCCATAAAAGATTTCACGACTGCAAACGATCGAATATCCATTTTTACAAGTTCTTCTGGAGGAACTTATAGATAATTTGTATCAATTCTGTCACACAAAAAAGTGGGCCTTCAGTATATATATATATATATATATATATATATATATATATATATATATATATATAGTGATTTGCTCAATGGGTCTGGAAAGAATTTATCCGTGCTGCCAGCACGATATGATGATGATGATGATGATGATATATATATATATATATATATATATATATATATATATATATATATATATATATATATATATATATATATATATATATATATATATATATATATATATATATATATATATATATATATATATATATATATATATATATATATATATATATATATATATATATATATATATATATATACGTTTAAATTTTCTTCGCTTGCGCTGGTTTCCTCGTGGCTGAGTATTAGAATCTTGGATTGACATTTCAGTCACCCAAGTTTCGATCCCAGCTTCGGGAATGTAGCCTGTCTAACCACATGGAAGAATTGTGACATAACAAAACAGTCTATCTGTGGATGACTATATATATGGCCACATGTTTTCTAGTATCAATCTGTGTCAAGTAAGCCATATCGCACGTCTTTTTGTGAATTGTTAAATTCAATTTCCCAGGAACTGCAATTTTCTTTCTGTTATGCAATTTGAAAAGTAAGAAATGAAAATATGAATTTCTTTTTCACAATAGTTCCATTAAAACATCTCTTGAACGATGATGTCAAGATGGCGGATAAAAAAAAGAAACTGTAATTCAAAAACGAGAGAAAAAGAATGAATTATTGATTCTTTTTTTGTTTTTTATTTTTAATCTATTTGTTGTTGTGCCGATGGGATTCAGAAGGTGAATAGCATTGTTTGTAGCCGCAACGAAGGTTGATAACGTAATATTTTACACCATTCACGTTTGAACGAGATTTTAAACCGGAGACACAAAAACAAATTAGCCAGTGTTTAAATGGCGATTGTTTTTCCTCCTTTTTAATTTGCCTTATTTGTCGTGCTTTAAATGAATACAAACAAAGCAATTAAGTTTATCAGGGGAGATAATTGTGCGACAACTTTAATGACTTTAATGTTAACTGTTTTGTTTGTTTGATCTGCAGAGGTTTAAAGAATCTATTTGATAAAATGAACAAACGAGTGAAAAGTGAATTATGAATTTACAGCCCAATAATAGAAACATTGACAAGCAAAACATTTGAAGAACATGACACATGAAAATCTCTGTTTAATATCTACCTTACATTGATACCACGTGCACTCATGCATAAGTCGATCTCGTTTATTTGTCGAATCTTGATTTAAGATGATAAAATCATTAATTTATGAAATAAATTTTAAAGCCATTGGTAACTTTTAGTTCTTATATTTGAATTTGAGTCTTCTCATTAGTCTAGTGGATAGAATGTTTGCCAATGGTCTGGGAGACCTGTGTTCAATCCTAGGTCGCGTCATACCAAAGACTTTAAAAATGGTACTTGATACTTCCTTGCTTAACACTCAGCAATATAAGGTACATATCAAGGGTAAAGTGGAGCAATTCAGGGAAAGGAGTAGCGCCCCCCTCTACATCTCTGTGTAGTAGCTATTGAAAAGGGAGCCTTCTGGTTGCCCTCGACTGCGGTCACCAACTTATAAACCAATCAACTAAACAACCAACCATTCAAAAAGTACCTTCATTACGTGGCTACAACAAACCCTCAAATCAGATATCCCAATGCGACCAATCCTATAAGCTATATGTAGCACCCCTCCAAAGATTGCAAGTGCCATGACGAATATTCTACTCCCGCCTTCAAAGGCATAATTTTTCCAGCACGTACAAAAAAATGAGTCATTTAATAAACAAAATTAGAGGTAAAGACATAAATTACAAAACCATTATCAACCTTGACATAAAATCTCTCATGTACCTCCGAATAAATGATTTAAACTGTTAGAACAAATATCTAAAAAAACAAAATTTACCCCAACAAGCAAACAAGCAATGATGTGCTTAACGTAACGGTTATCGTCGTAGGAAACGAAATCAGTGACCTATGTTCAAATCCTTGACGAAGCTGATTCGTTTTACTTCACGTCAATGCAGTAACGATATATATATATATATATATATATGTGTGTGTGTGTGTGTAACAAATTTTATTATAAAAAGGTCATTTGATGCATATCTATTACAAATTGGCCTTTACAACCATTTATAAAACTCGTCTTATATCAGTTAAGAACGCATATATCTACCACGTAGTGTTAATGATAGTTTGGCCCCGAAACCCTTCAGCCCAGTCGGTGGTGGTGGTAGAATGTGCCCACTGCAGTTTCACAGAGGAGTAAGACCTATCCACAACGAATTTCCTAGATATGACACTAAACCATCTGATAGTGAGGCTCCAGTCCTGAATCTTTAGGGAATGTGGAGTACTCATTTATTGCCATTACTCCCCGGTCCACTCTGGCCCGGAGTAGTATTATCTGTCAGGGTCCCATCTGTGGGTTCAACATATCTGTTATTTATAATACTTGAAATCATTTAACTGTGTGCAAACAATAAATAGCATTACAAGTAACTAATTATGTGCAAACGAATAAACAATGGAATTACTAGTGTTAAATAACAATACTTGAAACCAATTTAGTGTGTACAAACAAATGAGTTCAGGCTGGTTTTAAAATTGCTACCGTGAAGGAATTCGTTTACAAATTATATATGTTTAATATATATGTGTAAAGAAGATTTGTGCAAATTAAATAGCCTACAAGGGTTAATATGCCGTAAAACACAATCATCCAACCAACCAACCAACCAACTAAAACAATGAATGACTTTATCATATGATAAAGACTTATTAGCAACATCACTGGTATTTTAGCAGCAGTATGTGAATATAATATCATTATATATATATATATATATATATATATATATATATATATATATATATCTTTAAGAAAGAACAAAACCCGGTCACATTAGAATTATGAATTTATTTCCATCCTGTTATGGTTTTTGATATCAATCAAAAACACCAAAAAAAAAACAAAAAAAAAAAACTCACAGGACTTCTTCAGATCTTATGGATAAAATTATTTTATCGATATTTTATCCATAAGATCTGAAGAAGTCCTGTTAGTTTTTTTGGTTGTGTTTTTGATTTATATCAAAACCCATAAAAGGATGGAAATAAATTTATAGTATTAATGTGACCGGTTTTGTTTTTTTCTTAAAGAAATTATTGCTCTGTAATGTCAGTTACATTGAGCTCTTTACCAGGAAAATCTAAATGTTCACTGTTGAATATTTTTTTTTTTTGTCCTGATGGAATTACTCCCAACTCTGGTTTATCTGGACCGAATAATACTATATATATATATATATATATATATATATATATATATATATATATATACCAGCTCATTGCCAAGACGGTAAAGTATTCGCCTGGAGGCTGAGGTTCAATCCCATAATGAATCATACTAAAGATTCAAAAATGATGCTTGACGCCTCTTTGTTTAACACGCAGCATTATAATTTACAGATCAAGGATAAGTGGCGCCATCCAGGGAAAGGAGAAGCGCCCTCCTCTTCATCTTAGTGTAGTAGAAATTGAAAGAGAAGCCTTTGGGTCGCCCTCGACTACGCTCGACCAACCTACTATAAATATAAATATTAAAGAATGTGTTGGAAAAAGTTCATTTTATGCATGTGTGTTACAAAAATTTCATTAGGAGTTTAATCATTATTCGTCTAACTTTACCAGTCATGGAGGCGCTAGTGATGTGATAATTATCGCTGTGGAAAATAGACAGAGCGATCCGAGTTCGAATCCTGGATGAGCCTTTTTGTTTTTCACATAGCGCTAATACTCATGGGAAAGGTATGACTTCATGAATTCTTTCTCGAGCTATTGTAGGGTAGACTTATCAATAGAAGGGTAGACCAGTTGCCATACTGAGGTATGGCAACCGGTCTAGGAAAAGGAAATTTCTGAACTCAAAGCTGTTCAGCTACACTTAAAAACTGACCTTGCGTTGCATCCTGCTCGCGAGAAGGTTAATAAATATATTATCATATCGGTCTAGATTGGTATTACCAACCTTTTAGTAGTAATGATCGATTGGCCCAAAATAATGTAATCATATTTACCCAACCCCTCCGCTCGGGCAGGATATGACACAAGGTCAATGTTTTAAGCGAAGTTTAACAGGTTTGAAGTCAGAGTTTTCCTTCTCCTAGACTAGTTGCCTCACCAAGGCTGAAGAACCTAGTCTGTCCTACTATTTACCCATAGCTGTAGGGGTATTAGTGCTATGTGAAATGCAATCTGTCCTGGCCAGGATTTGAACTCGTGTCTCCGTGTCCAATTCCTGCGACGATAACAATTACACCATTACACCACTGGCACCCAAAATGATATAATGAATGTTTTATTGTCCAAACTGCAATTCTTTTCGTAAGCAGCATGTGTATATCATATATATATATATGTGTGTGTGTGTGTGTGTGTGAGAGAGAGAGAGAGAGAGAGAGAGAGAGAGAGAGAGAGAGAGAGATGCAAAATACGTTAGGAAAAGGTCATATGATACATCTGCATTACAAAAAAGGTCATTGAGACCTTTTTATCGTAATTTATCTATTCACTAAAGTCCATATCGGCAATACTAACCTATTATTCAGCACAACACTTCTTCGCTATTTATCAAAATGTACCGGTCGTTTCACGCCTTGGAACCCGTTCAGTTTGCATTCTTTTAAAAACAAAACAAAACAAGGCAAAACAAAATAGAAAAACAAAAACAAAAATAAAACACAATTAAATCGATTTATGCAATTAATCATGATCTTATCAATCGAGTCAATTGTCAGGAACCGTTGGGTAATTTTAATTAATCACCTCCGGAAAAACAAAGCTTTTCAACAGCGTAATGATTCTGAAGGTTTTCATAATCGAAATAAATTATCAATATTCAGCAATTAACAAAATGAAAATTCAATAACTAACCATTAAAAATCACTAAAATTCAACAAAGAAAAGTTCATAACCTAAATTCGTTATATATTTTCTTACGTCGTCGGGGTTCTGAATACGTTGACTGTATCCCCTTGCTGACGAGTAGAACCCCCTCCGGCCGCCAAAAATGGCTATATTTGGTATGAATCAGATAGTGTGGTTCCAGTCCTGGAGATCCGAGGAGTATGGAATACCCTTTCATTGCAATACTCCGCTGTTTACTATGTATAGGAGTATGGTTTGGTTTCTTTGTTTAATGGCATTTCAACTCTCTTTAGGTTATTCAATGCCAAAGCCATTCTCCTAGAAGGACAGTAGTGGTACTATTTAACCCATAGCTGGGAGGATAAGGGGGTTCATACCTTTCCCAAGGGTATTTGCCCGAAAGTGAATGTAATAGCGCGACTGGAGTACGAACTCGCGGACTACGATTCCGCCGTCCATCGCTTTAACCATTACACCACGAGGACACCCCCTATGTATAGGAGTAGTAGTTCTCGTTAAGACCTCATCTATGAAGTAGATATGAAAATTATTGGCATTAGATAGGAACCCGTGATATCATGTAATAGTAATTTATTTGTATTGAGAATAGTTACTTGAAGCTCTAATTGTTTAGTAAGGATTATCATTAGTTATTTGAAATGTATGCAAATAACTGATTACATAGGACCACAATTCTTTTTTTACTTATTTTGATATACTGGTTTCAAATATGGAAATGATTTTGTTCAGTATGCAGTTTGAGCTATTACATTTTATCCCTTTGCGGCTAAATAAATTACATACGTGTTTATGGTATCTAATTTTTTCTATTTTTTCTGTCAGATTTCATCATGGATACAAGGAGACATAAGTATGTGAAAACACTGGCGCTTTCTATTTCTATTATTATGTTATATTTTGACCTTCGACCCGGCCCAAAAATGCTATTCCAAGGTGATACACCGGAAGGAAGTGACACATTCCAATGGCCAGTAATCGAAAGAGATCGCGTGGGCGGATTAAGGCTTATGATATGGGACAAGGTGAAGGTCCCATTGCGCCACTAACAGTGATGCATCGGAAGAGAGTAACCTCTGAACTGCATGACAGTTATTTCCGCTTGATGACGATTAAACATCCGATTCAAAGATTCAGTAGGCGATCGTGTGGGCGTTGAGTTATTATTTAACTCAGTTGAGTTTGGGTCCCAGGGCAGTTGCCAGCAGACTTCCAGACAGTAGAGACCAGATGTGGTAGGGAAGGCCACACCCGACCGAGGGGGCCCTCTGAAAAGCGCCGATGGAGTGGACCCCAAGACCTCTGGTTGAGCATCTAAGAGAACAAGAAAGACACAACGTGACGGTCATAACAGTGGGGTCAAAATATGAAGTTTATGTTCGGTCTCCAGCACCCTCTCACATGCAAACCTTGAACAACCCTTTTGAATTCTTGCAATAAAGAGAGAAGTAAATATATTTGAAAAGAAGTCTTCCTGCGTCTTTATCCTGCGTCGTTTCTTCCTGTGTCTTCCTTCTTGCGTCTTTCTGCGTGCGTCTTTATTATTGAGTCGTTATGATACGGCAAATGAGTATATAACAATTATATTTGTGGATACTTCACTGTTATTCATCAGATGCGCAATATAACATCGTTTGTTAAGCGATCTATAACATTATGATTTGAGGGCACCTTTGGTAGTGTAATGGTTGGCAACCTTGACTAGCAAACCTACACGAGTGAGTTCGAGTCTTATTGGGTGCCCCATTCATTCGGCCTTGTGCCACATCAAAGCAAAGAGCTTTGTAAATTACTATAACACTATGATTTGAGTCAAAGGTTGACGGGTGATATTAAATTGAATATTAGATTAATTATGGAGATAATTTATTAAAGATAATCACATTACTTTTCATAAGGTAGTGTGAAATAAAAACAGAATCATCATAAGAATCGTTGAAATTGTGCTCGATACAAGTTCGGTGTCGTTTTGTTTGAATTATTAAAACATAATTTTGAAAAGGTCATTGTTTTAATTTTGATTTAGTGTGTACGGAAATGATTCGTTACAAAGGTCAGGGTTGAGCTAGGATTAGAATGATTGAAACTTGATGGCTTTTCATTTAAAGGTGTGACACAAGGCCATGATATGATAATAGAATATTATTGATTGGCTCACTAATAAAAGAAAAGAGGAGTGGATCTCTTGCCTCTTCTCTGAGATGTGCAACGCAAGGCCATAGTTTTAATTGGTTGACCCATCAAATGTGGACCCGGAGGGTTTTTCTTTCCCTCACAGATTATTATGATACAAAGAATACACTGAAAAGAGAAGAAACATCAAAAGTTGGTCATTGTTTTAATTTTGATTTAGTGTGTACGGAAATGATTCGTTACAAAGGTCAGGGTTGAGCTAGGATTAGAATGATAGAAACTTGATAGCTTTTCAGCTAAAGGTGTGACACAAGGCCATGATATGATATGATAATAGAATATTATTGATTGGCTCACTAATAAAGTAAAGAGGAGTGGATCTCTTGCCTCTTCTCTGAGATGTGCAACGCAAGGCCATAGTTTTAATTGGTTGACCAATCAAATGTGGACCCGGAGGGGTTTTCTTTCCCTCACTGATGATTATGATACAAAGAATACACCGAAAGGAGAAGAAACAGATCAAAAGTTGGTTCCGTCACTCGAAGACTAAAACCTTTGCTGCCAGCTTCGGCACCCAAAGCCCTGAACTTGATCATTCAACCATAAATTTTACGAAACTACCAATATAGAGGGTTGACTTAAGGCTAATTAGCCATATACATTATCTCAAGTTAAGTTGTTACCTCCAAATAAAGAATACCCCAGTATTGGAGATTCCATCCTTGAAATAGAAATCCTTTGATATGTATACATGATTTTAATCATTGTATTATAGATAAAGGTGTTGTCTTATTTATACTTTTTAACTTGCGGTTCTGAGTTATTGAAGGAGTTAACAGCACTTGTGAATTTGATATTCTACAAACCCAGCCAGTACTGAGAGAAGTTTGAGTCAGCACTTCCACAACTCTTCGTGGACTTTACTGTCGTTCTAGCAACACAATGTAAGCGCAGGAAGTCCGAACGAACAGACTCACTGGAGACAGACCAGTGGCCTGCAGTGCAACACGTGCTCATTGGACCACAGAGCCTATAAAGTGTACTTCGGACTTACTCTTGGTGACCAAGACACGAAATTGGCCCCACATACTGTGTGTCATAACTGCGAAGAAACACTGCGTGACTGGACAAAAGTGAAACGTAAGGGCTTATCTTTCGGAATTTCCGTGACCTGGCTGGAACCAAAGGACCACACAACTGACTGTTATTTTTATTTGGTAAGTACAAACGGAGTTAGCAAGAAAAATAGACATAAAATTACTTAATCTAGAATCCCATCAGCGATTCAACCTACTAAGCACTCTGATGAATTACCAGTTCCAGATTTTACTGAGTTGTCTTAATCTGAGGAAGAGAGTATCGATGAAATCCAAGTGATTGACGACATATCTCAAGAAATACTGACAAGATTCCGACGATACTTCTTATGCTACTTCAAAGCCATCAACTCCTCAGCAGTTTAGCCTGCCAGAGATGTATGACCTTCTAGGTCCCTCCAAAAATGCAACAAAAAATTTAGTTTCTTGGTTGCAAGAAAAAACTCTCCAGAATAAAACCACAAATGTTTCATACTTGCGAGATCGGAAACAGGTTTGTGTGGAATTTTTTAAATAGGTGATTAAGTTTTATTATTGTCATTATACCTACATTATATCTTCTCTAGAAATTCCATTACATAATCAAAGTTATTAGAGATTATCCCTAGATCGTTCTAAGCGGAGCCTAAAGTGTGATCTACAGTATAATGCCAATGTCTATGCAGTTCCAGTTGGTCATTCCATCTGTTTATGAGATAGACCTACTAAAATGCCACAAG
Source organism: Sepioteuthis lessoniana (assembly GCA_963585895.1). Classification (NCBI taxonomy): domain Eukaryota; kingdom Metazoa; phylum Mollusca; class Cephalopoda; order Myopsida; family Loliginidae; genus Sepioteuthis; species Sepioteuthis lessoniana. The sequence goes on along the minus strand of OY757920.1, from coordinate 77,622,960 downwards.
TACAACTGGACAATATGCATGGACCTGAAAATTGTAAACTTCCTCCTTGGTCAACAAAGAGAATATACAAATTATCCCCGTTTAATTTTCATGTGGAATAACTGAGCAAGAGAGAAGCATTGGAACCAAAAAAGTGGGTCTTACGTGATGCTCTGGATGTTGGTATGCAAAATATCATCAATGATCCAATTGTCATTTGAGAAAAGATCATATTTCCTTCACTGCCTGATGAAACAGTTTGTCAGAGCATTAAATACTGACGGTGAATGCTCCAACACAGTCTTGGTTTTCTCAGTATTTTTGATAGACCACTGATTCGTGCACCTGTAAGCGATCAAGACTTTGTCAAAAAGATGAATGATTAGGAAAGGGTAGCATAGTTTTCATTTGTGGCGGTAATGGAAAAATTTCTCGGTAATAAAAAGGTCTACAACTATGAAACCTTTGTAACAAATTTGTTGTCAGCTTTTCATGACCAAGGATGCAACATGGGTTTCAAGCTTCCTTTTCTATACAGTCATCTTGATAGATTTTCTGAGAACTTAGGGGTAGTAAGTGATGAACAAGGCGAGCAGTTCCATCAGGACCTCAAGATAATGGAGGAGTGTTTCTAAGGGAGATGGGGCAAACATATCATGGCAGACTAATGTTGAAACAGTCAACAAACGAAAGAGCTTCAAGCACTAATTCCTCCCTGACTAAAATGTTACTGAGGTCATAGCAACCAATTAACAATGAGTTTCATATAAATTCTATCCTTTATATTGATGGACATCTTTCAGATTGTGTCGCAAATGAAGTAAGACGATGTAACATTTACTATTTTTATTCTCCAGCTAATTTAATAAGAGTTCAATCACATGCTTCTTCTGATAGACGACGATGACAGTGAGACGAAGATACAATTTTGAGATTTTGAAATATATCTATAGCAAAAAAAAAAAAAAGAAGAGTATTCAGGAAAAAAACAACTTCATATTTGAAATCAGAACATTAAAAATCGATAATAACAGTGGTTGATATCAATGCAACAAAAATTTTGTTGACCAGTGTTATTATTAAGCAGAAATCATTATATTATTATCAGAACTTGGTTTGGTTCACTTTTTTTGTTTAATGGCTTATCATTTTTTGTGGGTTATTTAATGCCAAAGCCATCCTTGTAAAAAACAACTATTTAATCCATAGTTGGTTGCGAATAAGCGGGTATTAGTAGGAAAGTGAACGTGATAGCGCGATCGAAGTTCGAACTCGCTTTCTACGATGTTGCAGTCCTGTACGTTTGCAACTACACCAAGGGGGGATCACCCCGATTAGTATCAAATAGGAATACGTAAAACCATACAAATTTGTGCAAATTATTTGTATTAGATAGGAATACTTAATGTAGTATAACGATAAATTATCTATTTTAAGAATAGTTACTTGAAGTTACTTTACAAATTTTAAAAGGAATAAAATACCGGCATTAATTAACCCATAAGAAGTTGATATGCCGTTGAACAAATGAACGAAAGAAAATAAACCATCCTTTCTTTTAGTCCACAGAGTAACTCAGGCCTTCTTCATGGTTAATAAAACATAGAGAGTCATTGACTTTAACCCATCACGCTGGCTCACGAGAAAGTTTTCAATCCAACTCTAACCACTATTTACTTCTTGCTAGTGGAGAAGAGAGGATTTCATACAATTACGAAGAACATTAATACAAAGTGAAATTCAACGTTTCACACACACACACACACACATACACACACACACACACTTATATATATACATATATATATATACATATAACTTAAATCCTAATTGTGTTTCTATTACTGATTACTAAATCTTCGTCATATCCTGTGGCCGAGTTGTTATCATTATTACGCTTAACTTAGTTTAGTACAAGGCAATAAGTAAGAATCGAACTGACTAGTAATGGTCTCTTAGCCGAACTTACTAACAATTACATCATACAAGGTATCTGATTATAATCATAAGAATAGCTTACGTCTTACACAAATCCACGAATATAGGTCATATAGTGAGGTTCGAACTTAATATTCATCAATTATGGTTAGCTAGATAAAGTCACTATTATTCCACAACAAGGCATCTTTTTTATTGAGGAAGCTTAGTATGTGACATCCAGTAAGAATCGAATTCTGTTGCTAAGCTTGCTATCAGATTGCACTGCACAAGACGGATATATTCCTGGCTTGTTTGGTTCGTAATGAACTGGATTTCCCACCTCCTTTATACAGATTTCAGTCTGGGATTAAAGAGAGAGTATCTGCTTCTCTCCCGCAGCTGTGTTCTTGTCTTTCGACAGAATAGAGTTGAAGCGGAGGTGTGACTGATCCCAAGGGTTCCATGCACTTTCCTGTGTCTCCATTAGTTAGAGTTGAAATATGTTTTAGCCAAACTCCTCCGAACGAGCAGAATGCGACACAAGGTCAGTTTTAAGGAGGAGTGTCCCAGGTTTGAATTCTGACTTTTCCTTCTTCTAGACACGTTGCCATACCAAGGTGGAAGGACTCAGTCTGTCTTACTATCTATCCACAGCTGGAGGGAGAATGATTGGATTCATACTTTCCCAAGGATCTTAGCACCATGGAAAATGTAAACAGTCTCGTCCACGAATGTAACTAGGGTCATCGTGTTCATTTTCCTAAGAGGGTAACCACAGTACCACGAATACCTTCATTAGGTTGTGTTGAAGCCAACGGTGGGCAGGATGAGACACAAGGTAGATTTTAAGCGGAATAAAACTGGTCAGAATTCAGAGTTTTCCTTTACATAGACTTGTTGCCTAACAAAGGCCAAAAAACTCAGTCTACCCTACTATTTACTCATAACTAGGACAAAGAGAACAAATGGATTCATACCCTGCTTAGGGGCATTAGAGCAAAGTGAGACAGTCTATTACAAGTTTTAAACTCGGGCCGTCAATCCCATGTCATACGATGATAACCATCACCCTCAGGCAGAGTTTGAGAAATCTGACAAAGCAAGAAGGGTTCAGGGATTTTTTTTATGGCCTTACGAGATCACCATAGTCTGGTAGCCATGAAGTTGTTCAGTGTTTATATTGTTGTCCATTTCAGTTCCTCGAAAACAATCTAAGACCTGTTTATCAGACTCAGCAAAGTTTTGTAAATAACCATTTCATCATCATTAAGTCGTGCCTCTCTCAACTCTCTATCACCATCTGACCATATCACCTACCGCTCCTGGCAGGTCCTCTTCACTGCATCAAATGTCTGCACAGCGTTGATATATGTAAGTTAAAAAACTGGCGCTAATTCAGAATGTCAATATCCATGAATAAGAGTCGAAAAGAGATTGTCACTTTTGAGTTCTTTCTTACTTCCTAAGTTGGAAGTAGCATATCTTGTTCATCTTGTTTGTATGATTTGTGGCATGGGAGATAATTGGCCGTACAGCAACTATTTTGTCGGGTGTTGCTCCTAGGATTAGTTCAAAACTGTACGTAGCATTTTGGTGTGGTTCCAACTAGCTTTTCTCCATGCGTTTTGTCAGCATTCTGATGGTACATCTATACAGCACCACTGGAATAAATCCCGTTTTATTTTATCAAAGAGATCAGATTTCCATATGATCGAAAATCTTATTTTAGGGTTACGAATGTGTGTCTAGAGTATAAAAATCTCTGTTGCACAAAGATATATAAATGTCAGTAATCTACGCTTAATTCTGTTATATTTCTGCTCCCGCAAACTTGGCAGTTATCACGCTTTGATTCATTTTTTTCTTGCCTTTTGTGATACTTAATCTAAGCAAATATTAACAAAGCTGCTTCTTAATCCCTAATTCCATTCCTTTATTCTATGTAGATTATACACGTTCTTCGATTCCTATAATGCCATTGGTAGAGATTTGTTTGTTTTTATCTAAACTCGGAAAACATACTGTCCACCATTTTTGACGTTCTCTTTATCGCTTACACGTCTGGAGTTAGAACAGCTGCCGCTGCTATTTTCTCTATTGCAAATTCTGGGTTTCTATTAGCTTGCTAGATTGCATTTTATCTTCTCTTCTTTTCACAAGACCTCTCGTTAAAAATACCACGTAAAGCTTACTATAGCTGAGAGGATGTAGTTAAAGGATTTAACGACTTCCATTTGCTTTACCGCTTTTAGAAAAAAATTAGTTAGAAATACAAAAAGCACTCCCCCCCAAAAAACAAAATAACAAATCAAAAACTAATTTTCAGTGATCAACTCTTTTGAAGTTATCATTACAATCTATTCTACAAAGTCAGACACATCATCATCAACATCATCACCATTCCCGCCATAAGCCTGACTCTCTCCCGCTATAATTCTCTATCGTCTATTGGTTCCAGCAGATGTTCAGGGCTTCATCATTTATCGACACAAAGCTTTTGTATATAGGTTCTAGCTGGTCGTCTTGCCTTTGCTCATCCATGTGAAGGGGTCCACCGGAGTACATCACTTATGGGTTCGTCCTCACTTCTCCAGCAGTGTCCTACATGTCTAATTCGTCAAACTTGGATATTTTTCGTGATAGGTGGTAAGTGGCCGTACAGCGGCTGCTTCATGGGGTGCTGCCTCCTCGACTTGTTCAATATTGCTCCCACCATTCTTGTGTGGTTGCCGTCAAGCTTTTTCTCCATACGTTTAGTTAGCGTCCATGTAGTGAATCCATACAGCAGTATCGACACGACCGCTGCTTGGAAAAAAAAACTGTTTCATTTTATCGGTCAGTTCTGACTTCCATATAACAGATAGTCTATCGATAGTTGTCCATGCCTTTGCTGTTGATGTCTGTCTCGGTTGATGAGACACTGCTTCCTAGGTAGGTGAAATTGTCTATTAGTTTCAGAGAGCTACTGTTTAGTGAGGAGATGTCACCTCTTTGATTAAAGCACATCGCTGTTTATATATATATATATATATATATATATATATATATATATATATATATATATATATATATATCTCAGTTTTTTCATAGAACAGGAAATGGAGAGATTGATTTTAACGGCACTTTAACTAGTGTAGAGTAATTTTGAGCCAGATGTTAGGGAATCGTGTTCCTTGTATGTTCATATTTATTTATTTTTTTGTGTAGTTGTTTCTTAAGTGTTTTTTTCTCACAGTTATTTGATATCAAATATTCATATCGAATACAAGTAATATTCTCACAGTTGTATACTTTCAAGGGTTTTATATAGTTTCAAGTTACCCATAAAGATAATAATCCTGTGGAAAGAAATATAACTTTAAGTAACAATTCTTAACACGTGGATTGGTTGCTTAGTTGTTTGTGTTTTACGGCATATCAAACCAAGAAGGTTTTTAATGCCAAATCCTGTTCCTACATAGTTATTAAATATATATGATTTCTAAACAAATAGTTTGTAGGAAACGAGCCGGAGCTCATTTGTTTGCACACAGTTAAATGGTTTCAAAGGGGGTACCCGTGGTGTCAAGGAGGTGCCCGTGGTGTAATGGTTATCGTCGTAGGAAATGGACATGGCGACACGATTTCAAATCCTGGACGAGACTGATTTCATTTCACATAGCACTTATACCCTTGGGAAAGGTTTGAATCCAATTATTCTCCTTTCAGTTATGGGTAAATTGTAGGGCAAACTGGGTTCTTCAGCCCTGGACACGTTTGAGCATTCTTGTAATACTTCTTATATGTTTTTATCATTAAATGTTCCTATATGTGAAAATGGGCTTATCTTGTCTTTTCTTCCGTCTATTCAGTATTAGTATATCATTTGATAAACTAATGCTAATATTGGACCTTGCTTAGTTGGAACGTGACAAAATATCCCACCATACACTAACCGTTACCAATAACAGCTTACTATTCCAACAGTTCTTTTTTACTAATAGCAACTAAGTACCATGGCAAAATGGTAAATGACATGCAACTGCGTATGAAACAGAGGTGTGTAACTGAATTCTTCCGGGTGAAATAAATTGCACTCATTGACCTCCATCGATGCTTAATTTAAGTTTATGACTACGAAACCGTTGATGTTAACACCCTCAGTACTCCAGTTGTGGCTCTAGTGATCTGAACGACAAATCACCGACAAACTAAGCACAGTTGTCAACTTATCACTCAGTAATTTTACAATAGTTTTTTTTCTGAGAATACCCCTCCGCGCTACGTCAATCTTTTTATATCTGAAAAGAAAACATCTTTAAGTATATATATGTATATAGTATACTTATATATGGCGGTTGAGCACTCTGGCGAAGGAATTTACGACCGCCACTCGCATAATGCAAAGCTCTTCGAACGAATCGAGCACTCTGGTATCCGGTAGGATATAAAATGTAAACAAACGAACGCTGCTGCTGATGTTGCTACATAATACCTTATAATTCCCAAAGCTGACGTGGTACGCTTGTTGGCCGAGCGCTCTGATTCTAAGTCTAACGTAAAGTTGGGTGGGTTTCGATCCCAGCTTCAAACGTCCTTCATGTCTAGCCACACTGAAGAGTTGTGATTCAACGAAACAGAAATTGTTCTATAGATAGTGTCACTACATATTAGAAACATGCAACCCAAACTTAACAGAATTGGTTTTCAAACCAGTGCTAATGTACTTACACTATTTATAGAACAATTTTAAAAGTAAACGTTACTCATTGCAACGGCCCTGATGCTCTTCTTCTTACAAAGTAGGAATGTACATACAAAAGTTACACCACTTTTGTAATACATCCTCCTCTGATGATGGCCCAAAGTCGGGCAGAAAGCCGAATACTATCAAATCAATACGGCAATATGAAAGGATCAACAAGAAAATATGTAGACCGAAAATGTCTATTAGGTTTAAAGAAATTTGTATTAGTGAAGAAAAGCTGCCAAAATACACACACACACACACACACACACACACACACACACACACACACATATATATATATATTTCAACCATGAAACAAATGAAAACACGAGAAGAACTCACAACCCTGAATTCCAAGTGCCTGATCTTCAGGTTAACTTGGATCAACACGTCAGAAATCAACTGCTTAAATATTTGGACTCAGTGTAAAATTAATTTTATATCTATACTTTTATAATTTATATTTTTGTAGTTTTAATCTATTTTTTTCCGGCTGTTGTCAGTGCAATTTTAAAGTCTCGTGACTATTCCAAGGCCAACTTACTCAGTCACGTAGCTCAATCTGGCGCCAAATTACAAAGTAAAATTTACCTGCGAGGTGACATTTAGGTACCAAAATCCGATCTTTTATGCAACAGTCTATCTATCTACCTATCTATCGATCATGCCAATTGATAAATACAAAATGTGATTGTCTCCCGCCAGAACTGTCAACAGACAAAATGAAGATCTTGATCAGCTCATTCATGCGAATCAACCACTGAAAGATAAACTGAGCGGAAAAAACATTGTCCTGACAACGATGTCGGCATCACTGCACTGAAAAAAGTGGGTCGCTTCCACAAGTACAGATTTTTTTAGCAGCACAGAATGCTGATTTTTGTTTAACGCTGGCAAAAAAAAAAAAAAAATGCAGAGCCAGTGTCTACGATTACCCAGAAAAATTGTTTTCTTACTGAAACCATGCTCTATAAAATGGTGTTATTGTGCTCTGTCGGTTTTCAGGTGAATAAATAGGAGGCATTACTTTCGGAGCAACTATCCTATAACCTTTGTAAGCAGGTCTTTGATTACTGCTGGCGAGAACGCATTGTGAAAGCTGGCGACTACGTGGGAAAATTGTTTTTTTTTATAGTTGAAAAGGGAGACATTATTTTCGAAACGACCCTCGCATAACTGCAGTACGTAGATCCTCGTTGATCGCTGGCTAGAACGTATAAGCAATACTGCTGACTTTATGGGAAAATGCTTTTTATAGCTGAAAACCTGTTTTATGCAACGGTGTCATTAGCTTCCTGTATCTGCAGTAGTTTCTGTGGATTAAAGAGGAGGGCATTACGGTCGGAGCGACCCTCGTATTTAGGAGAAGCTTGTCGGCTTTAAAAAAAAGGTCAGAAGTAACTTGGTCAAGATGTCAAGATATTTAATTCCTTGAGAAATATGGTCCAGATTGAAACAGGAATTAAAGGCATTTTGAAATGATTGGCATTTCCTGCAATAAAAGAACCACTCAGTTAATGAAATGTTCTTTTATCGACTTCCAGAAATATGAACAGATCACGTAAATATTTTCGCTTTTGGATCGAAGCCACAGAGCTGATCCATTTAAAAAAAAAGCATGGATTCTTTTAGTGGATGAAACACAGTGTGCGCCAGGTATTTGAGAACATGCTTTTCTTTATTCAAAAAGGATTATTCGGCAAATTCTAACACCCTCATTTCTCTTACTCTTCTGCAGTGGATACGGTCGATGTATTCCTAATGAGAGAACATGTGATATAATGATTGAAATTATATATGCAATGATAGGAATATATTGGCATAAATGTTCGAGTATTTGACAATGACTCGGGAGACCGGGTTTAATTCCAGGAATAGTCATACCAAAGACTCCAAAATTGGTACTTGATGCTTCCTTGCTTAACATTCAGCATTATAAGGTACGGATCAAAGGTAAGTGGAGCAATCCAGGGAAAGGAGGAGCGTCTTCCCCTGCATCTCGGTGTAGTAGCTATTGAAGAAGGGAACCTTCGGGTCGCCGTCGACTACGGTCGGTCAACTTACTTAACTACTTATATATAAAGTAAATAACTGAGCAAATGTTTTAAAACAGAGTATGAAAAAAATGTGCTCTTTAGGGGCAGAAAACTGTTGTATAGCCATGACCACAATACATACACATATACATGCATGCAGAATCATAACGACGACACAATAAAGACGAGCGACACAGTTCTTTAGTAAAATATACCTCTCACTTTATTTGAAAGGGTTCGAAAGGGTTACTAAAGGTTTTACTGTGTGAGAGGGAGTTGGAGACCGAACAGAACTGCAACATAGTGGCCCCCACTCTTATGGCCATAATAGCGTTTCTTTCTCGTTCTCCTGGGCTGCTCAACCGGGGGCCTGAGGGTCCAGCCTCTGTTGAGTGCTTGTTTTCTCTACCGCATCTTTTCTCCAACTGACTTAACTTCCTGTGCACTGAGTTATATAATTGTTCGACGTCCACCTTCTTCTTGTGGGCGTCACAAATCGTACTCATTCAACCCGTCCACGGTCAAGGTTATATCCTGATACTACTCAACTGGATGCACCTGTTATTTACACAAGTGTATTTCCTATTTTGACAGCTTGGCCAGGGTCAATATGTTACAAAACTACAATCATCAAATATGGTCACAAAAAAAATACAGGAGACAAATACTAATGAATATTTAACAAATGCAAAATGTGTCTCAGCAATACAGAAAAACAAACGGATGTAGAACAATGAAGGAAGAAGACAGAAAAAAATATTTACCCAAGGCCCTCCGCACGTGCAGGGCTGTAGAATACACCGACTGCATCTCTGCAGAGGGGTAAGACTTTCCCCATCGATTGTCCTGGATATACTACTAAACAATCTTATGATGAGTCTTCAGTAAAGCTGGAACTTTGGGGAATGTGGAGTACCTCTTCATTGCCATCACTCCCAGGTCCACTTTGGCTCAGGAGAGGTAGCACCTGATAGCGTCTTATGTATGGGTCAAATAGAACTGCTTGATATTTAAACTGTGTATTCATGCTGAACTGAATTGCTTGAAATTGAACTGTTTTTATATTTAACTGTGAGTAAATAAGAAAAAGTGTGTATTTATGTTATACTGAATTGTTTGAAATAGAACTGTTTAATCATTCAATTCTGTGTAATGATGTTTAATTGAATTGTTAAAGATACATAGCAATACTTGAAAACGCTAAACTGTATGCAAACAAACGATTAATAGTAAATATTAGATAGAAATAACAGTGTGCAAAATAATTTAAAAAAAAATAGCTGAGGCTCGTTTAAAAATGATATCCACAAAATGTGCTTACATATCATTTATTTAATATATACGTTATGCATTCAATAGGTTTCCAGACTTTTTTGTTTATGCATTTAAAACTGTCGTAGACTTTTGAAAATTTAGTATGTTATTGCTATACATCTTATGAGATGACTGATCAATTTTTATGATTTCAGGTCCAAATAAACAGCAATAGCAGGAATTTAGAATACACCCCACTAAAGCCTGATTGTCACAGCTGGTGAATTTCAAAAATGTAATCTAGATGTGAGTACACTTTAGAAGAACGATATAGAAGAGTTGATTGGCCAAAGAGTTAGGTTGAGGGTTACTATGTTGAGATTTTAAGGGAGTTCAGGAAGAAATTCAGTCGGAAGAGGCCAGCACTCTTCAAATCGGCTCAGTGGCATTTCCACAAGGATAATGCACCAGTCCACAAATCCATCCTTGTCACAGACTATTTGATCAAGACAGTTCCTCAGCCTCCCTATAGTTCAGACCTTGCTCCCTGTGACTTTTGGTTATTCCTTAAGCTCAGAGGTTGTCGTTATGAGACAATTGAGGAGATGAAAGAGGCTGTGACGAAGGTCATTGACATGCTCACATAAGAGAACCTCCATGTGGCCTTCCCGAAGTTGTTGGAACGGAACAACAAGTGCATTGCAGCCGGAGGAGATTACTTCGAAGGGGACTAGAGTTTCAAGAGTGTACTATCTATAAAAGTGCCCATACGAAAAAAGTCAGTAAACCTATTTAATGATCCTCGTATGTATAAAAAGTATTTGGTATTAAATGACTTATAATGGTTGATAAACCATAACACTTAACCAAACCAAGCTAATCCACTCGAGCAGGATGCCAGACAAGGCCAATTTTAAAGCGTATTTTAACCCTAACCCTAAGGGTACCACAAGTTCTCAAAATGGTGCGATAAAATAAAAAAATTAACAACAAAGTACAGCATCATTCAACACCCAACAAAGAACAAGAGAAATATATATATATATATAAATACGAGTTCTTCTGTTTTGAGCATTCTTGTTTTGATTTTTAGCCATTTTTTTCTTAAAAAAAACTTATTAATTCGGAATAAACATTCCTTGTAGAGATTACTCCCGAATATGACACAAAGCTACATCCGATAATGAGGCTACGTTTTCGTTGCCATTACTCCCAGGTCAATTCTGACTCGGCTTAGTTTGGTTTGGTTTGGTGTCTTTAGTTTAATGGTGTAACAATATTCGTGGGTTATTTAATGCTGAAGCCAACCTTGTAAAAGGACAGTAGTGGTACTATTAAACCTATAGCTAGCGGTAAAGGGGATCTGAACCTTTCCCGAGGGTATTAGTCCAAAAGTGAACGTAATAGCGCGACTGGAGTTTGATCACGTTTTCTACGATTTGGCAGTCCAGCACCCTAACCCATACGCCACGGGGACTCCTCCAAGGAAGGGTAGTATCTGATAGGGTTACATCTAAGGGTCAACTGGATTACTAGAATCAAATAAGAATACTTGACGCCATATAACTAGGGGAATTATTTGCATTACATAGGAATACTTGAAACCATATAACTGAGGGGAAATTACTTGCATTAGATACGTTGATTTGTTGGTTGTTTTACGGCTAATCAACCATTGTTATTTGTTTAATGCTATATACTGTTAGTAAACACACACACACACACACACACACACACACACACACACACACACACACACACACATATATATATATATATATATATGAGTTATTCGTAAATAGTTTGTAAGTGACATTTTTACACAAACCAGAGCTCATTTGTTTGCACAATGACTAAATTAAAGTATTGCTTTCTAGCAGTAATACGTCTATTTGTACACAGTTAAATAGTTTCAAGTACTGCTATATAATATAAGTAATTCTTTTTGCTAATTATTTTTGACTAATTTATTACCAATCCTTTGTTTACATACAGTTAAATCATTTTAAGTATTGGTATTTAACACTTATAATTCTATATAATATTTGTTGTAACGGTAGCACCATGAGGCAAAAAATGAGATAAAAGGCTCAACAAGTTGTCTATTCGCAATAGGTCTTCGTTCCTTCTTTAAACGCTTCTTTGATCCTTCTTTGACTTATTGCGAATAGACAACTTCTTTACCATTTGAGCCTTTTACCTCATTTTTTGCCTCATGGTGCTATCGTTACAGTGAAACTCTGTTCGCCTCAAAGAATGCCCCCCTTCGCAAAGTCTAAAAGTCGCAGCTCAGTCAGCCAACAAGTGTGTTATGCTCGGAGAAATGGTAATAAAAGGGCCAACTCTTCCAACGGCGTCACGTGTGTGACTAGTCGGTGTACGATGGTAATGTGTACCCAACTCTAAGGTGCCCGTACCAAACAAGGAGGGTAGCTCCCTCATTTACATTTATGATAATCCATAGTAAAGGACTGGGTAATTTTATCTAGCCTACAGATAGGAGCCTAGTAAGTACAAGTATTCCTGATCAGAGTGGACCTGAGAGTAATGTTAATGAAGAGGATGGTTTCATGTATCTAACACTTCTAATTCTATTCAACATTATACATTCGTTTGTAAACACTTAAATAATGCAATATTCTATTATGTAATAGTAATAATTCAATTTATCATTGATCATTTCTTTGTTCAGAGTTGAATAATGTCAAGTATAGCAAATAATTGAATATTTTTATCTAACCCATAGATGGGACCCTAACAGGTACTATCACTCCAGGTCAGAGTGAGTCAGGGAATAATGACAAAGAAGGGGTACTCTACATTGCCCAAAGTTCAAGAACAGGAGCCTCACCAACAGATGAGTTAGTATCATATCCAAGACACTTGTTGGCGGTGGTAGGGAGTATCTAATGCAAGGAATTTCCCCTCTGTTATATGGTTTCAAGTATTCCTATGTAATACAAATAATTCCCCTAGTTATATGGCTTCAAGTATTCTTGTATTAGATACTAATAATTTAAACTCTATACCTATGTGCAAACTAGTGATTATCTTTGGTTAAGTTAACTAAGAACATGTAATCGCGTATAGATTGTTGATATTTAGGATAATTACTTGAACCTTGATATTTACAAATAATTATCATTAGTTACTTGAAGCATTTAATTACTTGAAAGAAAAAAATGCCTAACTTTTTGCTTTAAATAGCCCTATAAGGGTTGACATGGCGTAAAATCAAACAACCAAGCCTCTCGCTAAAAACCACGAAAATATTCCTCAAATTCATGTGATTTCGTCCTTGAGCTTAATACTGTTAAATATAATTCTGGGTCCATTGTTGTGATTCTCGGTAGTGCTAATAATCATTAGAACACACAGACTACCACAAATAATTGATCAAAGGGTAATTTTAGTCGGAGATACGAGCGTGAGTACAATAGATTGGATGAGGCAAGCAAGTATACTCAGGAGAGTGCTACAATAATTAAGAGACAGCATGTAACCTTATCCCATTCGTCAAACATCATACGAAGTATGATGAAAAACAAAACAATACCTTGTCCCAATCCCGCAAAAAACAAAAAAAAAAACAAAAACAAAAACCAAAAAAAAAATGGTAAAAACAGAACTCGAAGGAATGCAGTCAATTTGTATGATGCATAATTCTTAAAATATTTCCACCAAAGTAATAAAAATTTTCCTCTCCTTTCATTTCGTTCACTTACATCTGCTTTGAGTTCCGTCTTTGAATAGACATTAAGCCTCAAGCATATTAGTTCGTTAAGAATGTGAATTGGTATGTCGAAAATATCTATCTATCTATCTATCTATCTATCTATCTATCTATCTTCACATCAACATCAGTCTGTTCTTATCTATTTATTTTTTATTTATCAATCTATCTATCTAGCTAGCAAGCTTTGTTCTGTTAACTTTTTCTTTATATATATATATATATATTCACATATGCGCCCATTAGTGTCTTTTCTTGTAATTCGCCTAGAGGTGTTCCCGTAAGCAGTGCAGGGGCATTTTTTGATAGTATATCAGTAAATGAGATACACTGACAGCAGGAAAAATATTGCAGATTATTTGTGCTTCCATTCAATATAGAAAAATTGCAAGCAATCAGTGAACAAAATAGCGCAGTTGCTTCATGTTAATCACGAGGTCTGTCCAAAAGCAGAGACCCGTAATAAATATTTTGAGATATTGGTTGCGCGATCTTGATGGAATTTTGTATACATTCAGAAGAAACCTTACTGGACATGTGTAAACTGACACTCACTCATGGAGTTATGGAGTTATTCAGTCGACAGTATGCCATTGAGTGACCACCTTGTCGGTAAAGGACAAGAAAACGCCTATAACATCTCGACAGAATAAGAAGACCCTACAAAAAGGGATGGTGTTGGGTATGATACTTATGTAAATCTGGTTTGGACCCATGGAGGTGTTTGGAGTTTGAGACGGTACAATATGGCACCAAGTTTTTAGCGTCGACATTTTGACATCGCCGGTTTAACGTTCGTTGCTTCGTTGCTTGTTGCTTTGGCGCTGAGCTGATTTGGCGATAATTCAGACTGTCAATAATATTTACAGCACTCAGTGGGCAGGGAAACGAACCAGCCGTCAAGTAACATACAATGTTCATGTTTAAGGGTCCATATGGACGCTAACTAAACGTATCGAGAAAAAGCTTGACGGCAACTACACAAGAATGCTGCGAGCAATATTGAACAATACTGGAAACAGCACCCGACTAAGCAGCAGCAGTACAGCCACCTACCACCTATCCCAGTTACACGAACCAGACATACGGGACACTGCTGGAGAAGTAGGGACGAGCTCATAAGTGACGTACTCCTGTTGACCCTTTCACATGGAGGAGCAAAGGCAGGACGACCAGCTAAAACCTACATACATCAGCTCTGTGCCGATACAGGATGTAGCCTTAAAGACCCACCGGAAGCGATGGACGATAGAGAAGGGTTGCGTGTGAGGGTCAGGGAGATCCGTGCTGGTGGCGCGACATGATGATGATGAGGATGAAGGGTTCATATAAGAAGGCAACTTATCAGTCTGTCCTTACTTCACCAGCAGTACCTAGTCTTGTTCATCTTATTTGGTTTTTTTGTGAGATGGGAGGTAAGTGACCGTACAACTGGTGTTTTGAAGGGTGCTGCTTCTAGGATGTTTTCAAAGTAGCACGCAGTATCTTTGTATAGTCTCCACCTAGCTTTTTTTGGGCTGTAGAATACACCGTCTGCAGCTCTACAGAGGGGTAAGACCCCCAACGAGTGTCCTGGATATGACACTAAACAATCTGATGGTGAGATTTGGGGAATGCAGAGTACCCCTTTACTGCCATCGCTCCCAGGTCCACTTTGGCCTGGAGTGGTAGCACCTGATAAGGGTCCTATCTATGGGTTAAATAGAACTAACGGCATACTTATGCTAAACTGAATTGTTTGACTAAACTGAATAGCTTGAAATAGAAATGTTTTTGATAATTAAACCGTACTTACATTTAAACTGTGTGTTTATGCTAAACTGAATTATTTGAAATGGAACTGTTTTTTGACATTGTAACTGTACTTACACAAAACTGATTTGTTTAATATAGAATTGTTTTGACATTTGACTGTGTGTAAACAAAATCTGTACTTATACTAAACTGAATTAGCTGAATTAGAACTGCTTGATTAAACTGAATAGCTTGAAATAGAAATGTTTTTTCATAATTAAACTGTACTTACATTTAAACTGCGTACTTTCCTACTGAATTGTTTGAAATAGAACTATTTTCATAAAAATGGATTTCGCGTTAAATAACCTACAAAGGTTGATATGCCATAAAACCCAGACGATAAACGACCGACCAAGCTTTTTCTCCACGTGCTTCTTTAAAGTATCTCAGCTGTTTTATGGGGTGCTGCTTCCAGGATTTGTTCCCAATAACGCGTAGCATTTTTGTGTGGTTCCCATCTTGCTTTTTCATAATACACTTTATTTGAGTCCAGCTGCTGCATCTATTGTTGGCCGACCAGCAAAGATTTGCATACATTAGCTCTGTGCAGACACTGGATACATTCTAGAGGAGCTAACAGAAGCGATAGAGACGGATGGGGAGAGACTAACTGATAGATAGATAGATAGATAGTCCAAGAACTTCGTGTTATATGCATGATTTGATGATTATAATGATGAACATAAGTTAGAATGTACCAGGGTTAGGGTTAGGGTTGGGTATTGGCCAGTAATACTTCTAATCAAAAAGTATTTGAATTACATTTGAGCCGTCCTTTGAATATCATAAGCCAATTTCATAGACGAGCTCCACTAAAAATATTTGTGTTGTTTGGTCAACAACTATGAGATGCATTCAATTATTATTTCATTTTACTTATTTGATTTTAGTATTATTGTAAGAAATAACCCATTTCTTCTTCAATTATCAATATTTTACCATTCCTTACAATCTTTTCAAAGCCGAGTTGGCTGGGGCTGTAGAATACACTGACTGCATCTCTGCAGAAGGGTAAAACTCCACTAACGAATATCCTAGATATAGCATTAAACAATCTGATCCTGACGTTTCAGTCCTGGAATTTGGGGAATCTGGAGTACTCTTTCATTGACATTGCTTCCAGGTCCACTCTGACATAGAGAGGTAGCAGCTGATTGGGTCCTATCGAAGGGTCAAATAGAACTGGATGACATTTAAACTGTGTCCAAACAAATAGCTTGAATTGTTAAAAAAGAACTGTTTGACCATATAACTATGTATAAACCGATAACTGATGTTTAATTGAATTGTCAGTGATACATAGCAATACTTGAAACTCAGTGTGCCTAAATCGAATTATTAGTATTACTTAGCAATATTTGGAGCCATTTGACTTTGTGAAAATGAATGAATAGTGTTGAAAAATTAGTGTGAAAAAGCAATACTTGTTAACACTTCGCTGTGTTAAAACAAATGATTAATATCGAATACAATTATAAGTGTTAGATAGCTATAATTGAAACCATTCAACTGTGTAGAAACAATAACAATTCTTGTGTGCAAGCAAATTAAAAATGAAATTACCTGCAAACCATTCACTTACAAATCATATACGTATATATATTTGAATGTGTGCAAACAAATGATTAATATTGAATAGAATTATTTGTATTAGATAGAAATAATTGAAACCATTTAACTATAATTCTTGTGTGCAAACAAATTAATTTTATCTCATTTGAAAATGAAATTACATACAAACTCTGTATGTAAACATATTAGTGATATTAAATTGTGACTGTTGTATAATAATACTTGAAACCATTTGTGTGCAAAAATGTCATCTACAAAATGTCTTTACAAATCGTATGTATTTACGATATATGTATAAAGAAAGTTTGGCATTAAATAACCAACAATGTTTGATATTCCATAAAACCAAACCAAACCATACCAAATCATATATATTTAATATATATGGGTAAAGGGGATTTGGCATTAAATAACCGACAATATTTGATATGCCATAATACCAAACCAAACCAAATCATATATATTTATTATATACGAGGATCATTAAATAAGTTTCCAGACTTTTTTTCGTATGAGCACTTTTATTGATAGTACACACATGAAACTCTTGTCCCCTTCGAAGTAATCTCCTCCGGCTGCAATGCACTTGCTGTACCGTTCCAAAAACTTATGGAAGGCCCCATGAAAGTTCACTTGTGTGAGCGTGTTAATGACTTTCGTCACAGCCTCTTTCATCTCCTCAATTGTCTCATAACGACAGCCTCTGAGCTTAGGGAATAACCAAAAGTCAGAGGGAGCAAGGTCTGGACTATAGGGAGAGTGAGGAACTGTCTTGATGCCCATCTTGGTCAAATAGTCTGTGACAAGGATGGAGTTGTGGACTGGTGTATTGTCCTGGTGGAAATGTCACTGAGCCGATTTGAAGAGTGCTGGCCTCTTCCGACAGAATCTCTTCCTGAACTCCCTTAAAACTTCAACATAGTAACCCTAACCCTAACCCTTTGGCCAATCAACTCTGGTCTATTGACTTCCTTACTCTTCCCACACCTCTCATTATCCCTCACAGACTCCCTGCCTTCCTTAAATCTCTTATACCACTCAAAAACTGATGCTCGATTCATGCAAGATGGTTGAAAAGCTGTCTGAAGCATTCCATACGTTTCTGTGGCATTTTTTTCAAGTTCAAATTTTTTTATTGTATATCGTTCTCCTAAAGAGTCCTCACGTCCAAATTGCATTTTTGAAATTCACCAGTTGTAACAATCAGGATTTTATAGGGTGTATTCCAATTCCTGCTGTAGCTGTTCTGTTGAACTTGAAACCATAAAAATTGAATTTCTGTTAATATTTATCTATCTATTTGTTATATATTGACCCTCGACCGGGCCGTCAGTCAAGAGATGCGCCTGTGTAAATAAACTGAAGAGCGGAAGCAGGTGGGCGATAAGAAAGAATTTAGACAGGGTGCCCACGGCTGTCAGTCAGTTGAGACAGGAATGCCAAAGTGAGAATCAGCTTGCAGAGGGCTGGGCCTTCAGTGACCCACGGTTGCGCAACCCCAGCCAAGATGCGAAAGAAGTGCTGCTATGGTCAAGAGAAGAATTTGGGCCAATATAGCAGTCCGTCCCTGTCTCCACTCATCTCTCACACACAACAGAACATCACCCTTTCGAAAATGAAATGTGAGTGATTTATATTTTTGTAAAGAGGTGCATTCGTTCGTTATTGAAGTCGTTCATTACCGGTTAATGATGTTTCCGCATATAAGTGCATATTTGTATATGTACACGTGTAGTTTTATGTGGCTATACAACATATCTATCTATCTATCTATCTATCTATCTAAGTCTTTACATTATCTATCTATCTATCTATCTATTTTATTTGTATTCATATCTATCTATCTATTGAAACAGCATTTGCATTTTGACCTTTAATATTCAGTCAATCTTTTTGTGATTTGTTTCCAAACGTAACCAAATATAAAATTGCTACTTTGCCAGTTTGAGCTCTAAATAAACTCAAGTAGAATACTGATTATTCCTGTGTCTCAGTTCAGTCCAATTGTCAAGGTATCCTCGCGTCGAGTAAACTTTGATTCAAATTACATAATTTATTGTTTTAATTTCTACACATCAAATTAATCTGATTGAGGGATAGAATTAAAAAGAGAAAAAAAAAAGAAGAAAAGTAAGAGGAAAATAAGAAATTTTACGTTTTTTTTTTCTTTTCTAAAGTTAGTGTATTTATACGACAGCAAGATTAGTTGTGATGCCGGAGGGGGAATTGTCATTACGTTTCACCTTATATTTTTTCTTCTTTTAATGGCTTCTTTCATGGAAAAAGAAGACTGAGACGAATTGTCTACGAAGAAACAAATATCAAAGGGAGACACACGTTCGTTTGAAACAGTCATTTGCTGTTTTGATACAGAAGGATGTAATCATTTCTTCCAGCTTTTGTCTGTATTCTTAACCTCTTTTATGACCACCAAAAGATCCGTTGAAAATGTTTCGGCTATAATTTGTCTATCTGTTGAAATTGCTGTAAGATTACATGGTATGGAAGGGTCAGGGGAAAAAGACTTTTGAGCTTATAAACCTAATTGATATGCAACCATATCAGTAACGATGCATATGTTATTATCGAGATTTGGGAGCTATATCAAACCCAGATCAATGATAACACCAGGTGCCATAGATAAATTGATTGATATGGATAGATATAAAGGTTCATAGATAGGTAGACAACGAATCGTAAGAAAATGAGATAGATAGATAGATAGATAGATAGATACGAAGAGAAATGTGATAGATTGATGAATAAATAGACAACTAGCTAGATGCGAACAGATTTATATAAGTAATAAGATATTTGTGGGAATACAATGTAGCGATAGATAGATAGATAGATGGCAACGGGCAGACAATGAAGCTAGAATAGATAGATGGATACATAGATAGATTTGATCAGAGATATGATATACGAGGGTCAGTCAATAAAAAAGTGATTTTTTAAAGAATAACCTTTTTTTAGAATTGCTTTTTCATAAATATAAACTCTACCTTGTTTTATTTTGGATTATAACAATTTTTTTAAATTTAGCAATTTTTTTTGTTTGTTTTGAGGTTATTCAAAACGGCACCAAATCAGAACGTTCCAGATCAGAAAGGTAGAACCATCATTATTGATTTTCTTGAAAATAGTGCTTCGTAATTGTTGTAGACCAGTAAAGGGTTTTGAAGAAAGACACGACTCGGGTTTACGTGGAACAAAGTATATTAACGAAAGTTTAATACAACATAGATAAAAAGGTGTTGAACGTCAGTCTGACTGCCAAAATATTAAACTGGAGAGAACTCGGTATTTGTCATCCGTCCCACCACCGGGCAAGTATGGCACAAGGCCTTTTTTAAGGTGGGTCCGATCGCGGGGCCGCAGCTCACACGCGTCCGGCATTACCAAAAATAACTTCGGCCCCGTCGGTATTCTCCTTATTAGCAATCTAAGATAAGCATAAGGGAAAAAATAAAAAATAGATCAATAGGAGTTAAAATTGATAGATCGATCGATCTATCTACTAATTGAGTGATCGATATTAAGAAATTGAGGTGCATAGATATAATTTATTGGGGTAGCGGAACTAAGTGATATTTTCAAATTAGACGTGATATAAATACAAACATGCATACATAAGTTTATACTTATATATATATATATATATAAACACATACAGACGTACGCACACACCTTTATATATACATATATATATATATATATATATATATATATATATACATATTTTCATGCACATGTACTCATCCACAAATATTTATGCACATGTATATGAATGTGTATGCACTGAAGTGTGTGTACGCGTTCGTATGTGTATTGTATGGGGTATGTCCAACTAATGATCTGACAATACCGGTGTCCATTGGGAGGTATTATTTCCTCTTGACTTGTATTGTCTGTAGTCATGGTTACCCTCCACCAACGCGAATCTTGAAGGAAAATTCATTGGGAGGCGAAACGTTGATAAGCACAAGAAGAGTGTATATATATATATATATATATATATAAATGAATAGGTCATCAAATGAATTTGAATTTAGTGTAACGTGATATGGTCGGTGCAAGTTACAAAGAGAATTTCTGGGGAAGGGGAAAGAGAAGAAAGATAATTAGAAGAAAAAGCAGACAGAGAGTCAAAGGAAAGGGCAGCTGACCACTGAGGAGGTAGGCTAAAGAACTCGTTTTAGGACATCCATTCACGGATGAATGGCTACGGTAATTAGAAATAACTAGAAAAAATACCCGGAGGTTCCAAGTCACAGGTGTCAAACCACTGGAATGGGATATGTTCTCCCTCCGACACCAGGAGGATGTAAGGGACGACTCGGGTTTAAAATTTAGTTGCTTGCGAGACGTGATGAGGTAAAGACGACAGTCTAACGAAGAGAGAGGAAAAGTATGGTCCCCATTTTGGGGTATGCTCTGAAAAAGGGTCTCACACCAAACGTGCAGCTGTGGAAATGAACCTAGTGAACAAATACGTTAGAACTACAACGGGAAACCAGGAAGAAACTTCAAGGTCTACCCTCTCTCCTTATGACATATTATTTCTCTTCCAGCTAACGCAGTCGACACAGCTTTCATACTTTGTTTCTCCCCGACAATCACTTAAAAAGTATAGTAGTGAATAAACTTTTGTATTAGTAAACTAAGACAGAGTTTTGTGTGTTCATCATCTCCCATGGCGAGCTTTTACAACAGGGTCCAACAAACACTTAAGGCGTTGCGATACACGCATAAACACGTGCGACCCGTAGTGGTATAAACGTCTAATTTGGTACGGTTATGATACATTGGCACTTTAGATCATTCTTCCAAAGAACTATGCTCCACAGATGTTTCAGACTTCGTGGACCTCTTCAGGAGACTAATAATGGCTAGGGTTTTCTCAAATATTTCCCAATCCTCTTTTGTCAGTTTACGATAAAATGAGTGTCAGGGGAGTCGGATCCACCCATACTTGCATCCATCTTGTTTGAAAAGGCACGGTACGGATTTACCCTGAGGAATACCCTTCGCAAGTTTTTAGTTGATTGGTAGAGAGTAATCTTAAAAGTAAAAGTTAGATGGCTTCTAATTACACATTTAGCTTTTAGAAGATAGTCCGCGAACTTGTTGGGTTTCCGTCATTACTGTGGTCCATGATAATATTGATTTAATATATTCTATTTAAGAGGGAGAAAAGGATTCTAATAAGCATTTCTTACTAATATCCATTACAATAAAATGACTTCAGTTATTTTACTAGATGCTAGATCATTATTGGCATAAGCCATCAACAGTTTTTGGTTATATATATATATATATATATATATATATATATATATTTACAAATCTAATATCTACTAGCATTCACGGTACCAGAAAAAAAAAAGACCCCCCCCGCCAGAAACAAGAGATAAATGTATCTCGAATCACTGCCCGGGGGAAAAAGAAAAAATCATAGGTCAAAAAGAAAGAAAAGGCCAACCCCGTCCGAACCCTTGAAAAAAATCAAGTCAGTTGGTCAAAAGAAAACTAAAAACCTTCCGCGAATCCTGCAATGCTACAATTACAAAAGTGCTCAACACAAGTGGAGCCAATTATAAAATTAAGTTGGAGTTAGGCTTCCTGATGATCCGATAAGGTGAAACTTTAGTAGAAGATTTCCAACTCGCGATTTAAGTTAATTTTATATATATATATATATATATATATATAGCAATTTGTTTGACATTGCGTTCTGGAAAATATAAAATACCTAGCCTGTGTTGACCATTTTGTACTTGAAGTTTTCTAACCATTTAGTAACTATGAATACTGAATACAATATATTTAGTCCTGGTACGTTGACGAACATTTGGGTTTACTAAGTTTGTTCACTGAAATGATGTCAAAAAGTAAAAATTATTAAAAGATTATGGAACCCAGAACAGAGACTTTTTTGATGACCACGAACAGAACAAAGAATTGTAGGAAGTGAAATTGTTAGGATCTATGCGAATTCAAAAATCACGTAGCGTTATTCTATTTGAGCACGATCATATCAATGATTGTGATTTTGGTGGTGAAAATTCTGCTACGTTCGCTCAATTAATTCAATGTCTTTATGATAGAAGTTGGTCTCTAGTTACGTAAAATACTATAGACAACGACAGGAGAACCTTTACTCTTCTAAGAGAGCATTATTTGTCAAAAGACGAGTCAAAAATTGTTTCGTTAAATACAAAATTAACGTCTCTGCACAAAAGTTCAACAGAAACTATAATAGATTACATAATTTGAGTAGACGAGTCAGCCATTTTGTTAAAAACGTCTGTTGAAATTATTGTAGATAGTTTATTAATAGTAAAAGCTTTAAAGGGATTGCCTGTAGAATTAAAACAATTTTTGACTGTTATTACACCGAAGGACAAAGTTCTGACGTTCAGCAAATTCAAAGTCGCTCTAAGAAGTTTTGAAAAAATTAATAATGTAATAACAAGTAAAATTGAAAGACCACAATAAGAAACAAAAAACTACTGATATTTTGGTTTGCTATAGTTGTCATCGTCCAAGCGACAAATACTAAGATTGTTGAAACAGAAAATCGCAATTCACATACAAAATGTTCTCCCTCAAAACATTGCCCAGTTGGCTAGGGTTGTAGAAAACACATACTGCACCTCTGCAGAGGGGTACGACCCTGTCAACGAGTGTCCAGGGTATGACTCTAAACAATCTGATGGTGAGGTTCCTGTAATGCTGGAGCTTCCGGGAATGTGGAGTACCCCTTCATTGTTATTGTTCCCAGGTCCATTCTGGCCCGGAGTGGTAGCACCTGATAGGCCATATCTATGGGTCAAATAGACATAAACCGTGTACTAATGCTAAACTGATTTATTTAAATAGAACGGTTTTGACTGGTAAACTCAATAGTTATGCTAAATGGAATTGTTTGAAATAGAACTGTTTTGACATTTAACTGTGTGTAAAAAATTTGGTTCATTTGAAATGATATTTAGGCCCAAGATAGGCTCCCCCGAAATATCCAGTTAAAAACAGAAAATTGCTGTATCTGTAAGAATTTTCTAGTCAATATTGTATCGAGAATTCTGATGACTCAAAAAGGATTCAGTGTGTGCAAAAACAACAGGATAAGCATTTAGTTGCAAATTGCTTTCTTCACAGAGAGTAAATTAAAGTTGACGACTGTAGTCGAGGGTGGCCTGAAGGCTCCCTTTTCAATAGCTACTACAATAGCTACTACATCGAGGTGTAGGAGAGGGCGCTACTCCATTCCCTGGATCGCTTCACTTTAACTTTGATTCTTACCTTATAATGGTGAGTGTTGAGCGAAGCGGCATCAAGTAGCATTTTTGAGTCTTTGGTATGACTCAATCTGGGATTGACCCTCGGTCTCCCGGACCATTGGCAAACACTCAACTCATTATGCCAATGTCAGCTAATTAAACAATCTAAAAAATTAAGAAAAGATTAAAAAACTTGGAAAGACCGACAGATAGACAAATAAGTAGATTAATAGACTGATATTGAGCAGACAGTAAAAGAGACATATAGACCAAAAGTAAGAATATATATATATATATATATATATATATATATATATATATATATATATACATATATTCGGGCCTTGAATAAGTTCTCGCTGTGTTCTAATGGATGCCGTTCCCAAAACTGCGTGTGAGTAGTTTCAGTTGGTAACGCATCTATAAAGAAATACTATAAGCTTGCTTGAAATTCAGTGAATATCATTTCGCCGAAATGTAAACAACTGTGTTTAAATAGTGTTAAACATGTCAAATTTCGTGCCAAATAAAGTGTATTTGTGAGGAATTTTACTGCACTACTTTATTCAAAAGAAATCTACAGCTGCAGCACACAGAATTTTTGTTGATTCTTACGGCCACGATGTTCTGTTGGAATAAAGAGATTGGATTAGACATTAAAAAAATTATGTTTTTTTTTTGCTGCAGAAAAAGAACGCTCTGGTGCACTGAAAAAGTTTGAAAACGAAGAACTGGAGGCATTACACCCTGAAAACTCATTTCAGGCGCAAGCTGAATTTGCAGAACCATTTCGATTTGCCAGATGAGGCGCTTTAGGGCTATTTTGAAAAATGCCTGACTTTTTTTGGAAAGCAAGTATAAACAATCAGTATCTATCTATCTATCTATCTATCTAAGTCTATTCATGTGTAGTCATCTAGGTATTGGCTTATCTCAGCATATTCGTATCTATCTATCTATCTATCTATCTATCCAAGAGAATGTCACTTATGAGACCGTCCTTATTTCTCCTGGATTTGTTCAAAACAGCGTGTAACATTTAGGTGGCGCATCCCTTGTTGGCTGACCACCAAATGCCTAAATACATCAGCAGTATGCGAACACTGGTTGCAGACAAGGGACGGGTGGCAAGAGAGAGTTAGAGGGCTCCGTGCCATCTGCATGCTTTGATTATAATGATGATATATACTGAATTATCTGTGAACTTGTTACAACAACATTTAATGAAAAAGGTATGAAAATTATTTAGTAGACAGAAAATACGCAAAATAAAAAACAAAATCGTCATTAAAGAACAATGTGAAAACTAAATATGTTAATGTTCATGTAAAGTTTAAAACACATCATCATCATCATCATCATGTCGCGCCGCCTGCGCGGATATCCCTGACCGTCTCTCGCCATTTCTCCCTATCATTCATCGCCTCCGGCAGGTCTTCAGGGTTACATCCCGTGTCCTCACATAGCTGCTGTATGTAAGTTCGTGCTGGTCGTCCCACTCTTGCACATCCATGTGTGGGGGTCCACAGGAGTACATCGCTTATGAGCTCGTCCTTGCTTCTCCAGCAGTGTCCTGCGTGTCTGGTTCGTTGAACTTGTATAGTTTTTGTGATGGGGGGCAAGTGTCCGTATAGTTGGAGTCTCGTGGGGTGTTGTCGCCAGGACTTGTTTAATACTGCTCTCAACATTCTTGTATAATTTCCGTCCAGCCTCCT
Organism: Sepioteuthis lessoniana; assembly: GCA_963585895.1. NCBI lineage: Eukaryota > Metazoa > Mollusca > Cephalopoda > Myopsida > Loliginidae > Sepioteuthis > Sepioteuthis lessoniana. Next base: position 77,596,939 of record OY757920.1, on the reverse strand, counting down.
CTCCAGCCGCTTCGTAAGCGTCCATGTGGTGCATCCATATAGCAGTATCGACACAACCGCTGCCTGGAAGAAACTGCGTTTCATTTTATCAGTTAGATCCGACTTCCATATGATCGAGAGCCTATCGATAGCTGTCCATGCCTTCGTCAGTCATGTGTCGATGTCTTTCTCGGTTGATGAGACGCTGCTTCCTAGGTAGGTGAATTTGTCGACTAGTTTCAGAGAGGCTCCGTCTAGTGTGGCAATGTTGCCCGTTTGGTTGTAACACATATATTCGGTTTTGTTTGCATTGACATGGAGGCCAATGCCAGCTGCGGCTCGTTCCAGACTATGCAGTAGTGTCTCTGCTTGATTAGGCGTATTCGCTAGTAACGCCAAGTCATCAGCGTAGTCGGCGTCCGTGATTGTTTTTGCGGGGTACCTTTTGCTTCTTCTCTTAGTCAGCTGGAAGCCATTTTCTCTGATTTTGTCGATCGAAGTCCTAAGCACATAGTCTAGACAGATGATAAAGAGGTACGGGGCTAGTGTGTCTCCTTGTAGTACTCCTGCAACAATGTCGAAGTATTCCGTGTCTCCATCTGGTGAACGTACTTTCACTTTGGTGTTTCTGTAGAGAATCATTATCGCTGCTACGGTTTCTTTTGGTAGGCCGTATGCTAGTAGGATTTGCTCCATCTTCCCTCTGTGTATGGAATCGAATGCCTTGGTAAAGTCGACAAATAGTAATGTCGCCTGTAAGTTTTTTGCCCGAACGCCTTCCAGGATTCTACGGATGGTCAGTATTTGTGAGGTTGTGGATCTATTTCTCCGGAAGCCATTTTGGTTTTTCCTAAGGATGTTGTCTATTTTGGGTTCTATGCGGTTTCGTAGTAGGGCATTGTAGATTTTGGCTGCTATGGATGTAAGTGTTATCCCTCGGTAGTTCTTGGCTAGTCCGAGGTCGCCTTTTTTAGGGAATGGAAGGATGCATCCCTTCGTCCATCGTTCTATCCTATTTTGACTATAGACTGCGTTGCATTGCCGGAGCAGTATATCGTCGAATTGTCTCGTCTTCCATACTTCTGGGGGGATCTCGTCTAGCCCCGCCGCTTTCCTATTTTTAATTCTTCTGAGAACCGAGTCGAGTTCTTCTTTGGTGAAAGGACCTAGTTTTACGCCTAATTGCTTACTAATAATTCTGGTGATCGGTTCATCCATAATTTCCGGTGGGTTTCCTAGTAGATTTTTGAAATGCTGTTCCCACAGTTTTACTCTTTCTTGTTGGCTTGCAGCTTTCAATTTTGCTTTGGCTGTGCTCTTCCTTCCACTTACTTCGTTTATTGTTTGCCAGGCTATCCTGGATTGCCTATCTTCCACCGAGTCTCTAATCTTATCTATCTGATTTTGTACGTATTCTGCCTGTTCTTTTAGGTATATTCCTGTTAATTGATGTTGTGCCTTTTCTAGTTTTCGTGCATTTGTGTTTGTTGGGTTCTTTCGATAGCTTTTGGAGGCAGTCTTCACAAGTGCACGTTTTTCTCTAGCCGCTAGCGTTTCCCAAGGGACTCTATATTTAGTTCTAGGTTTTGTTGGAATACACTTTTCTGCCGCCTCAAGGTGTGCTTCTACAAAATTTTCATATTCGTCATTTGGGGTGCCTATTTCTGCCTTCTCTTGTAGTGCTTCGAATCTGTTTCTTAATTCTAATGCATACTTATCTCTAATATCTCTGTTGTTGAGTAGGGCCCAGTCATAGTGCTTGGTCGTCGCTTTACGTGTGGCGTTTTTTCTTAGGCTTAGTCGTACTTTGGCCGTAACTATTCGATGATCGGAGGACACACCCTCGAAAGAGGAGTATGCCTCGCAATTAATCGCACTGTTTTTCCATTTCCTGTTTATAAGGACGTAGTCTATCTGTGCTTTACTCTTATTCGCGTATGTGTAGGTCCATAATTTCCCCTCCCTTTTTTGAAAGTTTGTATTGAGGCATGTTAATCTATTTTCTATCATGAAATCTATTTAATGCTGTCCATTCCTGTTAGACGCGCAGTGTAGGCTGTATTTGTTGTGTCTGTTTTTCCCGATTTGTGCATTCATATCTCCGCCAATGACTAGCAGGTTGTGTTTCGGAATGCTACGTACTAGGGAGGATAGATCTTCGTAGAAGGTGGCTATTTCGTTTTCTTCGCTAACATTGGTAGGGCTGTAGCAGGAGATAATTGTTGCTTTGGGGTTGCCATTAAACGTTGCGGCCATCATCCTAGGTTGTATTCTCTCAATGCTGTTCAGTGTTTTTAACGCTCTTGGTCCTAGAAGTATTCCCACCTCTCCTACCGATGCATTGACAGAGTTTTTCCATGCCGATACAGTCACCAGCATCCATCCATTACCAGTTTCGTGATACTTGATATCTTCGGTGTGCGTGTATCGGTGCTCTTGTATGCAACATATAAGTGACTTGAAATAGAAAGCGCAAATAGTGCAATGGTCCGACACAATTTAAAAATTAATCACAAATTAAGAAATTCTCGATTTATATACATTACACCCGATGACCCACCCAAAAGAAATAATAAAACAAAACAAAAAAGCCACAACAAACAATCGAAAAAAACAAACACCGGAAGATTGTTGAATCTAGCTTCGTTTCTAAGTACAACACTATCAAACAAAAAACTGACTTTTTTAACTTTTCTCCTTATTTATTCAAATTTGTGCCAAAAAGTTATAAAATCTCTTATTTGAAATTGTTTGGTTTCATCGATCATATATACTTTTAATGTTTTCTAAGATCTTAGTTTATATACATTACAAAAAACCCCGAGAGAAACAACAAAACAAAACAAAATAAAAAAGCAATCAAAAAAACAAAATAAAACACCGGAATATTGTTGAATTTATCATCTTTTCTAAGTACAATACAATCAAACAAAACCCCAACTTATTCAATTTATCTCTTTGTTTAGACAAATTTGTGCCAAAAAGTTTTAAAAATCCCTTCTTTGAAATTGTTTGGTTTCATCGATTACATCGATCAATCTATTTTTTTTGTTCACCATCTGAAGAGGTTCATCATAGACCTAAAATAAATTCATAATGACACCAAAGAATTTTTTCTTTACACACACACACACACACACACACACATATATATATATATAATCATATATATATATATATATATACACTTTTAATGTTTTCTCAGTAACTTTTGAAGTAATAATTCTTCCAAAATTACAAACTGCTAAATAATAAAATAGTGAATAAATAAAGGAAATGAAGTAAAAGAAACGTAAAGGAGAAAAAATAATATATATATATATATATATATATATATATATATACATGAAAATATCCTGTTTTGTCATATTTATACATTTACATAAATTGATAAGCATTGTCCCATCTGACAAGCACTTATTAAGCGTAAAAATACGAAATAATTGTGAACATAACAAACAAGATGTGGATAACAGATTAAATAAATCAATGAATGATAACAATTTCTTATCTGAGTGAACCAGGTTGTATTATAAAATAAAACAGCAGTTCTTCGCCTGGGTATACTCTCATAAGTTAATTGAAAACCATCTAAATTTACAATCCTCTAATTAATTTCAGCGTCCAACGAATCGGCCATTTCTCATGTGTTCATCTTTACTAATCAAAATCAATCTTTTTACTAATCTTAGTTTCATGATTTAGTTTCTATATTTTTTCGAGGTCATATCATCAAAATATTTTAATCATTAGATCAGCGTTGAAATGGATCAACTGCAGTGAATGTCATCATTCACTATTGAGACAGGTTGCTAACCCTCCTTCCCTGGTCATAGCAACAGACTGCATAGAAATGGTCTATCAATAGTCTTTTCCTATATCAGAAAATGGGTTAGGATGTCTAGACGACAATTCCCTATCACAAGCCCTGTCTGCTGCACGTGAAGAGCAACTGACGTTATAGTTTAAAAATAGAAGTCGCTGATTGGCTGAAAGATTGAAAGAGTCAAGGACGGCTTTTTCGCACGCCAGAAATACAAATCAGATAAAGTTGGTAAAAATCCTCTGGAGAGGATAGTTGTGAAAATCTTTGGAGAAAACGCACGAGGAAGCCAGCTAACTCATGTATTTGTGAAGTGGCTATGCAACATAAGATAGATAAGGTCTTATAAAAATAAAAAGTAAAAACATGGAGATTAATAGTGGAGTCATATATCAGAACAACGATAATAAAAGAAAACAGCAAGAGGCTTTTGTGAAGTCTGAAATAAAAAGAGTAATACCCTGTCTTTCAGTAGACCAAAGAAAGAGGAAAGAAAAGAAACTTTTGGTCGTGAATCCTTTCGTATCTCCGAGTGAGACAAAGAAGTGAATTAGAGAACGTCTGAATTGAGATAAGTAAAAACAGTTAACAAACCACACTCCTTTTTGCTTCTACTGCTCTGTTTATGCTGCATACTGCTGCGTACACATTTGACGCTGATAAATACAGGATCACACAAACCATTTCATACCTAAACAACTGATTACTTTGTTTTGTGTTATCTTATCCTCTTTTGTCATTATATTGTTCATTCGCTGTTGGCGAATAAATTTTGTTATATTGTTCCACCGTGTCGTTATAATTTCGTCACTTCAGGGATTTCTGTCTCATTTTATTTTCAATGTGTCGCGGGCTGTCTCGTGATATCTGAAGGAATATTTTAGATAAAAAGTACATTTGAATGTTCCGACATTATCTCGGCTCGTAACACTATGTCATGCAGCCAAATTTGGTAGATCATCATTATCATCAAGGTTTGCCGACAGTACAAACTTGATTAAATCCTTCTCGCCCTCCGTCCCTATTAGCCATTACAGTTGGTAAGTTATCTAGACAGTACCCAGTGTCTGTACAGAACTGATGACTGTAAGTTATTACTGGTCGACTAAAATTCGTGCGTCCATGTGTTAGAGTCTACAGGAGAACGTCGCCTATAAGTTTGTCTTTACTTTTCCAGCAGTACCCAACATGTGTTGCTCGTCTTACTTGGGTGGTTTGTGAGATTGGAGGTAAGTGGCAGTACAGCTGCTGTTTTGTGAGGTTCTGCTTCCAGGGTTCGTTCAAAACAACACACAGCATCCTTGTGTAACTTAATGGCCAAGGGATTTCGGTTCATGACTTTGAGTTTAGTTAGGCTGAGAACCTTTCGGCTCAGCGCATGGGTTAGTTAGGTGCAACATTGAGGTAAGTGTTAACGCAGGTGCGCGCGGGTGGATGAAGGTGTCACTCAGATGTCACAATAGTCCGAGACGAAACGGGTGACGGAGTGCGAGTGACGTCATGCACCGGAAGCGCGCAGAGGTTTGTGGAGAATCGAAAGAAAGTTAGGGAGTCGAGTACTAGACGCCAAACGAGGAGGATCGACTTTTGGAGCTCGCAGACGCGAGGCGAACTTGCGCCCTGTGGGGGCCGCACGAGATAGGGGCCAAATGAATAAGACAGCGTAGAAGATTGTGTCTCTCCTCCTTACGTCGAAACCTTTCAGTCAAAGTTAATAAAAAGGTTTCGTACCTGAACAAAGAAGTCGTTACATGTTTTCGAATTTCGAGATTCCTATGTTCTTTATATTTTCTATGCGTATATTTTCTGAATTTTCTATATGAACATTTTGTGTATATGTGATGAACGTCCCATGTCTATTTCACACATGGCTGTATCTAGCGTTAATTGTGAATATGGTACACTTGTGTAGTTAGCATCTAACTTTTTCTTCAGACATCTCGTTAAAGAGTAAGGGGTGCATAAATGCAATAATACAGACACAACTACATATTGGAAGAATTCTCGCTCCATTATATCTGGAAGATCCATATCTTCATTAAATGGTAAGTTTCTAAAATAAGGGAACCTGTTGATAGCAATATCTAATTTACTGAAAACAATATAAACATACACATTAGTAAAGTATATATATATATATATGGTAGTTCGAAAGTTACTTACTGTAGTATTAGTTCATAAACAGAATTACATTTAAGAAACTGGGACGCAGTAATATAATTCATATACATTTTAGCTTCAGTTTTTTTTTTAAATTTAATTAATTTTTTGAAGTATTTTATTTTCCAGAAATTATGGCAACTGCTGTGCGTCGATTAACTCTAGAACAAATAATTTCTATTATCAAAAACTGGTGATCATCGAGCGAAAAGAGAAAAGTTGAAGCAAAAAGAAAATTTAAAAAATCAGTTTAAACGTCGGCTCTAATTTGATGTTTTCATTTAATTGATGTAAATTTAATTCATTGAAAATATAACTGATGTAAACTTTACTTAGTTGAAATATAATTGTTTTAATAAAACAATATTACGAGGAGGTAACATATGTGCTCATCTCTTGTGTATATATATATATATATATATATATTATTAATATTCTTATTTGTCTTATCACTTTTTATCTTATACATATATATATATAAAATAAAAAGTGATAAGACAAATAAGAATCTTTTATAGTATTCATTTTTTGTTTACTCTCAATTAATTTTGTCCTTTAATCATAATCAGGAGAAAAGTTATTGTGGAGAAAAAAAATGTATTTTTAATGTTTTTAGAGGAATTGATTTGCAATAAATGTAGCGACAAAAAGGTTATGGTTGTGAAGCATATCCGTTTGTTGAAGAAAGTCTATTTTTTGGTATCCAAGTCTCTTCAACTGATCATTCTATATCTGTAGTCAGGACACCTTGTAAATAAGTTTTTCCTTTGCGAGGTAAATGTTAATCATAGGACTTCTTAGTTTGTTTATTTTGGTGTTTATTTGTCAACCCAAATCTGTCCTCGGCTTCTTTTTTTTCTTTTATTTCCCAAAATGAACTGATGCGTTAAATCAGAGAGAGTCAAAGACGGCTGAGCTGTACACACTGGGGCCGATGTAGGATTCTTCTGTGAAACCTCTTCTCGTTTAGATCGATGCTTACCTGATTATGAAATATACTGGACATCCACACAAAATCTCGTGGTTACACCTCCAGCCTACCGCCTACACGTTTCACATGGACATGCCTGATTCTTGCATGCCACCGACACAAATTCTTGTGGTTACACCTCCAGTCTACCGCCTACACGTTTCACATGGACATGCCTGATTCTTGCATGCCACCTTCGCAAATTCTTGTGGTTACACCTCCAGCCTACTGCCTACACGTTTCACATGGACATGCCTGATTCTTGCATGCTACCTACACAAATTCTTGTGGTTACACCTCCAGCCTACCGCCTACACAATGCACGTGATCACGATTTCTTCTCGCATGCCACCCACGCAATTTACGTAGCATATCCGCCGAGAACACCAGCGTCCTGTTTACTTAATGCACCAGACGCATTTCCTGTATTTTTTGTTCCTAGTGTCTGGCTCGCGTAGCTGCATTGACAGATGTCAAAGAGGTCTTCAAGTCAATATCTCACAAAGGCAGTGTCATCAAGTTTCATATTAAATCCCTTAGGAGCTAGCGTTTTGAGAGCATTCTATCCATTTGTCTTCATGTGCTTTTATAATTGCTGTAATGTCGTCTAATTTGTTTTTATTTTTTCTATTAGTATAAACCTTATATCAAAATCGTGACCGTTTGAGTGGAATATGCTGTTCTACAAGAATTAGTTTGTCGTTATCAGTAGATTTAATTCTGTCTATTGTTATTTTGCCGAAAGAAAAAAGTCATTCTAACTTTCCAGTGCATTGTTTTTGGCTGTGATTGTTGTCAACTAAATAATTTATATTTTTCCTTTTCCTATTAGATTTGTGATAAATTTTAAAAGTCCTTTTAGCTTGTGAATGAGTTAGTTAACATGGGGTGTCTGCAGTAGAGTTTATTCTTCATATTACATGACAAAACTTACTGTTTTTTATAATGCGCTTCCTATATATATATATATATATATATATATATACCAATCCTTCTGCACAAGTTGGATGTAAAACTAGGTTAGTTTTTTTAAGCGAAATTGAAAAGGTTTGAATTAAAAATTTTCCTTTTCTAGACCGGTTGCCATACCATATTCGCTCAATGTGAAATGTTAACAGCCTCATCTAGGGTTTGAACTCAGGTCACCATGTTCATTTTCTATAGCAGTAACCATTATTCCATAAGCACGTCCAATATATATATATATATATATAAATAAAAGCGAGTCCATTATATTTATATATATATATATATATATATATATATATACAAATTTGTGTGCATGTGTGTATATATCTATCTCTCTATATATACACAAATATTTTTGCGAGTTTTAATATTTAATGATAAGTGCATACTGCTCTACTTATAAAGTATGGAGCACTTTTTATTTTATTCTATTTCCATTTCCATTATAAAAAGGACAGAGGAACAGACTCACATATACACATACTCACAAAAAAAATCTCCCCCCAATATATATATATATATATAAATTTTTATTTCTATACCTATTCTATAATTCCGATGGTGTGACCCGCCTCCCAGATAATACAATTTGTAAATAAAGAACATATTACACAAACTGTGGAAACATTTGATAAAAAAGAAAAGACTAAAAACATTCGGACAGCTTGAAAATAATTAACCACTTCCACAATCCCTAATCAAGAGAAAAAAAAAACACCAACAAAATAATCTATGCTGAAACGCAAGAGTACTCAATATACAATGTAGAGTGAAATTAGAATATCTACAGAGTTAGAAGGTTTTATCTACTGGATCAGGATGATTCTGACTTAAGAGTGTTGGCCCAAACGACATTTTTTTGGAAAAGTGGCCACCAGAAAGAATAAAAACTCAGCATATTAAAAAACATCATATTTTATTTGCTAAGTAAACAGGCTTTTATGCCTACAAACATAAAGTATCTCAGATCTTTGGTTGAGTAATTCATTAGGATTGTTGAAAGAAGCTATAGCTAGTTTTTCCTCCATACATAGGAGTCAGTCTTCATCACCAGCTTTTACGACATATTTTACTATCTCCCATTTTAATTTAAGATCTAAAACTTGCTTCTTTTTAATTTTCCACACGTAGTTAGATAAACTAGTTCTCTTGTTGTATAGCCATGGACAACTATACATACACATATGCATGTAGAAGCATATTCAACACAATAACGACTAGCGGACACAGTTCTTTAGAAAAATATACCTCTCACTTTATTGAAAGGATTGTGTGTGAGAGGTGAGTTGGAGACTGAATAAAGACTGCAACATATTGACCCCCCAGCTCCTCCGGCCATAGCAGGCGTCTTTTTCGTTCACCTGGGCTGCTCAACCGGGGGCCTGGGGGCCCAGCCTCTCTCCTGAGAGCTGGTTCCCACAGCTCGATCTGGAACACTGACTTCAAGCTCTGAACTCCAAATGCCTGACATCCTGTCTCACCCCGGTTATATCATTGTTTTACGTCCACTCAATTCAACCCATCGATAGTCAAGGTTATCCCTTGATCTCTTCGACCGGATGCACAGGTGCATTTCTCATTTGACAGCTTGGCCAGGTCGGCGGTCAATATGCAACACTCTGTCTATATATTTCGTGTGTGAAACTACTTCTATGGTTGTAATATCTTTTTTGAAAGTTCCTTGAGTAGAACCTACGTATAGTTTTTTTTATCATTACTACTAATATTATTACTATTGTTGGGTCTGCAGCCATAAACCTCCACTTTGTATACTATGCATTCATCAGACACTTGCCCTTGAGAGGATCAGCAGTTTTATTAATGCAGTCGCATTTAGGTGGATCAATACGTTGTTTATTCTAGAGGTTTTAGTATTACTTTAATTGATCAAATTTGCGACATTTGGTATGCAATTTAGAGCTTAATTCAACTATATTTCTGTTAAATATTTTTTATCAGAATTATCCAGATGATCCGGTTGGTGAAACCAAGGTTGATTACTTCTGGCTCTGTAGGTATATATATATATATATATACACACACGATACAATAGTGTCATTTAACAAACTAAGTCAAATAACAAGTAGTTTATAAAAACTAAAAGTGTTCAATATCAAAGACATAGATTAGTATGATGATTTTAAATAAACTATTTGCTCCTGATAATCTTATATTCTGTGGTTATTCTAAGGCAATTAGACATAATTGAAGAATATTTAAATTCCTTAAGATCGTGACCGAGTGTGAAAATGATTATCATTTCCCTATAGTGAATATATATATACTTGCATCATGTTACAAATTTTACGCAAGCATATGTACGTAAAAATGCCTGTGTGTTGTTTCTTTAAAAAGTTCCAGAACTTCAGACGCTATTTTAGATTCGAGTCTCTTCAATTGTATTTGGCCTTTTTCCACTTATTTTTTCTCCCATGTCAGGCGATGAATTTATCTAACGATTTTCTTTGACCTCATGCTGAGTAAAAATGGCGTCTAGCTTTTGTGTGTATCAATTGCAAAAACCAGGTAGCCACACATTGAGATGAAGACTTTTGTTCGCTAACATATAAAACCACTCCAGGACATCAACTTTCAAGGACAAGCACTGTTACACGATTGCTATTAGATTCTCTGATAGAGACTGAATTTCTTAGCCAAAGAATGGAAAATATCTTCTATAAAGAGTATGAGTGTTCTAGAGAACCTCGGCCTCAATCGGAAGGACAGTAAGAAATTATATAAACAACATTTATTTGTATAACATACCGAGGGGTGCTTAGAGTAACAGTTATCACTGTAGGAAATGGAATTGTTGACTCAAGTTCAAACCTGGATGAGGCTGTTTGCATTTCACTTCATGTTTTCCCTGGGGAAGGCATGAATCCATATCTCTACGCTCGGCTATGAATAAATAGGAGGAAAGACTGTGTTCTTTAGCCTTGGTTTAGCAACCGGTATAGGAGAAGGAAAAATCATTATTTAAATCAATTTTACTCAGCTTAAATATTGACCTTGTGTCATATCCTACTAGTGACGGAGGGGTTGGGTAAATACCTACTGTTTATAAGATAGTCATTATGGAAAACAAAAACAAAAATAAAAACATAGCACTGCTTTTATCAACGTTTAAAGTAAGTAACCTTATTTAAAGTACGCTTTGTTTTTATCGTTTATTTACTATGGGTTACTGTATTGTTTACACTTAGCATGGCGTACGGAAGACATATTTGAGTTTGTTCGGATATCTTACTTGTACCACGTAACTCAGTGCAATATGTTAAATGATATTTGGATCAAGGAAGAGCGTCACCAAGTAACCCTCCCGTTACCTTGAGAGATGCAATACAGGGGAGAGATTTGGTTGCTTACCCTGTCGATCTGATAAATCATTGTAAAGATTCGTATTAAAAAAAAAAGAACTCTTTCTTTTCTGATACCTTATTTGTTCTTGTTATTTGGCTATATGATTTGAAGAAAAACATTGCTACAGAAACATTGCAATCGAATAATTATTACATACACATACCCACAAATATAAATATATATGTATACTTGCTCCAGCAATGTTATTGATCCCTATGCATTTCTTATAGCTTTCAGGGGGTGTTCTTGTGGTGTAATGGCTAAAACGATGGACTGCGGAGTTGTAATAAGCGAGTTTGAACTCCACTCACGCTATTACGTTCACTCATACCCTTGGAAAAGGTATGAACCCCTATCCTCCCAGCTATGAGTTAAATAGTACCACTACTGTTCTTCTAGAATGTTGGCTTAGACATTAAATAACCAAGAGAGGTTGAAATGCCATAAAACAAAGGAACCAAGCTTTATAGTTTTCGTGAAAAAAGACGTTACTTTTGGAGCGCATTGCTTTCAATATCACCCTTTAAAAATCAAAAAATCAAATTAAAAAGAAAAACAAGCAAGACAAACAAAAACTAATGATCAAAAAGTGTCAAGATTGTTGATAAAATGTATATGAACGATGCTAAACGCAATTCATCTTATTCCTAATTGGCTAGGTATAATCTTATTACCAACTAACTGTGTGTTACTTGGTTTATGAACAAGCTGTGACAAACAGAAACACAGGACTTTGGTTCAGAAAAAAATTAACAGTTTTTTTTAAAAAAGTTAAAGGTGTACTTATTTATGAACGATACTCAATATTCGTACGAATATTTCTGTTTTGTTTTGGAGAAGTGAAAAAGTTCTAGTCTTTTCCAGAGGAACCGATAAACTTAAAAGGAGACACGAAATCGTAAAAGCTCAAATCGAAAATCAAACAATAGAAAGTTTACTAAGGTAGTGATCAATAAATCGATAAATCACAAAATGATCAAGCATTGCATTTTTTATGCGCTCGGGAATCTGTAAAAGCCATGCATGTCCCTGGGCAGGTGAGACGTTAATTGGTGCCGAACCTTTTATCTAATTAAACTGGTAAGTCAACGAAGCGTCATGAACAGGTTATAACGTTCATGCGTAGAAAATGAAAATGAAAATGAAAAAGGAAACAATATGAAATCGAATCGATTCGGAGGTTTCGATGCCAATATGGAACTGTCATTCAAATCTGAAACATTGGAATACAATTGATCAGTATTTCTACCACTACCAAGAAATACATATAGCTGGACATCCTGAACTCTGACCGAGCTTTAGGGGCAAATGATTCTAAGTTCAAATCCCAAACGGAGTTGTGTTTCACTTCGCCATAATGCCCTTGAGAAATCAATCAATCCATCGCTTCCCTCTTTTGCTATAGATAAATAGTTGGATAGACTATTCTTTAGGCTCAGTAAGGCAAGCAGTCAAGGGGAAGAAAAATCCCCAATTTAAACTAGCTGTATTCAGCCTAGAAATTGACCTGGTGCCAAATCTTGTTCGTAGCGGAGGGATTGGGAAAATATACAATAGTGGAAATTAGAGACGAGAAGAAAGATTCTTACAAATTTAGGGATTTATTTTCTTATTAAAGTTCCTTAGTAAGAGGTTTTTTAAGATATAAAAAAACGTTAGTTAGGAATATTAATAATTGATACACATCAATTTTATCACTAGATTCAGTTTAGTGTCATGACCGGAACACCACCTTTTCCGGTTGGGTGGGGAGTGTAACCTTATTGCAGAGAATACAGTCGCAGTGTTCTAAGCCTAAATTATTGGTCAGTGGTTTCGAATAGAATTTCCTATGAAAATGTGGGAGGTTTTATTTTATAATACAATTTGTTCTTCAATTAAAGTACACAATTTTAAAGTAACATTCTCGATTTAAGGCCCCTATCGTCAGCCAATTAGAATAAGTTGGTTTCGTGGGTTTAAAGTAACATTCTCGATTTAAGGTTCCTGTCGTAAGCCAATTAGAATAAGTTGGTTGGTGGGTTTAAAGTTACATTCTCGATTTAAGACCCCTGTCGTCAGCCAAAATAAGTTGGTTTCGTGGGTTTAAAGTAACATTCTCGATTTAAGGTTCCTGTCGTAAGCCAATTAGAATAAGTTGGTTAGTGGGTTTAAAGTTACATTCTCGATTTAAGGCCCCTGTCGTCAGCCATTTAAAATAAGTTGATTTCGTAGGTTTAAAGTAACATTCTCGATTTAAGGTTCCTGTCGTAAGCCAATTAGAATAAGTTGGTTGGAGGGTTTAAAGTTACATTCTCGATTTAAGATCCCTGTCGTCAGTCAATTAAAATAAGTTGGTTTCGTGGGTTTAAAGTAACATTCTCGATTTAAGGTTCCTGTCGTAAGCCAATTAGAATAAGTTGGTTAGTGGGTTTAAAGTTACATTCTCGATTTAAGACCCCTGTCGTCAGCCAATTAAAATAAGTTGGTTTCGTTGGTTTAAAGTAACATTCTCGATTTAAGGTTCCTGTCGTAAGCCAATTAGAATAAGTTGGTTAGTGGGTTTAAAGTTACATTCTCGATTTAAGGCCCCTGTCCTCAGCCATTTAAAATAAGTTGGTTTCGTAGGTTTAAAGTAACATTCTCGATTTAAGGTTCCTGTCGTAAGCCAATTAGAATAAGTTGGTTGGTGGGTTTAAAGTTACATTCTCGATTTAAGACCCCTGTCGTCAGCTAATTAAAATAAGTTGGTTTCGTGGGTTTAAAGTAACATTCTCGATTTAAGGTTCCTGTTGTAAGCCAATTAGAATAAGTTGGTTGGTGGTTTAAAGTTACATTCTCGATTTAAGACCCCTGTCGTCAGCCAATTAAAATAAGTTGGTTTCGTGGGTTTAAAGTAACATTCTCGATTTAAGGTTCCTGTCGTAAGCCAATTAGAATAAGTTGGTTAGTGGGTTTAAATTTACATTCTCGATTTAAGGCCCCTGTCGTCAGCCATTTAAAATAAGTTGATTTCGTGGGTTTAAAGTAACATTCTTGATTTAAGGTTCCTGTCGTAAGCCAATTGGAATAAGTTGGTTGGTGGGTTTAAAGTTACATTCTCGATTTAAGACCCCTGTCGTCAGCTAATTAAAATAAGTTGGTTTCGTTGGTTTAAAGTAACATTCTCGATTTAAGGTTCCTGTCGTAAGCCAATTAGAATAAGTTGGTTGGTGGGTTTAAAGTTACATTCTTGATTTAAGGCCCCTGTCGTCAGCCATTTAAAATAAGTTGGTATCGGGGGTTTAAAGTAACATTCTCGATTTAAGGTTCTTGTCGTAAGCCAATTAGAATAAGTTGGTTGGTGGGTTTAAAGTTACATTCTCGATTTAAGACCCCTGTCGTCAGCCAATTAAAATAAGTTGGTTTCGTTGGTTTAAAGTAACATTCTCGATTTAAGGTTCCTGTCGTAAGCCAATTAGAATAAGTTGGTTAGTGGGTTGAAAGTTACATTCTCGATTTAAGGCCCCTGTCCTCAGCCATTTAAAATAAGTTGGTTTCGTAGGTTTAAAGTAACATTCTCGATTTAAGGTTCCTGTCGTAAGCCAATTAGAATAAGTTGGTTGGTGGGTTTAAAGTTACATTCTCGATTTAAGACCCCTGTCGTCAGCTAATTAAAATAATTTGGTTTCGTGGGTTTAAAGTAACATTCTCGATTTAAGGTTCCTGTCGTAAGCCAATTAGAATAAGTTGGTTGGTCGGTTTAAAGTTACATTCTCGATTTAAGGCCCCTGTCGTCAGCCATTTAAAATAAGTTGGTTTCGTTGGTTTAAAGTAACATTCTCGATTTAAGGTTCCTGTCGTCAGCCATTTAAAATAAGTTGGTTTCGTGGGTTTAAAGTAACATTCTCTATTTAGGTTCCCGTCGTAAGCCAATTAGAATAAGTTGGTTGGTGGGTTTAAAGTTACATTCTCGATTTAAGACCCCTGTCGTCAGCCAATTAAAATAAGTTGGTTTCGTGGGTTTAAAGTAACATTCTCGATTTAAGGTTCCTGTCGTCAGCCATTTAAAATAAGTTGGTTTCGTGGGTTTAAAGTAACATTCTCGATTTAAGGTTCCTGTAGTAAGCCAATTAGAATAAGTTGGTTGGTGGGTTTAAAGTTACATTCTCGATTTAAGACCCCTGTCGTCAGCTAATTAAAATAAGTTGGTTTCGTGGGTTTAAAGTAACATTCTCGATTTAAGGTTCCTGTCGTCAGCCATTTAAAATAAGTTGGTTTCGTGGGTTTAAAGTAACATTCTCGATTTAAGGTTCCTGTCGTAAGCCAATTAGAATAAGTTGGTTGGTGGGTTTAAAGTTACATTCTCGATTTAAGGTTCCTGTCGTAAGCCAATTAGAATAAGTTGGTTAGTGGGTTTAAAGTAACATTCTCGATTTAAGGTTCCTGTCGTCAGCCATTTAAAATAAGTTGGTTTCGTGGGTTTAAAGTAACATTCTCGATTTATGGTTCCTGTAGTAAGCCAATTAGAATAAGTTGGTTGGTGGGTGTAATGTTACATTCTCGATTTAAGACCCCTGTTGTCATCCATTTAAAATAAGTTGGTTGGTGGGTTTAAAGGCATGTCAAGGTATGTTTTTAATATAGATGGAAAATAACTTGGAATCATGGAAAAATAATATTTAATTTAGTTTCATAGTTTATCAATATTTGTTTTCAAGCATAGATGCATTAAAAAGATTTTATGCTGTTATTGAAAACATTCAGAAAGCAGGAGAAAATCCAACTGACTGATATTGATTTGTAGTTGATTGATAGATTGATTTTAACTTCAAGATGTCAGAGAATCGCGTTCATAGTAAGTTCATAATCATATTTTTTGAGTAATTGTTTCTAAGGAGTTGGTTTGTCCTGCCGAATAAGAATAATTTTCAGACAGATGAATATCACTCATACTTCGGATCCTACCAGGTACTACCATTCCCGGTTAGAGTGAACCTGGAAGTAATGTCAATTAATTGATACACCGCAGACTTTTTCGGGAGAAGTCAAACCCCTTTGCAGGGAATACAGTCAGCATATTTTAAGCTTTACCGACAGGACATTGATTTTTTTGAAGTTCCAACAGGTTGGGTTTGTTTATTTGTTTAACGGCATATCAAATACTCATGTTTTATTTTATGCTGAAATTTGTTTAATTTCTAAATATAATCAAAATTTTGCCTCGTCGGCTGGAGTTGCTTCTCTGCTGAGGGATAAGACCCCCAAAAGAGTGCCCTGATATGACACTAAACTACCAGATGGTGAGGTTCCAGTAATGCTGGAGCTTTGGGGAATGCGGAGTACCTCTTCATTACCATCAATACCAGGTCCACTCTGGCTCGGAATGGTAGCACCTGATAGGGTCCTATCTATGATTCAAATAGAACTAAACAGTGTAAATATGCTAAACTGAGTTGTTTGAAACTGAATTGAATGAATTGTTTGGAATGGAACTGTTTTTGTATGCTAAACTGAATTGTTTGAAATAGAACTGTTTTAACATTGACATTGTACTTGCACTATAGTGAATTGTTTGAAATAGCACTGTTTATATGTTTAAAAATGAATTTGGTGAACTGAATTCCTTGAAATAGGGCTGTTTTGCCATTTAAACTGCGTACTAATGCTAAACTGAATTGTTTGAAATAGAACTGCTTTTGTATGTTAAACTGAATTGTTTGAAATAGAACTGTTTAATGTTTAAAAATGAATTTGCCAAACTGAATTGCTCTAAATAGAATAAAAATGGATTTGGCATTAAATAACCTACGATAGTTGATAAGCCATGAAAATCAACCAAACTAAATCATATATATTTAATATACATGTATAAAAATTGATCTGGTATTAAATAACCTATAATGGTTGATGTGCCATAAAAACAAATCAAACTATAATCATAGTTATAATTTTCATGTTCCATTGGATTGTTCTAATTTCGTCTTTTTTATTTTTCTATAATCATTTGTTTACACTCCGTTATGATACTGTCACGTGATAGCTCACGAAGACGAAGAGGTAAGACTAATACTATCCTCCCGTATTTGAATTGACAGTATCAAGCCGTCAAACAAGTGACCGTTAGGAAGGAATGTGGGTCACGCAGGGGAGACCAGGTGTTCGCACTTAGTGACCTCAGGTCGCCGGACATCGGAAGGGGAAAGAGAGAGAAGCCAAATGATTGGCTGGGACCCCAAAACGGAAGTGGGGCTCCCTTCCCCTCAGCGGAAGTAAATAGGAAGAAATTGAGTTTTTGAGCAGGGTTCATAGCGGGCAGACGAACCATAGCCATTTTTACTCCGGGCTGAAGACAAAAAGATTAACTGAGACATGAGAGACCCGAGTCCCTCAAGCCAGTACTAAAAACAGAACAAAGTCTAGTAGCTCGTGAAAGAAGAAAATTCTCCAGTGGAACCCCGTCGAAAATAAGATAAGTAACTTTGGGGACATTTTTCCTTTACACCCAAATTTCGTTTACCACTCTCTCTCTCTCAATTTGAAGAAGGACAAAAGTCAGAAAAGACGTTTATATTCGTGGACTGTCCAATTATATGTTTTTGACACTCTGAACGTGTATATATAAGTAGTAAATGATTTTATGTATTTTCATTTTACCATGTGGTCTATGTTGTTACTTCATGCTTTCTTTCCAGCTTCTATTCGCCTTATGTTATCTTGCTTAGAATTGTCCTATTAATTCCTAAAGTATCACACGGGAAACCGGAGTTGCCGACTACTACAATATTAATATTATTACGACTAAGACCTATAGGCCCGTATTCTTCTGTTATCTAAGGGAAAGAAGTTTAGCGGCCTGGTGGGTGTGTGATAGTGTGAAATTTGGAACACCTTTGCCAGCGGCGGTCAGTCTGGTCCTAAATTATTCCCTCACGTAATATGCCAGTTCTTATCTGCCTGAGAGAAGAACTCTGAACAGGACTTATTCTGTAGGGGATCAAGTGCCAACCTGCCCCGTCTTCACACGTGCGAAAATAAAGTCCCGTTTTGGGATATTAAACAATTTCGCGTCACAATACTAAGTATTCTTCTACAATACAAATAATTTTCAAGCATATCTATTTGACTCTAACAAGTACAACCATCCAGGGTCAGAGTGGGCCTGTGAGAAAAGGCAACGAAAAGCCGATTTCACACTCCCCAGAACTCCAAAACTGGAGCCTCCTCATTAGATACAGATTACAGTCGACGTTGTCTTAGCCTCGACTACAGCGCAGTTACCCAGTTGGCTGGCGCTGTAGAATACACTGACTGTTTCTCTGCAGAGGGGTAACACTCCTCCAACAAGTGTCCTGGATATGACCCTAAACAATCTGATGGTGAGGTTCCAGTAATGCTGAAGCTTTGGGGAATGCGGAATGCCCCGTCATTGCCATCGCTCCCAGGTCCACTGTGACCCTGAGTGAGAGCACGTGATAGGGTCCTATCAATGGTTCAAATAGAACTAAACTGTGTACTTGTGCTAAACTGAATTGCTTGAAATAGAACTGTTTTGACATTTAAACTGTATAATTTTGCTAAACTGAATTGTTTGAAATATAACTGTTTTGAGATTTAACTGTGTCTAAAGAAAAGCTATACTTATACCAAACGGAGTTGTTTGAGTTAGAACTGTTTGACTAAATTGAATAGCTTGAAATAGAAATGTCTTGACCATTAAACTGTGTACTTACGCATAACTGAATTGTTTGAAATGTTTATTTATATAAAAATTGATTTGGCATTAAATAACCGACAAAATTTGATATGCCATAACATCCAAACAAACAGATTACTGAGCAGAGGTTTCGAATAGAATTTCCCATGGGAATACTGAAGGTTTTATATTGTAATATGGGTTGTTCTTCAATTACCGTAAAAAATTGAAGTAATATTCTCGATTTAAGGTTCCTGTTGTCAGCAAATTAAAATTTTCGATGTTCTTATGTTTTTTTTTACTTTCTTATCAATCTAGATTAAAAAAAGTGTTTTGTATTCTGGCAATTTTGAGGTGTTTCTACCAGTTGATAATTTATTTCATTATAGTCTGGAAATAACTAGATATGAAAACCCAATGTTTATACAAAGATAACAATTTTAAATGGCACCCATAAAAAAACAATCGACAATATCAGAACAAACGAAAAACATAAGCAAAAGAAGCAATAGCAAAAAAGCAAGAAGCAAAAAACAAAAAATATACATTGGTTTGCTGGAAGACATAACAAAAATAATGTTGACACGATTTCTTGGAAAAATCTTGATAGAAATTATTCATCAGGTAAATATAAGCGAGTCAGTGAGGCTTAGAATAGGTTAAGTACATCCTCTGCAGATGGTTTGGTTGGGTTTTTATGGCATATCAACCATTGTAGGTTATTTGATGTCAAATCCTCTTTATACATACATATTAAATATATAGGATTTAGTTTGGTTTTATTTCATGGCATATCAACCAATGTAGGTTATTTGATGCCAAATCTTTTTTATACATATTTATTAAATATATATGGGATTTTGTTTAGGTTGGTTTGGTTTTATAGTATATCAACCATTGTGGGTTATTTTATGTCAAATTATTTTTATACATATATCAAATATATAGAATTTGGTTTCGTTTGGTTTTATGGTATATCAACCATTATAGGTTATTTAATGCCAAATCATATTTATTCATACATATTTAACATATAGGATTTGGTTTGATCTGGTGTAGTTTTATGATATATCAACCATTGTGGGTTATTTAATACCAAATCCTTTTTACATATATATTAAATAAATGATTTCGAAACACGTTTTGTAGTTAATATTTTAAAATGAGCCTTATTTCGATCTGACAAGAACAATTCTATCAACTATAAATCATTTGTTTGTACAGTTAAATATTTCCAAGTATTGCTATTTTACACTAACAATTCAATTATAACATCAGTCATTTGTTTACATACAGTTAAATGATAGAACAATTCTATTTCAAACATTAATTAAGTTTGGCATCAGTACACAGTTTAAATATCAAACAGTTCTATTCAATCCATAGATAGGACCCTATCAGGTGATACCACTCCGAGCCAGAGTGGACCTGGTGGCGATCTCAATGAAGGGATTCTCAGCATTCCCAAAACTCCAGCATTATTGAAGCCTCACCATCAGATTGCTTAGTGTCATATCTTGGACACTCGTTGAGGGAGAGGTGTTAACTCTCTGCAACGATACAATAAGTGTATTCTGCAGCCCCAGCTGACTAGGCCATTCTGCAGATGAAGTAAGGCTTAACCAACATAAAAACAGTGTGTCCTGGTATATCACTAAACTGTATCTGATTTTGAGGCACTAGTTTTAGAGATCCGGGAAGTGTGGAACACTCCTTCACTGCTATTACTCCCAGGTCCGGTTTAACTCGAAATGGTAGTACCTGTTACGGTCCCATCTATGGGTCAACTAGATCTGTTAAAGAATTATTTGTATTAGATAGAACCGTGGGTAAGAAATATAAAAGCAAACACAAACGGTAAATATTAACATATATTGAACGTTATTCCCTAACGTTTACGGACTGATTGATTCTTTGGTATTTAAAGCTTGACGGTATTCAGAATGATTTCGATCCCGAGAAAAAAAATTGGTGGTTAACGTTGTTATTGAAAACAATAAAAGATGAAGAAACAGAAAAGAATGTACGAAATCAGTTTGGGAATTATTCAGCTATTTGTGAATACCTCGAGGACTTGTTGCGCGGCATTGCTGCAAGTTGAGAACTAATAGCAAAGAGGTAGTTGCACACACACACACACACACACACATATATATATATATATATATATATATATGAAAACTCTTCCGAGTAGTCATTCATTCTGTAGAGAGACACGACTGAATAAGTTTGTATATTGTATGACAGTCTTGTTCAGGGATTTGGGGCAAAAAGACTATTACTCAGGTAATTGGAGGTTCCCGTGGTGTAATGGTTGCTGTCGTGGGAAATGGACACAGCGACACGAGTTCAAATCCTGGACGAGACTGATTGCATTTCACCTTGCACTAATACCCTTGGGAAATGTATGAATCTAATTATTCTCCTTTTAGCTATGGGTAAATAGTAGGGCAGACTAGGTTCTTCAGCCTTGTTGAGGCAACTAGTCTAGGAGAAGGAAAACTCTGAATTCAAACCTGTTAAACTTCGCTTAAAAATTGACCTTGTGTCATATCCTGCCCGAGCGGAGGGGTTGGTAAATCTGTATAACTCAGGTAATTCAGGCATCTCAATACTTGGCTTCTGGAATTTTTTGGATTTTCATGTAGCTAAAGTCACCGTTGAAAGGGAGAATATTTCGGACCATGGGGGAGATTAAGGAGAATACGATGACGTAGCCGATGGTGACCCTAAAAGAGGATACTTTACTGAATTTTTTGAAAATTGGAAGAGTTATCAAGATACCAAGGTTAGTTGAATGAGACTAAGGCGTCATTGCCCGAGGAAAACTACGTTTTTTTAGTTGTAGATTGCTGGATATATACCGGACAGATTTCTTACTTTGCCATAGAATTTTTATAAAATATAAAAGTATTATTAATTCTCCATCTCCGTCGTCATTGGAAAAAATGGGTAAAAGGCCTGTCATTATCAACAACCTAGTTGATAATGACAGGCCTTTTACCCATTTTTTCCGATGACGACGGAGATGGAGAATTTTTTAATTGTGTATCGAAATGAAAAGAAACTCTAATTAAAAGAATCAATTTTATGCCCTTCTGTGTGCTTGGCTAATCAGAATAATTGAAAAGATGAATATTCTGAAAATACGAAGATTGAAAACTGCGAACAAACTTTTAAGAAAGAAAGAAAGAAAGAAACTAAAAAAAGAGGGAAAAACGAACAAAAAAGAAGAAGAAGAAGAAAGAAAGAAAGATGAACAAAAAATAAGAGCCATGTCATCGGCGTAGTCCACGTCCGTAATTGTTTGTGCGGAGTATATTCTGCTTCATTCCTTTGCTAGCTTGAAACATTTATCTTTCTTCATGTTATATAATTAAGGAATGATTTTTAAAATTTTAATCCTTTTTCAATAATTATATTTTATAATAAACCCCAGACAGGAAATAGGGCTGGAGTGTGGATGACGTCATGTCCAGAAGAGATGGGCTGAGAATTTGGAAGATTTTTTAAAAAGATTCAGTTGAGGTCCGACCATGGTGTTGAGAAGTTGGGGTCCGACCATAGAGTTGAGGATTTGAGATTGGACCATGCATGCAGACAATTGAGTTCTCTGCCATTGCGGCGGCGGTTAGGTTTTGTCGGTCCCGACCAGTGAAGATGAATTGAGATCTAAAACACTACGGGATGTGGGTGTTGTTAGCATAGTATGATACGAAAGACTTTTAAGAATTTCGTCTCTCTCCTCGTGTCGAAGAACCGAAGTCAGAAATTAATAAACCGTTCGTACCTGAAAAGACAGAGCCATCTTGTGTATTTGTATTACGGCTATATAAGATTAATACAATTCTGGTTCGCAGTGGCTTGCTATGTCTTTGCAAGAAGAAAAAAAAAGGAAACAGATTTATTTTGAACTTGGGTTAAAATGATGGAAATCAATTTTGCACGACTATGGTTTCAGGTCGGAGAGAGAGAGAGAACTTAAAATGAATAATAAGAACCTCAACTTCATAGAATGAAAAAAAGAAAAACAACTGTGCTACCCGGAACGAAGAAGAAAACAACGGAAAGACAAAAAACCTCAACTCCAAAGACAAGAAAAAAATGAATAAATAAACCATTCGTACCTGAACAACGGAGTCGCCTGTGTATTTGAGTTCGCCTATGTTTTGTATTTGCCTGTATCTGCATTTGTATATGTACTGTTGTTATTGATATCATTATGGTTGTGAGTATACAACTATTATATCAATAAACCTTCTAAGCACGTAGTCTAGGCAGATGATAAACAGGTTTGGAGCTAATGTATCTCCTTGCAGCACACCTGCTACAATGTCGAAGTAGTCTATGTCTCCATCCGGGGAGCGGACTTTTACTTTCGTGTTTTTATATAGTATCATTATGGCTGCGACGGTTTCTTTGGGTAGGTCGTAGGCGAGTGGTACTTGCTCCATCTTCCCTCTGTGTATGGAGTCAAATGCCTAGGAGAAGTCGACAAATAATATTGTTGCGTCAAGATCCTTTGCACGTATACCTCCTAGAATTCGACGGATAGTGAAAATTTGGGATGTCGTGGATCGATTTTCTCCGAAAGTCATTTTGGCTCTTTCTAAGTATCATCTCAATTTTGGGTTCTATGCGATTGCGCAGTAGAGCATTGTAAATCTTGACCGCTATGGATGTAAGGGTTATACATCGGTAGTTCTTCGCTATTCCGAGGTCACCCTTCTTAGGGAAGGGGATGATGTATTCCTTTGTACATCTGTCGATTGTGTTTTGGTTATATACGGCATTAGTGTCGGAGCAATAAGTCGTCGAATTTCCTGGTCCGCCATATTTGGTGGTGGGGGTATTTCATCAAGCCCTGCTGCTTTCCTATTTAAAATTTTTCTTAGTATTGAGTTGAGTTCTTCTTGCATAAACTATCCTAGTTTGATGTCTAATTGATTACTAATAATTTTCGTGATTGGTTCATGCTTAACTTTCGGAGGTTCCTTAATAAAATATTTCAAGTATTTGCTATGTAATACTAATAATTCGATTTAGCATCAATTAATTGTTTGCAGTTAAATGTTTTTAAATATATTTAATGATTTAGTATTTCTATGACACCTGTATATGAGACTCTAATCGGTGCTACAAGTAAGAGCAGATCTGAGTCCTCAACTAGATTTTTCTCTTTGTATGGATCTCACCTGCAGAAATCTGAGTTAGTTTTTCTAGTTTTAGAAGTAGATGGGTATCACCGAAACAATAATGTTCAGCTATGCTCTTTTTTCTGCGAGAGATTTAGAACATTTCGAACGATCCATATATGTTGAGTATCACCCATAAAATACCAATTTTGGAAGATATAAAGTTAATTTTCTTCTAAACCAAATATATCCGTATTTTATCATTTCTTGTGGAAAATGATACAATCAAAACGGATATTAGATTGTATTATAAAACTCTACTATCCTCCGCTCTGCAATCTTTCAATTCTGCCTAGGATGGCACAGTTTTTTCTTTTTTTTGGTTCAAGTATATTCCAGATGGGCTTGGACAGCTATATATTTATAGAGAGTTTCAAAGCTGTAGACTTTGGTAATAAATAATACTTAATAATATCCTTTTTGATTGTATAATGTTTCACTTGAAATAATCCAAGGGTGGTATCTTTAGTTAGAAGAAAATAAACTTTTTGTTAAAAAATGTTTGGGATGTACTTATTAAATGAAGATACCTTAATTGTTAGATAAATGATTACATTGTCATATTGACCTTTTAACTAATGATAATCATTTGTAGCGCTTAATACAGCCACCACAGGATTGTTACAGGAACTGAAGAATTTGGAAATAAAAGGAAAAATGGAGACTATCCAAATGACTGCATTGTTGAGATCGGTAAGAATACTAAGAGTCCAGGGGACTTGAGGAGACTTGCTGTCACTCAGACTCCTCAGAAAAGCCACCAGCTAACGCTCTCAGAGTAAAATAATAATAATACAAAACCATCTTGACGACAACATTATTAGGACCAGCTAGAATACAAAGAAGAGTTCCGAAGACCTGACGAGACTAGCTGTTTTTCAGATTCTAATGAAAGACCCCCAGCTAACGCTGGTGTGAAAAACTCTCAAAAGAGTAAAATAATAATAATAATAATAATACTTAACAAAACCTGGACAAAAAACCCCCAAACACCTGGACATGGCTAAAAAAAAAAGAAACTTTAAGAGAGAAACAGAATCTCTCCTAGTAGCAGCTCAAGACAACGCCGTAAGAACCAATCATATCAAAGCGAGAATAGATAAGACTCAACAAAATTGCAAATGTAGGCTACGTGGTGACAGAGATGAAACCATCAATCACATAATAAGCGAATGCAGCAAATTAGTGTAGAAGGAATATAAGACTAGACATGATTGGGTCGGCAAGGTTATCCACAGGGAGATGTGCAAGAAATTGAAATTTGACCATACAACCAAATGGTATATGCACAACCCAGCACCTGTCCTAGAAAATGATACACATAAACTCCTATGGGACTTCGGCATACACACGGATCACCTAATCTCGACCAGAAGACCACACTTAATAATAATCAACAACAAAAAAAAAAAGACAACTTGCAACATAGTCGACTTTGCTGTCCCGGCTGACCACAGAATAAAACTGAAAGAATGTGAAAAGAAAGATAAGTACCTCGTCCTTGCTAGAGAATTGAAGAAACTATGCAACATGATAGTGTCCAATTGTGATTGGTGCTTTTGGCTCAGTGACTAATTATTAAAAGGCCTGGAGGATTTGGAAGTTAGCGGACGAGTGGAGACCATCCAAACGACAGCTTTATTGAAAACGACCAGAATACTGAGAAGGATCCTGGAGACTTGAGGAGACGTGCTGTCACTCAAACTCCAGTAAAAAAAAACATCAGCTTACGTTGATGTGAAAGACTCTAAAAGAGTAAATAATAATAATAATAATAATAATGGGATTTTGAGATATAAACGGATCACCTAATCTCGGATAGACGAATAGACTTTGAGATATTCAACAACAACAAAAAAGATAACTTGCTGAATTGTGAACGTTGCCGTCCCGGCCGACCACAGAGTAAAATTGAAAGAAAACGAAAAGAAATGTAAGTAACTGGACCTTGCTAGGGAACTGAACAGAAACTATGGAATATGAAAGTGACACGAATAACTATTGTAATCGGTGTGCTCGGTACAGTCACCAAAGGATTGCTAAAAGGTCTGGTGATAAGAGCACGAGTGGAGACAATTGCAAACTAGAGCACTGTTAAGATCGGCCAGAATGCTGAGAAGAGTCCTGAAGACTTGAGGAGACTTGCTACCACTCAAGCTCTAGTGGAATACCGTCGGCTAACGCTGGCGTGGAAAGATCTCAAAGAGTAAAGTAGTAGCAGTAATAATAATAATAATAATGATAATAATAATAATAATAATGATAATAATAATAATATCCCCATCTGAGAGCTGTTCAAAATAACGCCATAACGACTAATTATTTCAAAGTAAAAATAGACTAGACGCAACAAAATAGCAGATGTAGATTATGTGTGGATAGAGACTAAACGATCAATCACATACTAAGTGAATGCAGAAAGTTAACACAGAAAGAGTATAAAACTAGACACGACTGGGTGGACAAGGTGATCCACTAGGTATTGTGCAAGAAGCTTAAATTTGACCATGCAAACAAGTGGTATATGCACAACCCAGAATTGGTCTTGGAAAAGGAGACGTACAAAGATACAAACAGATCTCCTAATCTAGGCCAGACTACAACAACAACAACAACAACAAAAGAGAACCTACCGAATAGCGGATTATGTAGTCCCGGCAGACCACAGTGTAAAATTAAAAGAAAACGAAAAGAGATAGATACCTAGAATTAGCTTGAGAACTAAAAAACAATAGAACATGAAAGTGACGGTGATACTAAATGTGAGTAGTGCACTTGGAACAACCTCCTATGGCTTGTTAAAGGAACTAGAAGAATAAGAAATTAGAGGATAAGTGGAAACCATCCAGACTACTGCATTATTAAGATCGGCTAGAATACTGAGAGGAGTTCTGGGAACTTAAAGAAACTTGCTGTCACTCAGACTCCAGTGAAAAACCATCAGCTGACGCTGCTGTGAAAAACTTTCAAAGGAGTAAAATAACAATTTTTACAACTGAGAAATGTCTTTTCATTTAATAGTCGCAAGTAAAAGAAATGTCAAAAAATTACTAAAATCTTTTTTCTTGCTTCTTATCTCAGTTGGAACTCTTTTTTCTCGATGACTGATTTCTCGACACATTATCTTTTTTCGTTTTTTCTTTTTTCGTTATTTTTTCTTTTTTCTTTTTTATTTTTTTCAAGCAGTCTCCTGATGAAAAATCCGTTTGCCTTCTCTTATTAGTTGCGTTAATCTTTTCGACATTTGCGCAAAAGTGTTCATGAAGATCACTGAAAAGGCAGCTGATTGATTTCTCTAAACTCAAAGGAGTCTTCCTCTCTAAAAACGAGTTATCTTTCCTTTTTCTTTTTCTTTTTTTTTTTTAACCCAAAGTAGATTAAGAAAAGTTTAAGCTTTCCATCTTTCATATAATCATTTTTTTTAAATCCTATCTGTTGCACTTTCCAATTGGTAACGCCCAGTGGTCCATTTTCCAATCGAAAAAAATAATAACTGTTTCAACCCCCCACCCACAAAAAAACCTTTACTTTAAAATCTTTCACCCAACATAAAATGCCATGATAATCAATTCAAAATATAACTGGTGTTAGAACAGAAAGGTAACATGAAAATCAAGTATATTTGCGCACTACACAGCGCTAGAAATTCGATGACTCGAGTTCTAATCCCAGACGAAGCTGTCTGCGTTTTACTTCGCGCTAATGCCTTTGGGAAAGCCATGGATCTATCTCTTCTTTCGCCAGTTATGGGCAAAATAGTTGAGGATACTAGGATCTTTAGCCTGAGTTAAGCAAACAGACTAAAAGAAGGAAAATTCTGAAATCAAACCAGCTTTACCGCATTTAAAAATCGACATTGTGTCGCATCCTATCCTAGATACATAACATATATACCGACATTTTATGGAAAGTGGAGACCCGTGACATAGTGGCTAAAGTGGAAGACTGCAGCCTCAAAGAAAGCGAGTTCGAATTCCAGTCACGCTATTACATTCACTTTCGAACTAATACTTTTAGGAAAGGTATAAACCCCCTTATCGTCGCCAGCTATGGGTTAAATTGTATCACTGCTGCTCTCCTACAAGGATAGCTTTGGCATTAAATAACCCACGAAGGTTGATATGCCATTAAAACAAAGAAACTGAAATCTGAAATTCTACAGGATACAGAAGCAAAATATTTTTTTTTAGTCTGATGAGTACAATAAAAAAAAAATGTGATAAATCTAAATTTTCATGATTAGCTCTATTCTTCAAGCACTTTTTCATTAAAATATTCATCCCAATATGTGAATAAGAAAAGAAACAACAAAGAATCTATAATTTGCTTTAAGCCGAAACCAAGCTCCAAAAAAATTTCCGAAATAATTGGAGATTTTTTTAATAGCCTCCTTCAGCCCAGATCATAACCCCCTTGTTTACGCTATATGGGGAATTTTTGAAAATTAAATAAATTAAACTTCCCATCCAAATATCGGTTCACTTGAGCCTGCTATTGAGGAGAAATGGAACAAAATGTCTGCAGAATTTATTTTGAAGACATACAAATCGTTTCGAAGGCGCGTTGATACAATAATTTTTTTAAAAAATGGCGATCATATTGAATAAATTTACTGTTTTGAGTCTATCCTCTTATTTTGTTGTTTATCTTTTAGAATCTAAATTAATCTTGTTTTATAATAGAGTCATTTATTATGGATACTAGAATAATCCAAATTTTGCTTCTACACGTTGTAATCTTTCTTCATGGTCTCATTAACCTGGCCAGTGCATCAACTAACTATCATGATTATGAAGAACTGAGGCGCTGGTCAGGTTAATCCTCATCACTATCATCAAGGTGTAGTATCAGCATGAATATCTTCGACTCTCTCCCTGTTCTATATTTTATTTGTAGAAAATGAGATGTGAAATATACATATATATATTATTAGAAATCTACAAAAACAAAAAATGGCGGCCATATTAAGTAAATTCATTGTTTTGTGTCTATCCTCTTGTTTCTTTAAAAAAATAGAATTAATCTTTTTCATCATAGAGTCGTTTATTATTATACTTGGATATTCCTCATTTTACTTCCGCACCCTATATCAATCAACCAATTGGAGGTGCCCGTGGTGTAATTGTTATCATCGTAGGAAATGAACACGGCGACACGAGTTCAAATCCTGGACGAGACTGATTGCATTTCACATAGCACTAATACCCTTGGGAAAGGTATGAATCCAATTATTCTCCCTCCAGCTATGGGTAAATAGTAGGACAGACTAGGTTCTTCAGCCTCGGTTAGACAACTAGTCTAGGAGAAGGAAAACTCTGAATTAAAACCTATTAAACTCCGTTTAAAAATTGACCTTGTGTCATATCCTGCCCGAGCGGAGGGGTTGGTAAATAGGATATCAATCAACCAAAAAAGTACATACATACATATATACCATACATACATACGTACGAATCCTAGACGAGATTGTTTCTGTTCGCTGCAATGTCCTTCGAAAAGCTATGGATCCATCATCAGTTATTGGGAAACTGTAGGGTTGACTGGGTTCTGTAAGGCAACCAGTCTAGGAGAAGGAAAATTCACTAAATCATCTAGAATTATGTTTCTGTTTTGTTTGAAACTCTCTAGTCAACTGAAAACTTCCGTATTTAACCGTTTCTTATGTGTTTGAATTAAAGAATCGAATTAAAGAATCGAAATTGTTAATTTCATGAAACCTTAGTTTTATGTTTTGGTTCCCACATATTTACTTCGGTTACACCTAAAACAATCACCGAAAACCGTGAACCCCAGGATTTAGCATTAAATAACCTCCACAGTTTGATATGCCATAAAACCAACCTAACTATGAATCTACCTTTTCTCTCTTCAGCTATGAGTGAACAGTAGGACTAATTTGGTTCTTTTACCTTTGCAAAGTGACCAATCTTGAAAGGAAACTGATTTAGGAATTCGACCATAGTTGCATACGACAGTCAAAGGTTTATAATGACACGACTTTGATCAATTTCAATTCAATCTAGAAAGAGGTTATCCTATTAAAAAAAAAATAAAGCAACGTTGATTCTTGAGACGAGAACGCTACACGATTTCTGCAGAATTTTCGAACAACTAGAACAGAAGTTCAGGTGGGCTAGGCCAACACATCGTTGGCGGTTAGATAATGTATTGATCAAAATCACTGTTACCTTATCTCAGTTATCTCTGCTTCCTGATCCATGAATAATCAATAGAATACAAGACCCCCTCGGTGTTGGTGGTGATCAAATATCGGACTGATGTTCTGCGCTTGGGTACATTCAGACAAAATATAATAATAATAATAATAATAATGATAAAGAGAATTAGAAAAAGCAATGGAATATGAGGGTGACGGTGATACCAATTGTAGTAACTCTAGAAATGTTCCCCAAAAGCTTGGAAAAAAAGACTAATGGAATCAAAAGGAGAATCGAGACCATTCAGACTACATCGTTATTTAGTTATGCCAGAATACTGAGAAGAGTCCTGGGTACCTGTGGAGACTTGCTGTGCCTCTGAATTCTGTGAACGAATACCAACAAACACCAATGTGAAAATTTCAGGAGTGAAATAATAATAATAATAATAATAATAATAATAATAATAATATCAACGACTAAGAAGAGAGATGCTATGGTCTGGCACAAGATAATAAAGCAGAAAAACGCTCGGAGCCAACCCCCCCCATAAAAGAAGATAAAATAGTGACGTAAATGAATTTTTTTCTTTTTTAAATATCTCTGACTAGATTATCGAAGTGCATTGCATGTATTCTTAATTTTCTGTATGACTTGTGAATAATATATATGTCTGAG
This sequence comes from Sepioteuthis lessoniana, assembly GCA_963585895.1. Classification (NCBI taxonomy): domain Eukaryota; kingdom Metazoa; phylum Mollusca; class Cephalopoda; order Myopsida; family Loliginidae; genus Sepioteuthis; species Sepioteuthis lessoniana. The sequence goes on along the minus strand of OY757920.1, from coordinate 77,565,990 downwards.
TAGAAATAACGTAGAAATCGAGACAAATGGTCGAAGAGAAAGTGATGGTGGCTTGAGGGTGTGGTGGGAGGGACTGAGTAGAAAGTGAAGAATAAAAAAAGGATGTAGTCGGGATAGTCACGGTAGTCAAGCGACGAACTTTTTCAAGCAAAAGGACTTAAAAGTAGCTGAATGACCCAAATTATATAAAACTCCTAAAAGCAGAAAGAAACTCACAATAACTGTATGAAACCTAATAGATCAGGGTTATATAACAAAATATATGTTATACGTTGAAGAAAAAAGTTCACCGCGGACTCAATTAAGTTTTAACTTAATATATTTAAGAGGCGAGGTTTTTTGAGACCTGCTTAAGAGTTCTCTCACTTAAAGAGTACTAGTTCACATCTGTAACAGGTGCACAAATTCTGAACAATCCCAGAGTCTTTTATAGCCACAATATACTACTAATGATAAAAATGACAAATCGAAACAATTCAACATCGGACCCAGGTGTGGTTGTCATGATTGGCAGGTGATCACTTGATACCCAACAAGGAGAATCCACTCGGTATCCTGCGAATTTTAGCTGTTTTTTTTTTTCAAATACACGAACGACTTCTTAAGTAACCACACAAATCAGACACCAACACAGAAAATGGACTAGCAAAGACAACAAACTTGCTCTTCACCGTTATTTTAGACGCAAGCCAACACAAAGAGGATATAGAAAATGAATAATTGAAATCTGAGAAGAATGCACAAGATTTCAGACAACAAGCTAAAAATTCGCTAACCAAGTTAGGACGATAATACAGAAAGTTTCGTTTTCTGAGTTTGAAATACTAGAAATACACCAACAAAAAATTGGGAATCAAGTCAACAAGACTCTACTACAATAATTAAGACACTAACTACTGGAAAACGAAAACCCTCTAACCGAAGTGAACCTCAGAGTAACAATAATTGAAAGACCACTCAACCAAACCACACAGAACAAAGACTAACACAAGCAAAAAAAAAAAAAAAAAAAAAAAAAAGGAATATAGAGATTAAAAAAAGAATTATGTATGAAAAGAAAACTACATTACTATCGTCAAGAAACAAAGGCTGGAAAACAGTCAAGGCAGAAACTGAAAAAATAAACGAATCATTAACACATATTCCAGCGCATAACATCATGTAATTAAACGAACTAATCTATGCAGGATATAATTAGTCTGTGATGATCAGAAGGTATTAGCGAAAGAAGAAAGATTAAAAAGATAACTTGTCAGGATAAAACAATACAGACAAAACAGGACATTCCAAAACAAGAAAAGAAAAATCTTCCTGCGAGTAGGGGGAGAATGCATGAAAACATTCCAACAACCGGATGACAAGAAAACATGACAATTTGTGGGCAAAATATGGGAACGAAGAAAACATAACAGAAAAGCCGAATGGATAAGCAATATGGGAAAAGTGTTTGAAGGACTCGAAGAAGGTCCTAAGGCGAAAATGCACCTTGATTCAATCAAAGCAATACTCAAAAAAGTACCGAATCGTAAAATTCCTGGCCATAATGGCATACATTGATATTGGTTTAAAAAATTAACTTCCATCTACGACAGACTGGCTATCGAAATGAATCGATGCTTAGAAGAAACAAACATACTCAAATGGATGATCAAAGGAAAAACCATCCTAATCCAGAAATCCAAATGAAAAAGAAACGCCCCAACAACTACAGACCCATAACGTGCCGACCGATGATGTGGAAAATACTAAAGGCACGAATCAGAGAGATTTACTGCTCGATAATAAGCCGAGAACTGTCGCCAGAAGAACAAAAAGTATGCTGCAAGGAGATCAGAGAAACATGAGAGCTACTATACAAGGATCAACACATCGTCAAGGAGAGCTAAACGAGATGAAAAAATCTTGCTATGGCGTGGATTGACTACAAAAAAACAGACGATATGGTCCCACAAAATGTACTGAATATCCGACAAAGTCATAGGGTTTATCGAGAAAATAATGAAAAACTGGAGAGTGGAACTGACAGCAGGAAGGAAAAGCTTAGCAGAGGTGAAAATCCAGAGAGGAATCTCTCAGGGAAATGCGCTCTCGCCATTACTATTTGTAATAGCGATGATGCAATGTACATTAAGAAATGTTCAAGCGGATACAAACTTCATAAATAGCAAGAAAAATCAACTGAAAAAATCTACATGGAAGACATCAAACTGTTAGCCAAAAATGAAAAAGAATTGGAAACACTAATACAGGCTGTGGGGATATATGTTGACGATATAGGTATGAAATTTGGTAGAGAAAAATATGCCATGCTAATAATGAAAAGCGAAAACAGCAAATGATGGAAGGAATACAACAACCAAATCAAGAAAAATCTGGACGCACGGAGAAAAGGAAATCTGCAAGTACATGGGAATATTGAAAGCAGACACCATCAAACAATGAGTGATGGCTGTGAGGGACGGGTGGTGAGAGAGAGAGAGAGAGAGAGGGAGAGAGAGAAAGAGAGAGTCAAAAGACTACCTGTTCTCTGCATGTCTCGATGATGATGATAATGATATATGTGTGTGTGTGTGTCGGTAGTTATCATCCTCGTTTGATAAGGTTTGATTGCATGGGCTTGAAAGTGACAGTTACCAAGTGTCGTTCACTTTGTAAAAACGCACTCGGACTGAAAAAAAAAAAGATTTGTTTGAAATGACGTCGTAGTCCAGAACATGAGCTACTACGCTACGGTGACTCACCCCGAAAGAAAAGAGAAGAAATATAGTTTTTTTACGCCAGATGTGTAATCCATAAGACGAAGACCACACCCTGGGACAAAATCAAAATCATAGACGGGCCGTTCGTAGTAGGAGAGGATTAAAGAATTAGAACTTTGATGTACTGATTCCTTCATTCTTTCAAACTCCGGATAAATTCCGTGTTGATTTTCCACGTACATTTTTAATTCAACTTTCGTATGCGATTTCAAAAAAATTATATGCGTCATTAATATAACACACAGGCTCCAGTTATCTTTGACCAGTCGGCTAGGACTGAAGAATAAGCTGACTGCCTCTCTACTCCAACGAGTGTACTGGATATAGCACTAAGTCTGAATGTAAACGTAATAGCGCGACTAGAGTTCGAACTCACTTAATCTGAACTCGCAGTACAACATGTTAGCCATTACGCCAAGAAGAATCCTCCGATGGATGTAAGATTTTGCTAGTCGGCCACCAGTGTTGTATAAGAGTTCATTGGAGAACGTCGCTTATAAGTTCGTCCTTACTTCTCCAGTGGTCAGCATGTCTTGCTCAACAGAGTAGCACTGAAACTGGCTCAGCTCGGAACTATTCCCATTTTATTCTAATCAATCAAATCCAATTTTGAGATGAGGCTTCTTAATCTGAGATTAAGAAGCCTCATCTCAAAAAGGATTTCCAATAAAGACAATTACAAATTCGGTACGGACCCGACTATGGAAGACCAGATAAGGAGAACAAATAATTGAATTTATAAGACCAAATAATCCAACCTTGATCGTGGCGCAGTGGATAAGAGGCGTTGAGTCTCTACCGTTCCAGGTGAGCATTGTCAGAAGATAGCGGGTTCAATTCCTACCCAAGCCGGTCAGAGGGTTACCTGGTCAAAAAAAAAAAAACATGGTGCGATTGACAACAACTGTGGAAGGCAGGAATTACTGGGGATTCGGTTACAAGACTCAGCATTCCTATCCGAAGTCGAAACGTAGTGAGAACAACAACAAAGAAAAGACTACCAAGATGAGGACAAAAGTCCGCAATAAAATTGACACTCACGATCAAATCCAGTAGAATTTTTTGTTTTAACGTTGATTTCACTAAGAAATTTGTTATACTATAAAATCTGAATCTTTCTTTATTTAAAAAAAAAGAGATCACTAATTCTATAAGTCTTCGATGTTTTATATTTTTAATAAAGTAACTTGCTAACCTCCTTCAATGAAAATTTTCATCTTTTCCAAATTGATGTGTGACGAGTAAATTTCAGCTAAAATTGACCATGATGTTCTAATTCCGGGCTTCTCAAAGTGGGTAATGAATGTATTTACCAACCTTTCCACACGGTTAGGATGTGACACAAGGTCAATTTTAAGCATCGTTCAACATGTTTGAATTCGGCATGTCCCCTCTCCTAGACTGGTTGTCTGACCAAGGCTAAAGAAACTCGGTCTGCTCCACTATCTACCTATTGGGGGAGAGAGAATAATTGGATTCATACCTTTCCCAAGGGTATTAGTGCAATGTGAAATGCAGCCTCATCTAGGATTTGAACTGGTGTCGCTGTGTCCATTTCCTATGACGATAACCATTACACCCCAGGTACCTCCTCAAAGGGGTTAATGTAGATCCTTTGAGGGGAATAAAAACATCGGAGTCCACATTAAATGAATTTACTTGCTTTCGTTTATAAATAACGATTAGCTTATGCAAACCACACGAAGAATTTATAGAACAGTGAGAAGAAAGTGTTTTGGATAATGAATTGTTTGTTTCTATAAACCACACAAAGAATTTGCAAGAAGTCTTTAAAGCTCGGTTCAAGTAACTTCTAAATGTAGAAGTTCCTGGATAGATTTTTTTTTTTTAAGTGGATAGAGCAAATATAGATACCTTTCTTAAAGAAGAATTTATAGAAAGAACTTTCGATCTTGAAGTTATGTCTCTGTGCGCATTCAAAGGGATTTAATATTACAGAATGATCGATAAAACAGTTGCAAAATATCACAAGCTTTATATGACTGCTGGATCCATTTTACAGGATTTTCCAAGTAGATTAACACTTGGATCAAGATTTAGCCGTGTGCATTATTTACTAAGAAAACAAAAAAAAATCACTTTAAACATAGAATGTGGTGATTTGCGGCGATAACTCAAGCATACAATTTAATAATCATGATCACCTCCGTGCTTACTAAACCCATCTTTTTCATTAAAAAATAATTCAATAATCAAAGGTAAGTTTTAATTTTTTGTTTACTGAATTTTTTTTTGGATGTATGTATTTATCAACCCAACAGCACAGGCAGAATGCGACACAAAGTCAATTTTTAAGCGGAGTTTAACAGGTTTGAATTCAGTGTTTTCCTTCTAGACTAGTTGCCTCATCAAGGTTAAAGAACTTCGTCTGTCCCATTATTTACCGATAGCTGGAGAGAGAAAAATTTGGGTTAATATCTTTCCCAAAGGTATTTGTGTTATGTGAAATGCAATCAGCCACATCCAAAATTTGAACTCGAGTCGCTGTGTCTATTTCCTACGACGAGAACTTTAACACAATAGATACCTCCTTTTCGTGCTGAACATTAGTAACTTAAGTTAATTTATACGGGGTTAAGTGGAATAGAAATTAGATTTGGTCAGTAGGAATGCATTAAGTAAAACGTTTGAGAAGTTTTGCTTAAGGTTAAGGTTTGAACATGGTACTACTGTAACAATATCTTGGAACGACAACACTGTTACAATTTCATGGTTTCCGATACCCAACGCCGATACCAGCGACAAATGTAATACCGTTGTGCACGGTAACATTTGTGCTACCAAATGTAATAATAATGATTGGTCTTATCCTGATAACGGCACCAAATGCGGGACTATAGTTGTTGTAGTACTTTTACTTTTGTCTTATCCTTGTGACAGCGCCAAATTCGTTTCCAGATAATTTGTTTATCAATCATCCCTGTGCCCATGCTGTGTTTGAAAGATCCACAGATAGGTAATGACACAATTCATCCGAAACTTCTACTGACGTTCGGGGTGGAACAAAATTGTCTGGGTATTGACAACTCAAAGACAAGAAGAACTCTCCGTCAACAATTTACAATCGTTTTTTTTTTAACTTGTTGGTATAACAACAATTCATCCAATATTTTAATAGAAAATTGTCGCTTTATTATCCAGAGATACAGGTAGATGTTCAGGCTGCATATAGTAGCATGAGAGAGAGAGAGAGAGAGAGAGAGAGAGAGAGAGAGAGAGAGAGAGAGAGAGAGAGAGAGGCGGGGGTCTGTAAGGGTCTATGAACAAGAACACAAAGAGACAATCTCCAGCCTGACCGAATTCTCTGAACGCAGACTTCTATCTGACAACTTTTTCAAAATTCGCCAATTCTTATATATCAAAATTCAGGATATCAGTAGTGTGATGTTATCTCACCAAACTATTTCGTCATCTCACACGTGACCCCAAATGTTTAACGTGTTTTCCATTTGCTTGATCAAACTTGTAACAAGACATGAATCCCTTTTGTTTACATTTAGTCTTCCTTTGCAGAATGACAGCTCCTATCTTCCTGGTCGGAGTGTATTCGCTTGAACTTTCCAATTTGACTAACATTTCCGCTCTAAGGTTTTAGCCAACTTAATAGCTAACAGAGAAACTCGCGGCCCGACCAAACTAGAGAGTGAAATAAATAATACAATCAACTATCACAGTAATTAGTTCATAATGGTGAATGAAAATTTTCATATAAGACTGCACTTAATAGATTTTTAATACTTCTACCCAATAACAAATGTTTAAAGTTTTGATAAATAACTCAGTTCGAATTTATTATTTACAGCCAAGTTACACTGAAAGTATCGGTTTTTATCAGATTGCTGGGATAGTCGCTTGTTTCTGTTCGGCAGTTGTGATTACTGTTCAAAACCACATCACTCCTCATCCCAAAAGATGTCAGAATGTTGATTTTCTAGGCCGGAAGTCTTCCATAATTCAATTTTATTACCCCTAATTTACCTCACTCTCCGAACCATTAAGGCATACAAAGTTGAAACCAATAAATATTGATTTTTCCAGTGTTTTCACCTGCTTGTTAAAATTTGCGAATCACAGCTTTAATTCGGCCAGAGGGTAAACAAAATTGATATCCGCAGAAGCGCCCTTCCTTCCGCGCTGTATCAGCTCGGTGTGCGCCATCAGAGCGTACGCAAGATTTTTAGTGGCTTTTTATAACATAAAACGAATGACAATATTCGTTAAGTGGCCTGTCATTTTTATTTAAAGTTGTATTAATAAAACACTGTTGCTTTAATGCAATATACTTTGTTTTAGAAGTGTTGTAGTTTGGAAGAAAATCTTCCGAAATATTTGTAGAACATACTTTTGCTGAACAAAATGCGCGTCACATCACGAGATCTCGTCAGGTAAAAAGAATAGAGATGTTGACACTTGTTTCTTCGAAATAAGTCAATAGATACACTTTTTACACGAACTCGGTGACGATTATTTAAGATGATACATATACTCTTTTGAACAAGTCTCGAAAAGAAGAGGTGTAATGGTTTTCTCACGGTTCATTTCAGCAGGCAATTGAAGTTTGACTAATCCCTGTAAATCACCGTTCCGCAAATGTGTAAAGTATCTGCAACATCCAGGTGAAGATAGTGTCTGTAAGGACCATTTCATAACATTATATAACATATGCTTCAGGATATCATTTCATCCAAGGCAGTCACAAGTGCTTCTGCGTATATATATATATATATATATATATATATATAATCGCCAAAAAAAGAATAAGAAAGTTCTCTTCCGTTCAAATTCACTTAACGTATTGAATGTTAGCTTAATCAAATTGCCTTATCGAAGCATTTTATATTGGTCTATCGGTAAATGAATTTCGTAGACGTTGAAGACTGATTTTCTGGAAAACGATGAAAGATAAAAGGAATGAAAAATGTAAAAAATAAATAAATAAATAAATAGGAAAGGAAGAAATCAGGAAATAAAATTAAAACTCTTTTACGCAAATCCATTATTTTTTCTTTCTTTTGAAACTTTCTGCCAGTATTTTTGGTACTTTCTATCAGTTCTTTTGGTACCTTCTTCGTCTTATTTTCTTTTGGTAATTTCTTTTATTTCTTTTTGTTCTTTTTGTACTTTCTGTCTGTTCGTTTGGTACTTCCTTTCACTTTTTTTGCACTTTCTAATACTTCTTTCATATCTATGTTTTCTTTCTTTTTGTTATTTTAAATTTCTTCCAGTTCTTTTGGCTCTTTTTTGTACTTTCTTTTCATTTGTTTATTTTCTCTTATCCTTTTTTATGCAGCTAATTTTCTTTCTTTTTTCTTATGGCATTGTATTTCTTTCTTTCTTTCTTTCTTTCTTTCTTTTATTTTGGCAGTTTTTCTTTCAATACTTTTTTATTCCACTTCTTTCTTTCTTTCTTTCTTTTATTTTGATAGTTTTTTTCTTCAATCTTTTTTTTATTCCATTTCTTTTTACTTTTTTTCTTTCTGTTCTTTTGACACCTTCTTCATTTATTTCTGTAGTCTTTCTTTCTTTCTTTCTTTCTTTCTTTCTTTCTTTTACATATATGCTTCCTTACTCTCAGTATTTTCTTTCTTCCTTTCTTTTTGTTCTTTTTTACTTTCTTTCGTTTTTGTACTTTATTTTCTTTTATTCATTCTTTTGATACTAATTTTCTTTCTTTCTTTTTTTTTTCTTTCTTTCTTTTTTCTTTCTTTATTTCCTTCTTTCTTATCTTTTTTCTTTCGTTTTCCTTTTTTTGTTCTTTTTTATCTCCTTTCTTTCTTTATTTTTTTATCTTCCTTTGTTTATTAATCTTTGTTTTCGTTTCTGTTCTAACCTTACATTTTATAGTTCTTTTACTTTCCTTCTCTGCACTTTCCGTAAATTTCTTTATATTTTTCTTTCTTTTCTTACTTATCTTCATCATTCCAGGATAATCTTTTCTCTATCTGTAATCCTCCCCTATCAACAAGCCAATTCGTATTACCTTAACGGTTCTCGTCGAAACGCCATATTGAATAAGTTTACAAAACCAGTAACTTGATCCACGCCAAAACACCTTAACGCAACATTCTAGTGTCATCGATACCGTCTACGTCTTTCCGATGTTATCGTTTGGTCATTACAATTTGATTGCACCAAATAACCTCCAGCAGATAAATACTCGCCTGAATTCCTAGCTTAATGTACACGATTCAAATTAAATAGAAAAGAACCTCTCAATTCGATTTCAAGAAACAAAAGTGCAGTTAATCTTACGACAGTATGATCGGACGGATTTTATGCTTGAAATAAAAGAAATAGTTGTTAATCATTTGGGAATGATTTCGAGACAGGAACAATTGCGTATTTCTCTCAAAAGCCCCAGTGCTCCTAGAGGGGAGGTTCGAGGCCAGGCGAGGACATGGATTTACAGGGTTCATTTTCAAAGATGGCTGGTGCTCCTTATTTCAGTCACCTGACCTTACACCCACACCCCATCCATCTGACTCACTGCTGGGCAAAAATAAACACACGTACAGGCGCGTAACAGTTATAGTTTTTGGAAATGGACATGGTATTCCGAGTTCAAACCCTGAACGAGGATGTTCGCGCTTCACTTCGGGTTAATATTCTTGGGTAAAAGTACGAATCGATTTCTCCTTCCCAATCTACAACTATGGATAAATAGAAGGACAGACTGGGTTCCTTAGCCTGGGTAAAGCCACTAGTCTCGATGAAAGCAGATATTGAACTCAAACCAGCTGTAAGTAAAGTAAAATTGGCGACAGTAGTCGAGGGCGACTAGAAGGCTTCCTTTTCAATAGCTACTCCACAGAGGTGTAGGGGAGGCCACAACTCCTTTCCCTAGATTGCTCCACTTTACCCTTGATACGTACCTTATAATGCTGAGTGTTAAGCAAGGAGGTATCACGTACCATTTTTAAAGTCTTTGGTATGATGCAACCTGGGATTGATTCCAGGTCTCCCGGACCATTGGTGAACACACACACACACACACACACACACACACACACACACACACATATATATATATATATATATATATATATATATATATATGTATATATTAAAAATGTAAAGGTGGCTTGGGATATCCAGCCGTGAGAATGAAAAGTATTTTCTGATCCAAGTGCCTTTAATTAATCTTTGTTATCTATCTTACTCTCTGAGGTGCAGGCCCTTGGCTAATCTGCTTTTGTTTTGTTTTGGAGGAGCATCTATCAAATTAGCCGTGACTGACAGTCTGGTTAGTTATCTGGATGTTTGTGACTGTCCAGTTCTATTTCCAGGCACGGTAGTCAAGTTCCATGAGGTGAGTGGTTTTCAAATCAGCCGTAACTGATTAGTTGATTTATTTGTTTATAAAGATATTTGTGCCTTCTTTATCTTATTCCAAGGACGGTGATCAAATCTTATATTAGATCCAAATGGCACATATGTTAGCTAGCTTCTAATTGAGTTGTCTACTTTTTTTCAAATTTTGATTTTATGTTTATATCTTTTCCCATTTGTTGTGATACATGGATTCGATTCTGTGTCTAACGTTATTTAGTCTAAAGCAAAATGACTATTCTAACTTTTAATATTACTGTTTTAGGCAGTGTTTGGAATCCAATAAAAAATTTACATTCTATTTTGGAGGTACCCGTGGTGTAATGGTTATTGTCGTAGGAAATGGAGACGGCGACACGAGTTCAAATCCTGGACGAGACTGATTACATTTAACATAGGACTCATACCCTTGGGAAAGGTAAGAAACCAATTATTCTTCCTAGGGCAGACTGGGTTCTTCAGCCTTGGTGAGGCAACTAGTCTAGAAGAAGGAAAACTCTGAATTCAAAACTGTTAAACTCCGCTTAAAAATTGACCTTGTGTCATATCCTGCCGAGCAGAGGGGTTGGGTAAATAGGATAAAAAATTTACATTCTTATTTCTGCAATTTGATTCATGATAAATTTTAAGAAGTCTTTTTATTTGAGAAACTTGTGAATGAGTTGGTGTCTTAGAAAACCATTTTATCTTAACAATGACCTTAAGTCAAAACTACATACATATACATTTATAATATTATATTACATATTCATAATATAATCACATATGATATAAAATACATATTATTATTATATATATTATTGTATTATAATATATATATATATATATATACAATACATGTATTACAAGATAGAGAGTTTTCCTCACCAGCGTTACAATATATATATATATATATATATATATATATATATATATATATATATAATTATTATTTTATTAACTTATGATAGTTATTATATATATTATTGAATTACAAAACTAGATGAGAGTAATAAAAAAATGAACATGAAAGAAATATTCCAAATTTAAAACTTTTGTTCACCTTATATGTATATGAATAAATATAAATATATAAGGTGAACAAAAATTATTAAGTTAGTAGAAATAGTTCTTTTATGTTCATTTTTTATTGTTCTCATCTAGTTTTGTAATAATAATAATAATAATAATAATAATGAAACCATCAATCATATAATAAGCTAATGCAGCAAATTAGCACAGCGGGAGTATAAGGCGAGACACGACTGGGTCGGTAAGGTGATTCACTGGGAAATGTGTAAGAAATTTAAATTCGACCATACTAACAAATGGTATATGCACAACCCAGCACCTGTTCTAGGAAATGCCACGCATAAACTCTTATGGGACTTTAACATACAAACGGATCACCAAATCCCGGCCAGAAGACCAGACTTAATAATAATCAACAAAAAAAAAAAAGAAGAGAACTTGCAGCATAGTCGACTTTGCTGTCCCGGCTGACAATAAAATAAAACTGAAAGAATGTGAAACGAAGGATAAGTACCTCGACCTTGCTAGGGAATTGAAAAAACTGTGGAACATGCAGGTGACAATTATACCAACTGTAATTGGTGCGTTTGGAACAGTAACTAAAGGATTACTAAAGGGACTAGAGGACTTGGAACTTGGCGGACGAGTAGAGACCATCCAAACGACAGCATTATTGAGAACGGCCAGAATACTAAGAAGAGTCCTTGAGACTTGAGGAGACTTGTTGTCACTCAGACTCCAGTGAAAAACCATCGGCTAACGCTGATGTGAAAACCTCTGATGAGTGAATAATAATAATAATAATGTAACATGATGTATATATATATATATATATATATATATATATATATATATCTTGTTTATATATATAAAAAAAGTAAATTTGGTGACAGTAGTCGAGGGACACTAGAACTCTCCTTTTTCAATAGCTACTACAAAGCAGTGTTGGGGAGGGTGCTACACCTTTCTATGGATTGTCCCACTTTACCCTCGATACGTACCTAATATTGCTGAGTGTAAAGCAATACCATTTTAAAAGTCTTTGGTATGACGCGACCTGGGATTGAACCCAGATCTCCTGGAACATTGACAAACACTCTACCGACAAGGCCATGGTTATTGTAATATTTTATGGTTATCACTAGCTCACTTGGTACGTCAATGGGTGTCCAAATTTTGTCAATGTTAAATGAATGCGTAAAGCATGAAACCCAGGGTCACAGACACCATGATGGTATATATATATATATATATATATATAATATATATATATATTCATATCTGTTTTGTGTGTGTGTATTCCAACATATACATATATGTTTATGTTTTTATATGTTTAAATGATATATAGTTTTTATATTATATATACTATACATATTCTACACACACACACACACGCGCGCGCGCGCACACACACACCACACACACACACACACATATATATATATATATATATAAAATTATACACGCATATTATACATATACATATACATCAAATATATTTTATATATTAAATATTTACATCACACACACACACACACACACATATATATATATATATATATATATGCGTATCGAATCCATCCACAGCACCACACACTCCACCAGTCAATGCAATTGTAGGGTTAAAAACACATGCTCCCTACTGGGAAAATGCCTAGATAAAAACGTAATATACAAAGCCACAGTAAAAACCAACAGCTCAGTCAAGCAATACATAGGTGCAACGGAGGACAACATAAAACAAAGAATATACAACCACAAGCTTTCTTTCACAAATATAAATTACTCATCTAACACTTTTTTATCCTCAAACGTGTGGCACCTAAAAGACATGAACATCTCTCCCACCATCACCTGGGAGACACTAAAGCTAACACCCGCCTACAACAGAACATATAGAAAATGCCTTCTTTGTGTTCACGAAAAATTAGCTATTATCACTTACTCCTCACAAAACACTTTGCTAAACAAAAAAATCTGAAATTCTTTCCAAATGCAGATATAAAAACAAACATCTTTCCTCACACTTCCAACCATACACATAACCTATCCAACACCTCTATTCCTATTAAAAAAAAACCTACAAATGACACCACACCGCACCTAAAGTACCGTATGTACGATTTTCCTCCATCAACCATCATACCCGTCGCAACGTATGTACCATCTTTCTCTATTAATCCCCTAATCCTTCTTCATACGCTTCCACAAACTGTTGACATTATGTTTTCATGGGCGTTATTAATAGGCCTCAACACAATATATTTATCATATCTCCCACGTACACTCCATCATTTATTGCTATAACGTATAAGTCATATAACATTAAAACAATACAGATAGCTAATGAGAATAACCATTACAACTCCCTACCTATTACCGATACGTTCCAACCTATCATGTTTACACGACATACCATATGTTCATTTCCTCAATTTATTTCCTTAATTTTGTAATGATAACATTTTGCTCTTTTGTTATAATCAAAACCATACACACAAAAAAAGCAAACAAACGAACAAACATAGCGAATACAAACAATTATTGCAACGTGTAAACATTATATTCCTTACGTACGTACTATCATGGATTACTATGATATATACGCAATATATCACCAACACTTAATAACCAATACAAATTATTATTGCAATCTAACTCAAATCATATCCCAACATAAAATACCAATATTGTACACAGTATATTACAATATAACATATGCCTCCACTAAGATATTTATTGTGATTCTGGCCTACCATACTACTCTCGCCTATTTACTCTTACAAATCGTAAGTTTATTTTCTTCGAAATGCAATGATGATGTTTTGTTCCTTGGTTAAAATAACCACCACAAATACAAAGAAAATAAAGTACATATAGAAACATATAAAGAATTTTTTTCTCGGCCGTCCAGTAGCAAACCTTGCTACATAAGAGCGTTCATCTATCCGGAAGACAACCTCAAGTTTATCGCGCAGCGTATGTATCTTCACACACATATATACTAAACACTATCTATCTCCCCACAATAATACGCTACTATAACCCACTCAAATACACATACGGGCACCCAAGTACACGTAAAGATTTGTACACAATTCTAACGGTTTTTGACAGTACTTACCGATTTTTTTCGATTTCTTCATTTTCTTTCGTTATCTGCCTGATGATTGTTGTTCGTAAAATTTCATGAAACCTAAGGTCGCAGACAAACTTCTATGGCATTAAATATATAAAATCTAATATATATCTATTTATTATTATTATTATTATTATTATTATTATTATTATTATTATTATTATTATTATATTATCGCTATATCACAGATATTGAGCACTCTCCAAATTATATCGCACTTGTTTCACCACAAACCCACAAAGTGAATTAGTGACAACCAACACTGTTACAATACTATATATATATATATATATATATAAGTTAGAAAAGTTGGCGACCGTAGTCGAGGGCGACCAGGAGGCCCCCTTTTGAATAACTACTACACTGAGATGTAGAGGAGGGTGGTCCTCCTTTCCCCGGATTGCTCCACTTTACCCTTGATACGTACCTTATATTGCTGAGTGTTAAGCAAGGAGGTATCAAGTACCATTTTTAAAGTGTTTGGTATGATGCGACCTGGGATTGAAGCCAGCTCTCCCGGACCATCATATATGTATTATGCATATTATATACATACATACATACATACATATATTAAGATGGTGAAGTTTTTATGAGTAAGATTAGAGTATATTTGGGGTTGGCATTGCCGATGCTTTTATTCTAGTTGTTATAGGAAAGATGTCAACCTATTTCGAAGAATCTCGGATACCATTCAGAAGTTCTACTGTTATAACTTTTGAAATTATACTTGTTTATATTAAGTATTACACCATATTAACACACCACGCGCAAAAACGCACATAAACACACTCATAAAAACACACACAAACACAAACACGCACATATGTATGCACACAAGGACAAAGTCACACACTTATAAACACACACACAAACACAAACACACACACACACACACACACACACATGCAAACAGAAATAAACAGACACACAAACACTTACAAACAGAAGCACACACACATACACGCACGTATATATACAAATTCTAACACAGACCAATTCAAACACATGCACACACTCATAAAATCACACACAAACACGATCACACGCAAAGACACACGCTTACGCACAAATACAAAACAGCACAAACACAAACACAAATGCAAACACACAGACGCACGTGCACAAACTCACACGCACACGCGCGCGCGCGCGCACACACACACACACACACATACTTAACAATTGACATCGGGACAGAGGAGTTAACTTAATACATACATTGAGTTTCTTTTCTTTTTCTTTTTTTAGATAGATGAGAATCATTTTGTCATTTTCGGTTCTAAAGAGATAGTCTGTCAACGCTATCAAGAGAAATATTCTTTGCGTTTCCTGGCAAAATGTTGAGCACTAGTCTCCGTTAAAAGAAAAAAGAAAAAAAAAAAAAGCGAAAGGCTATCGTGTGTTGTGTCCGGGTGCAGTGTTTGCCTATCTCCTTGATAACAGCTTCTACATCATCGCCGAAGACGGCTGTCGCCTCAATGACCAGTGACTTTGAAAAAAAAAAATTCTTGTAGACAGGCGTATTTGGTGTGCTTGAAAATGGTCAAACTAAATCAATAAAACTTTCTTCGAATCAATGATTTTAACAGATTAGACGTAATTGAATAAAGAAAAAAATAATGACAAAAAGTCTCAATAAGACGTCATTAGTATTGTTTTATTCACTGTGAATTCCTAAAAAATAGTTGGACGAAATAATTAGAAAACAAGGGAGATAACCACGACAAAGTTAATGGGAATGATGATAAATTAGTTATATTTGTTCGTTTTTTTGGTTTTATGGTATATCAACCTTTGTAGGTTATTTGATGTCAAATCCATTTTTATATAAATTAAAAATTCTATTTCAAATAATTCAGTTTAGCATGAGTACATAGTTTAATTGTCAAAATATTTCTATTTCAAGCAATTCAGTTTAGTCATACAGTTCATATCCAAATAATTCAGTTTGATATAAGTATAGTTTTTGTTTACAAACAGTTAAACATTTCAGTTTAGCATTAGTGCAGTTTCAATGTCAAACGCAGTTTTATTTCAAACAATTCAGTTTAGCATAAGTACGCATTTTAGTTCTATTTGATACGTAGATAGGACCCAATCAGGTGCTACCTCTCCTGGCCAAAGTGGACTTGGGAGCAATGGCAATGAAGGGGTACTCCGTATTCCCTAAAGCTCCATCATTACTGGAACATCACCATCAGATTGTTTAGTATCATATCCAGGACACCTGTTGTGAGGTCTTACCCCTCTGCAGAGATGAAGTCGGTGTATTCTACAGCCCCAACCGACAGAGTGGTTATGATAATGTAAGTAGTACGGTGCTAAAAGGAATAACGTGATTTTTTAATACAATATGGAGCAGTACTTCAGCTTAAACTCAGTTGTACTCGGTTATGGTTAACGGAATCAGAGCAAGTGACCCCCGTGGATTAAATAAAGGACGTGATTCGAAGTTGCGTGTAGGCTACCGACTTTGAGAAGAAACATCTGAAGAAGTCTGGAGGACAGATCGACCAAAACGTTATGAATATAAAGATGAATACAATAGTCCGAAAAACCTGAATGATAAAAATTAAATTCTTGGTTGGGACGAGAACTGTTATTACCATTTTCCCTTAAAATTTAATGGTTTTTCAAAAATAGATTCAACAGAAAACCGTTATTGTTTCGAAGAGTTTAAAAATTTATACTGGTTCAAATATATATATATGTGTGTGTGTATGTGTGTGTTTGTTTGTGTGTGTATATATGCACATATATACATTCATATATATGTAAATATATTTATATCCATACATATATATATATATATATATTGAGAGAAAGCGACAGAGACAGATACATCAATTCTTATATATATATATATATATATATATATATATATATATATATATATATATATTCGCATAATGCTCTTATATTTTGCACCACTTGGCACTCAACGGAAGATCCAATTTGAAGATTTCAGCGTTTTGGTATTAATCTGAAGACAGTGCAGAGGATTCAAAAAGAGTTGGATTAGTCCAATCGTGATTAGGAGGTTACGGCAATTTTTAAAACCTCACACAGCTTTGGATGAGTTCATTCGTGATTACGAGGTTCCGGCAGCTTCTAAGCCTCACTCTAATTGCTCTAACAAGAAAATAACGCCCAAACCTCTTGTTGAGATCCATGATTGACAATGATCCCATCTAATCAATCGGGTCTATAACCATGAATATGTGTGTTTGAGTTTCTTATCAGTCAAGTAGTGTATGGAGACATTCGGTATTTCCCCAAAAGGTCAATTTCTTTTAAATGTCAGGAAGGACAAGAGGAAAGACCACACTACAAAACTTTTCAAGAAAGTCAGGTATCCTCTCCAGCCGAACATTCTTTGATTTTTCTCAAGTAAGAAAAGATTTTCAGGATCAAATGGTGAACCCACAGAACAACCGTAGTCTTACTGTGTCCCCAGATGTACCGATATTGAAAAAACTAAACACTCAGTTCATATCATAGTGTTTGGGGTAGCGTTATGCCTCCATTCATCTTCCTGCATGGCATCAGACTCAACAAAGAGGTCTACATCCAGTGATTGGAGGAAGTAGTGCAGCTGGAAGTACCTACGTCTGGCAACAGGACTGCGCCATGCCACACAAGTAGTCTTGATTGTCAGAAAAATTCTATGATTACATCTTCCTAAATATCTGGCCACCTTACTCTCCAGATTGCAACCCTCTTCATAATTATATACTTGGAGTTATCATATTTACCAACCTCTCCGCTCGGGCAGGATATGACACACGGTCAATTTTAAGCGGAGTTTAACAGATTTGAATTCAGAGTTTTCCTTCTCCTATACTAGTTGCCTCACCGAGGCTGAAGAACCCAGTCTGTCCTACTATTTACCCATAATTGGATTTATACCTTTCCCAAGGGTATTAGTGCTATGTGAAAATGCAATCAGTCTCGTCTAGGATTTGAACTCGTGTCGCTGTGTCTATTTCCTACGACGATAACCATTACATCACGGGCACCTCTGGACGTTATTAAGAGAGAAACTAACCAAATTCCGTACTACACCAATGACAAAATGAATGTAAGGATAATGGCAGCATTTACCAATTTAAACAAAAAGACCGCTGAAAAATCTCGCAGGAGATTTCGATGTCATCTGGAAGCTGTGATTGAAGGCCATGACGATTTCTTTGAATGAATTTGCTTTGGATGAGTTCATTCATGATTACGAGGTTACGGCAGCTTCTAAGCCTCACTCTAATTGAAAATTAAGAAAATAACGCCCAAACCTCTTGTTGAGATCCTTGATTGACAATGATCCCATCTAGTCAATCGGGTCCATATGGGCGTTATCATATTTACAATGAAGTTGGATTAGTCCAACATATCGGATAAAGTGAGATGTCAATGTTATTTTCATTTTAGCGAAATTTAGACAACAATTTACCCATATCACTTTGTACATACACACATATAAACGCATATACACACACACGTACACGCACACACACACGCACACACATAGATACCCACACATATGTATATATATGGAGAGAGAGAAAGAGAGGGAGGGAGTACGTAAGTAGATAAATAAACAGACACATGCAATTATATGGTTTCTGTTAAATAATGGTGTTGATTTGTAAGCAATTATAGCCTTAAGAAATTATTTCTGTATAAAAATTATAAGCCTTTGTTTTTAAACAATTATATGGTATTAAGTATTCTTATCTAAGGCTAATGATTTGCATAATAATTTGCATACCCTTATATGGTTTCACGCATTTTAAACAATTATACATTTTCAATTAACCAATTATAATTTGAATTTGTAAGCAGTTATTACTTCAGTTACAATTCTTAATGCAAATAATTTGAATGCACTTAAATGGCTTCAGCTATTTCTTTTTAATAATTTTCAACATATCAATTTGGCCCGAAGAAATACAAACATTCCAAGTCAGAGTTGACTTCGGAGTAATGGCGATGAAGGGGCACTCCATAACCCCAAAGCTTCAGAACTGGAACATCACCACCAGATGTTGTTTAATGTTCCACTTAAGGCAAGAAGAAGAAGAAGAAGAAGAAGAAGAAGAAGAAGAAGAAGAAAAAGAAGAAGAAGAAGAAGAAGAAATTAAGTTTTAAATGAAAAGGTCGAGAGAAGAAGAAGAAGAAGAAGAAGAAGAAGAAGAAGAAGAAGAAGAAGAAATTAAGTTTTAAATGAAAAGGTCGAGAGAAGAAGAAGAAGAAGAATAGGAAGAAGAAGAAGAAGAATAATAAGAAGAAGAAGAAGTTAAGTTTTAGATGAAAACGTTGAGAGAAGAAGAAGAAGAAGAAGAAGAAGAAGAAGAAGAAGAAGATATTAGGTTTTTAATGATGATGATGATGAAGAAGAAGAAGAAGTTAAACTTTAGATGAAAACCTTGAGAGAAGAAGAAGAAGAAGAAGAAGAAGAAGAAGAAGAAGAAAGTTTTTGATGAAAATGTCGAGAGAAGAAGTTAAGTTTTAAATGAAAACGTTGAGAGAAGAAGAAGAAGAAGAAGAAGAAGAAGAAGAAGAAGAAGAAGAAGAAGAAGAAGAAGAAGAAGAAGAAGTTAAGTTTTAGATGAAAACGTTGAGAGAAGAAGAAGAAGAAGAAGAAGAAGAAGAAGAAGAAGAAGAAGAAGAAGAAGAAGAAGAAGAAGAAGAAGAAGAAGAAGAAGAAGAAGAATTGTCAAATATAAATCTTGAAGGAGAATTAGAAAAGAAGAAGATTCTTATGCATAATTTATAATAGCCTTTAACTGCGTTATTTTTTAAATGAAGAATTTATAAATTCAACAAGCAACGAATAAACCAAATATTTATATCCCATTGTAAATTCAAATTCAATTAAATACAGAATTCTCTGTTTCTAAATTGCAGACGTAAAACCTGATATTTTCTTGTGTCCTGTAAGAAATGGATAGCACACATCCGAGTTATCTACACTTCCTGGACATCTAATCAAGTCTCCATTGTGACAGAGACAGCTTGTTTGTACTGCTTAGTTGGCTTAACGGATGTCATAGATTACTAGAGACATTGCTTCAAATTCACATGCTAAATTGAAAAAACACTCCTGACACACTCAAATAAGCACCAACAATATTTTGTAAGGGACATTATTATTATCATTATATACTCTTTTAGAGTTTTTCACATCAGCGCCAACTGATAGTTTTTAACTGGAGTTTGAGTGACAGCAAGTCTCCTCAAGTCTCCAGGACTCGTCTCAGTATTCTGGCCGTCTTCAATAATGCTGTCGTTTGGATGGTCTCCACACGTCCACCAACTTCCAAATCCTCCAGACCCTTTAATAATCCTTTAGTTACTGTGCCAAAAGCACCAATCACGATTGGTACAATCGTCACTTTTATTATTATTATTATTGTTATTATTATTATTATTTGTTTGTTATGCCTCGCCACTGTTTACTATCTTCTTACATCGACCTTTAAAAAATAAAAATAATATTTTCAGAGAACATATAATCTATTAATAAATATCTATATACATATATATATAAATATCTATATCTATATATATATATATATATATATATATATATATATATATATATATAAATATCTATATAAACGCTCTTTTGAATTCTTTTTCTTAACGTGTTTTTCTATGGAAGGCAGTAATTACTGGGCATACGGTTACAAGACTTAGCATTCCTATCCGAGGTCGCGGTAAAATCACCTGAAGAAGGCCACAGGTGAAATTTGGCCAAAATTTGGTGAAAGAAGAAACAACACAAAAACTACCAAGATGAGGACAAAAAAGTCCGCAATAAATAAAAATTAATTCTCAGAACAACTTTTGTTCAGTAATTCATCTGATAGTTTCCAAAAAGGCTCTTTTGAATTCTTTTTCTTAACGTTTTTTTTGAAGCCATCCAATTTGATCTAAAAATTGTTCCCTCTATTTCTACTTTTGATTCGATTAAGCAATTTGTGCCAACTCTGTTATTAAAAAAACAAAACAATTGGTTAGTTGATTTACTTCTTGAAATCTGCCTTGACATTAAATTTTTTAGTTTGCGGAGAAATATTGAATGATAGAAATTACAAATTCCTTTATTTTGAAACTTTCAATTAGATCACCTACCATTCTTCTTTCTTGTAAAGTAAAGCTGGTGACCTTAGTCGAGGGTGACCCAAAGGCTCCCTTTTCCATAGCTACTACACCGAGGTGTAGGGGAGGGCGATACTCCTTTCCCTGGATTGCTCCACTTTACCCTTGACCCGTACCTTATAATGCTGAGTGTTAAGCAAGGAGACATCAAGTACCATTTTTTGAGTCTTTGGCATGACTTGACTTGGGATTGAACCCAGGTCTCCAGGGCTATTGGCGAACACTCTAACTATCATGCCAAAAGTAGTTAATCCTAATTTTTTAATATTTCCCCGTAACTGTAATATTTTACTCTTTTTATCATTTCTGTCACTCTTTTTTTTATGCTGTCTAATTTTAATATTACCCACTAATTTTCATGTCTCATCACAGGAACCCAGGGTCTGAGTATAAAATTCTACATAAGATCATATTTCGGTTTTATATGCTTTAAAATAACATTTTCTCTCCTTGAAATAAAATTTTCTAACCATCCGACCAATTATTTTCTTTTCCCTCGATACAATATAGAAAATGTGATTATCTGTTTTAAATGTATCATCAAAGCCAACTCCTCGATCGCATTCTTCGTTTACTTTTTGATTTCCCTGTGACTTAATTTATATTCAACATCAATGTTTTTAGATCGAAATGTACTCCTTAACATTTTTCTATATGAAATCTTTATTTTCAAATATCTTCTGAAAATGATAATTTATTTAGATCCATCTGTGTTGTTTCTTTTGAAAATGGTAAGAATAGTTTTATTCCTGATTTTATATCATTTGGTAAATCATCGATAGATATTATTGATATAAATACAAAATTAATACTCCAACTCTGAGTTAACTAGTAGTACTTCTGTTCTTCTGCAAGAATAGCTTTGTTATTGAATAACCCATAAAGGTTGAGATACCATGAAACAAAAACAAACCAAACAAAATCTATTGTAAATGCAAATAAAACGCCAAGATTAAATGTTGGTGTGCCCTTTCCTGCTTTCGATGGTGAGGCTATAGATCTGGAAATTTAAAGAGTCTGGAATCACCTGCATTTATACTTATTTTACCATTACTCCCAGGTCCACTCTGGTCCGGACTGATATTACGTTTTTGGGTCCTATCTCTGGGTAAAATATTTTTGCTTTTGTAGACACCTTTTATTTTTTATTTTATTATGATTGACACAAAATATAAAAGAATAAAAGAGCACACACGCGCCCGCGCACACACACATACAAACATATATGTATATATGCTACATGGTCAAGCGATTGTTACTCAAACCAATTTCTTCAACAGGTTTACTTGGTGGGTTGGGTGGCTAAACATCCTTTGGTGAGGTCTCACTTCTGGAGTTCTGCATAGTATGGAGTTACCCCTTTATTGCCATTATTTCTATATGTACTCTGACTCAGACTTGTATTACCTGTGAGGGCCCCATTCCAAGGTAAAATATTTCTGCTTTAACCAATGCCAACATGATTTTGAACTGTTTTTACGCTTAGAAATTTGTTATTGCCACAAGATATAAAGTGTTCATTTGTTTAAAATAATTAATAGGAATAGTTTCTTTAAACCATATAATTGCTGGCAAATTATTGTTGTTAGGAATGTTTGAAAGAATACCACTGCGAATTATATGTGTGAGGCATAGTAATTTGAGGACTGTTCCAAAAGCACCAACTAATATTGGTATCACCGTCAACCTCATATTCCACAGATGTTCCAGCGTTTTTCCTTTGTCTTATCCTTTTTGCTTGTTGTCGTAGATTTCTTATCTGTGTTTTCAGACTAATTTCCCATTCAGGTTTTAACTTTCTGCTCGTGTTCAAAGAGAAACATCGACTTTTTCACGGACTAATTTCGCTTCCGCGTAGATTAGTTCTTTTAATTCCGTGATGTTGTCTGTTGGGGCATTTGGTTTACAAGTCGTTTATTTTTCAGTTCCGC
Source organism: Sepioteuthis lessoniana (assembly GCA_963585895.1). Taxonomy (NCBI): domain Eukaryota; kingdom Metazoa; phylum Mollusca; class Cephalopoda; order Myopsida; family Loliginidae; genus Sepioteuthis; species Sepioteuthis lessoniana. The sequence continues at coordinate 77,542,633 of OY757920.1, read as the reverse complement.
CTTGACTGTTTTCCAATCTTGGTTCCTGAGAGAAGGTAATGTGGTTTTCTTTTCAGACATAATTCTCTTCATAATCTCAGCATTCATTTTTCTTCTTCTGTTTGTATTTGTTCCGTTGCGTTTGGGTGGGTAGTGTTTCAATTATCATTACTTGGAGTTTCCTTTGATTGGAGGGTTCTGGTTTTTCTGCATTTAGCATCTCGGTTACTGTATTAAAGGTTTCTTGATATATTTCCATATATATTTGCAGGTGTATTTCTAATATTTTAAGGTCAGAAAACCAGCCTTTCTTTATAATTCTTCTAACTTGGTCAATGAGTCTTTGGCCTGTTGTCTGAATTCTAGCGAATTCTACCCAGATTTCTATCATTCTTCTTCTATACTCTCTTCGTGTAGGGTTGTTCCTAAAATAACAGTAAAGTGCTATTTTTTGTCTTTCCTAGTCCATGTTCTGTGCTGTAGTCTCAGATTCGAGCGGTTCCTTTATTTGTCGCTGGTGTACTTAAAAAGATCAGTCATCATTTGCAAGGTACCGATCGGATTCCCCATGATCCGGAGTGTGTGGAATACTCTTTTATTCCCATCACTCCCAGATCTACTCTGACACATTGAGGTAGTGCCTTTTAGGGTCCCATCTATGAGTTAAGTAAATCTGTTCATTAGCAAAAAAAAAAAAAAGAAACCAAAAAGAAACGAAAACAAAAAACAAAATAAAAAACCCCTCTTAAATAAATGAATTAAAATTTAAATATGAATGTACAATTGTCACAATTCCCTAATCTCTTAGCTTAAACTAACCTAGATCGGTTGACGTGCCGTTAAAATCAATCAATCAACCTTCCATAGAAGTAACAATAGAACAGTGACAGACTAACAACTTTACACCGATGGAAAACTGTTTGTAGAAACGAAAAAATATATATATATAAATACATACGTATGTATGAATATATTCAACCCCTCTCCCATAAGATGTGACACAGGGTCAATTCTTATGTGTAGTACAACTGTTAGATTCATAGTTTTCCTTCTTGACTGATTGCCTTACAAAGGCAAAGGCCAATCTGCCCCATTATTTACACATAGCTGGAGAAAAAAGAAACTTTCCCAATGGCATTACAACGAAGAGAAATGAAAACAGTCTCATCTAGGATTTGAACTCTGGTTGCTGGATCCATTTTCAACAACGATAACCGTTACCCTAAGTGCGTAACGTATGTATGTATGTATGTATGTATGTGTGTATGTATAATTAGATGCTTTAAACAAGTAATATTATATTATTAGATCGAGGTACATTATCTAGGGAAACTTACTTTTGAGCAATACTGGATTAAAAATGAAAAACTTAAAAGAAATACACGAAAAAACTTTGAATTTCAGCTTTATCCTTTGAAAAATGACCGCCAAGAACTAACTTATAATGTTTGTGGAAGCATCTGCTTAAGTAGAGCTGCAATGAAAATCTATTCACGTACTCAAGGAAAGAAATCATGGGTGGATTATTAAATAGCCACAAATTGCAACATCTGCCATACCGGTGGAAGGAATTAAAAAGCATATTAAAATGCATTGAAATTGTGTGACAACAATTTCCCATTAGACAATATCTCTCGTATGCTAAATTTGTGCAAGAGAAAAATTAAACTCTTTCTTGCTTAAAAAGCCATATCCGATTATGGTGTAGTTGATTATTATCTTTTACAAAATGATATCATGCGATGGCTACACTTAAATCCGAAATGGCGGACATCATATATATGTCTGCAGTAGAAAGTAATGTTGGCTCCCTTTTCAAATGCTATTACACCGTAGCTAAGGGAGGGTACTCTTCCATTCCCCCGATTGCTCCACATTACCCTTAACCCTTACATTATAGTGCTAAGGAAGGCGGCATCAAGTACCATTTTTTGAGTCTTTGGTATGACTCGACCTGGGATTGAACCCTAAGCTCCCGGATCATTGGCGAACACTCTACCTAATAGGCTAATAGCCGGTATATATCTACTGTAAGGTAGGTTGGCGACCGTATTTGAGGGCGACCAGATGGCTCCCTTTCAATAGCTACTACACCGAGGTGTAGGGGAGGGCGCTACTCCTTTCCCTGGATTGCTCCACTTTATCCTCGATACGAACCTTATGTTGCTGAGTGTTAAGCAAGGAAGTATCAAGTACCATTTTTAAAGTCTTTGGTATGACGCGAGCTGGGATTGAACCCAGGTCTCCCGGACTATTGGCGAACACTCTATCCACTAGACCAATGAGAAAGAAAAATTGTAGTACTTTAAAGGAATCTATGTAAATATTATGACTTACTCATATTCCTAATATAAAGTACAGAGCGGAAGGAAGCTCCATGAAATAAAAGTAAAAAAAAACATGGTTAAAAAGTATTATTACTGTTTTACAAGGATAGCTTTGGTATTTAATAATCTACGAAGGTTGATATGCCATTAAACAAATGAAAACAAACTACTGGACAGTTTGATTATGAGTATTTCGTTTGAATTGTATGTTATCCCATCGAAAATTATTTTTTACTCGCCTCAAAATATTGGCGCTTTTGTGATCTAATGGTTAGTATTTTGAACTTTGAATCCCTTGAACCTAAATCAAAATACTGGCAACCAGACATGCAGGACATTGCTGGAGAAGCAGAGATGAACTCATAAGAGATGTACTCTTATGGATCCCCACACACGGCCGCGCAAAAGCAGGACGACCAGCACGAACGTACATTCAGCAGCTATGTGAGGATACAGGTTGTTGTCCTGAAGACCTACCTAGGGCGATGAACGATAGGGAGGAGTGGCGAGAGAGGGTCAGGGATATCCGTGCTGCCAGCACGATATGATGATGATGATATATATATATATATATATATATGTATATATAACATATTGATAAAATTTGGTATTTATATATGGTGTATCTAAGTGCATGTAAGCATGTGAGGGGACTTGAAATTAGTTTATTCTATGAGAATATATTAAACGTAGTATTTAGATAAAAATTTAGTTATAATTTTTGTTATGTTATATATATATATATATATTGTCATCCACAGATATATATTTGTGTGTGTTAAGTTTTGATACAGGAAAATTTTGACCAGACAAAAAATAAGGGAATCATATTTATTGATAAATCCCAATTATAAAAATGGAGGGACCCTTTCGTTCGGCGAGTTTTCAACAAACTACACCGGAATCGTTTTAATCACTGTGTTAGTGGGGGGGGGGCGCAATTAAAAAAAAACCCTCAACTCCCACATTTATCACCCAATTCTCCAAACACACAAAGAGCGTCCAATTGTCTTCTCTACCTGCACAAAGTAGGGCAATATAGCGAAATAGTTATAGCCAGAGGCTATAATATAGCAAAAGGCACGAAGTTGTTTAGACCTAGCCTTGCACAAGACAGAGAAACGATCATCTGAATAGTTAGTCCTGCATATATAGTGATCAACCAAATGATCACCAACAGTCGACTATTGTAACTGGGAAAACCCGGATGTAGCGTTCTGAGGCCGTCTTTATAATTCCAGTGGGACGTGTTTCTTTACTCTGACTTCCAGTTCAACCTATATAGTAAGCATCACACTGACATTGAAATTTATAAGCTATTTTATTTTGTTGCAGTGTTAGCAGGACGTCCCTTTGAAAAGATTAGAATACGGGTCTGGCGATGAAGATGGTTCTCACCTTAATAGAGTTGAAGCAACGCATAACCACCTATATATATATATATATATATATATATATATATAATGTAATCCATCTGTATGTTTTTAAAGGTATATTAGAATACATGTGAATTGTGTAACAACAGTTTCTAATAAGATTAAATCTGTTGTGTGCCAAAAATTGTGCTCTAGACTTTAAAACCCAAACTGGCTTAAAAGCCATATCCGTTTATGGTATGGTTAATAATTCTCTTAGAAAATGATATCATGCGATAGTCACACCCAAATCCGAGGTGGCAGACATTATGTATGTATGTATGTATGTATGTATGTATGTATGTATGTATGTATGTATGTATGGGAAGATGCAGATAAAACTATTTCCGTTACTGGTGTAAAAATACACACTTACAGATCCAATAAACATACAAGTTTTAATTACCTTGGTAATCATAATTATTGTGTAATTGCTGCAATAATTGCCGTTATTTCCGTTTTTGCACGCAGGTTCCTATTTTTTATGTAATCAGTAATTAAGCAAGAGTAATAAAAAGTACAAAATTAAAATAAAATTGTGTAAAATAACATTTTTATGTTTTTTATTTATTTCTTTTATTTGTTTTTATTATAGTTGTTTTTGTAAGGTTAGGAGTCGTAGCAAAGTTTAATTAAAACTTGGCGGAAAGCGACTACGACAGCAACAAGTTCTGTTGTACAACCAGCTTAACATTTGATCAAGGCGATTTATTCAGGTTTTCTGTTTGAGATTCTAATAATCCATTCTACAAATGCAAGTCTTCTAGTCTAATGATTTTATCAAGACAAATTATTCACGGTTATTCTTTGTTTGCGTTTTTCAACCAATTCTATAAGTCATGTGGTCCAATCTTCTTTTAATCTGATCAACATTCGTTGGTTTGTTGGTTGGTTGGTTGGTTGAATTTAACACTATGTTAAAGCTTGTAAGGTAATTAAAAATTGAAATCAGTTCGAAGCAAATTGTATGATTTCAAGAAGCAATTATCATTATTATTATTATTATTGCTCAGCTCAGAATCCGTCCTAGAAAATGAGACACAAAATACTTTGTGATTTTGAGATACAAACCGATCCCGTAATCTCTGCCAGACGACCAAACCTAGAGATATTCTACAACAACAACAAAAAAAAAAAAAGAAAAAAAAAGAGAACTTTCCGAATAGTGGATTTTGTTGTTCAGGTAGACCACAGAATAAAACTCAAAGAAAGCTAAAAGAGAAGTACATTGAACTTGCAAGAGAACTGAAAAACCAAGGAACATGAAAGTGACAGGGTACCAATTGTAATTGGCACGCTTGGTACAGTCACCAGAGAACTAGTACAGGGACAGGAGGACTAGGAAATAAAAGGACGAGTGGTGACCATCCAAACTACAACATTAAGATCGGCCAGATTACTAAGAAGTGTCCAGGAGACTTGAGAATACTTGCTGTCACCCAGACTCTAATGGAAAAACATCAGCTAACGCTGGTGTGAAAAAACTTTTAAATGAGTGAAATGATAATAATAAACAAGTGGTATATGCACAACCCAGAATCGGTCTTGGAGAATGAGACGCATAAAAATTCTTTGGGATTTTGAGATACAAATGGATCATATAATCTCGAACAGTCGACAAAATGTAGTGATATTCAACAACAACAACAACAAAAAAACTTGCTAAATAGACGAATTTGCCGTTTCGGCAGACTACAAAGTAAAATTAAAAGAAAGCGAAAAGAGAGATACGTACCAAGACCTTGCAAGAGAACTAAAAAACTTTGGCATATGAAGGTGACAGTGATACCAATTGGAATCAGTGTGCTTGGAACACTTCCCAAAGGGATGGTAAAAGAACTGGAAGACTTGGAAAAAGAGGACAAAAAGAGATAATCTAAACTAAGGCATTATTAAGATCTGCCGGAATACCGAGAAGAGTCCTGGAGACATGAGGAGATTTGCTGCCTCTTAAACTCCTATGAGAAACCATCAGCTAACGGCGGTGTGAAAAACTCTCAAAGGAGTAAAATAATAATAATGATGACGTCCATGATGAAAACTTCACCATACATACTGACAGTATTATAAAAGCCCATAGTATAATAATAATAATAATAATAATAATAATAATATGTAAGTGACGATTGTACCAATTGTGATTGATGCTTTTGGTACAATAACTAAATGATTATTAAAAGGCCAGGAGGACTTGGAACTTGGCGGACGGGTAGAGACTATCCAAATGACAGCATTACTGAGAACGGCCAGAATACTGAGAAGAGTCTTGGAGACTTGAGGAGACTTGCTGTCACTCAAACTCCCGTTAAAAACCATCAGCTGGCACTGATATGAAAAACTCTAAATGAGTATATAATAACAATGATAATAATAATAATAATAATAATAATAAAAGATTGTGAAAAAACAATTATTAACTTAATGATATTATCCTCTTGTCTGATAAAAATATCCCACCAAAGAATTTGGTTTGGTTTGGTTTCTTTGTTTAATGGCATATCAACTCTTTGTAGGTTATTTAATGCCAAAGCCATTCTCCTAGAAGAACAGTAGTGGTACTATTTAACCCATAGCTGGGAGGATAAGGGGGTTCATACCTTTCCCAAGGGTATTTGCACGAAAGTGAACGTAATAGCGCGACTGGAGTTCGAACTCGCTTACTACGATTCCGTAGTCCATCGCTTTAGCCATTACAACACGAGGACCCTCCCACTAAAGAATTTGATAAGCTTTCAAAATATAAGGTGTTGAAAATAAAGATTGCAAGTATGCGCCATTTTAACACAATCAGTTTCAAGTTATCATAGGAGAATTGGGCCTGATCAAAATGAATACTGATACACAAATTAAGAAAGATCGAGGGTATCCATTCTATCTTATATAGAAAACTTGTGGTTGAGAAAAAAACTCGTTTTAATATGGTTAAAAAAACATCATTTACCGTAGCTCTCATGTAAAAAAATTGATAAAAGATTACATCAAACAATAAATCAAGAAAATTGTAATAATAACAAAATAGAAAAACATACCATGCTCATATTGAAAAAAGGAAAAAGACAAAGAAAAGAATAGAACTTCCACATCAGAAATAATCAGAACGCTAGGAGAAAAGTAAAATTACTTATACATAGGAATATTGGAAGCGGACACCATCAAACAAGCGGAGATTAAAGAAAAAAACCAGAAAAAAAGTACCTCAGACAAACGAGAAAACTTCTCGAAACCAAGCCCTGCAGCAGAAATTTCATCAAAGGAATAAAAACTTAGGTGATCGCCCTTGTATGTTAATAGGGACTATTCTTAAAATGGACTAGGGAGGGACTTAGGCAAATAAACCCGAGGATAAAAGAAAAGACTGATGTCGTTACATCAGAGAGTTGTCATAGAATGTATATGTCAGGAAAAAAAGGAGAAGGATGACTCACCATTATTAAAGATAGCTTTGAATTGAGAACTACTCTAAAAAAAAGCAAAGAAGGAAAAATTTTAGCGGCCAGTAACGGCACTTATAAGGACAAACACAACAATAACTAGGAAACAGAAATGGGAATAAAAACAACTGTATGGATATTTCAAGCCACAAACTGGTGAAATTTCGCATGAGAAGACGTAGCCATGGCTATGAAAGGAAAACTTTAAGTGAGAAGCTGAATCTCTTCTAGTAGCAGCTCAAAACGACGCCATAAAAACTAATTATTGAAAGCTGTTGCAACCGAACAAAAGATCACTGAATGAGAAATAAGTAAAACGGAATTTGGGAATGAAATGGAACGTTTTATTTTTACAAAATATAATACTCGCCAACAGCGTGAAGAAAGTACCTACTGTTAACGGTGACTATTAAGTCAGCATAAATCATTCCCGTGGTGTAATGGTTATCGTCGTAGGAAATGGACACGGCGACACGAGTTCAAATCCTGGACGAGACTGATTGCATTTCACATAGCACTAATACCCTTGGGAAAGGTATGAATCCAATTATTCTCCCTCCAGCTATGGGTAAATTGTAGGACAGACTGGGTTCTTCAGCCTTGGGGAGGTAACTAGTGTAGGAGAAGGAAAACTCTGAATTAAAACCTGTTAAACTCCGCTTAAAAAAATTGACCTTGTGTCATATCCTGCCCGAAAGGAGGGGTTGATAAATAGGATAAATCATCCCCGCCTTACAATAATGTCCGACGTATTTATGAGGAATGGGGTATATCCATTTATGTTCACTGGTAGGGTATATAACAAAAGTCAAAATCGATAATAAGTAACAGAATGGCAAGTGTAGGTTATGTACTCTCGAAGACAGAACGATTTATCCCCTAATTAGGGAACGCAGCAAATTTTCATAGAAAAAGTACAAAACTAGACTTGAGTAGACTTGCTGTCACTAAGTCCCCAATGAGAGGCCACCAAGTGACGCTGGTGTGAAATACTTGCCAGGAGTAAAATAATCATCATAATAATTGCACTTTGCGGAACTGCTAATCTCCTTAGGAGATTATTATGAATGTGTTTGAAAAAATATCACTCGAAAGAGGCAGCAAAAATACATAGAATAGATATAATCACTTCCTTTTCTCACCCTAAGGCTTGGGTAAAAAACAATGTAAGGATTGTAAGAAATTGAAAATAAAAGTGAAAGTTAAAAGATAATATGTACAAATGAAAAAAAGCAACAAAAAAAAAAAAAAAAGAAAAAAAAAGGAAATCAATCCTCTCTGTTGAATCAGCTGAGTTTTCAATGCCTGTGACAGAAGACGCGAGGGATGATAACTGTCAATTAGTCACGTGAAGTGCATCATGTGAAAGAAAAATCAAGAATAGCATAAAACGTGAAGGAAAATAGTATGATGCTATTGCTTTTGATTGTTACACTCATTCAACCGAATATTTTATTTTTCTTTTGTTTAAATCGTTGTTTTCTTTCATTTTTTGTAATTATGATAATGGCCCGAATGTGGAAGCTGAAAGTCACGAAGAAATTGATCCTAATAATCGATGGTCATCATCATCATCATCTTCATGATGATATTCATGTCAATAATAATTAACATACTGATTCGTAATTTATGAATGATTTGGTTGTAATTAGAAGGATTGCGTAATTAGTCCCTGATTAGCATTTTATCATCTTTTGTTCGCGTATTTTCTTCCAGAATAATTTGGCCGTTCATTCTTCATCTTTTTTCAAGTGACATTTTTATTTGATATATGTATTTACCCAACCATTCCACAACGAACAAGATTCGAAACAATGTTAATTTTTAAGTGGAGTACAGCTGGTTCAATTTCATAGTTTTCTTTCTTCTGAACCAAGGCTAAAGAACACAGTATATAATATGATTTACCTATAGTTGTGAATATGTGTTGGGTGGTGGGTAGAACAGATAGTGTTGCATATCCATGTACACGATTATCGCGAGATACGGCCATGTGCGAAACGGACATCGAATGTTGGTAACACATATACATAACGTAGAACACATAAAGAACATAGGAATCTCGAAATTCGAAAACACATAACGACTTGTTTGTTCAGGTACGAAACCTTTTCATTACTTTTGAGTTAAAGGTTTCTACACAAGGAGAGAGACACAATCTTTTTATACTGGCTTCTTCATCTGGCCCCTATCTCGTGCGGCACCCATGGCCTGCAAATTCGTCTCGCCTCAGCGAGCCCTAAAAGTCGAACCTCCTCGTTCGGCGTCTAGTTTCAACTCTCTTAACTTTCTTCAAATTCTCAAAATCCTTCGCGCGCTTGCGGTGCGTGACGTCACTCGCACCCCGTAACCCCACTTCCAATGTTGGCTATTGTGACATCTCTGAGAGACACGTTCGCCCCCCCCCGTGCGCGCCACACCTGCATCAAGTTTGCACCTAACTAACCCATGTGCTGACCCGAAAGGTTCCCAGCCTAACTAAACCTAAAGGCATGAACCGAAATCCCTCAGCTATTATATTACAATAGTGTGAAAACCCAAAAGGCGAAAAATAATAGTAAGGATAAAAATGGGTCACTCAATCCAGCAAGGATAAAAATGGATCACACATTCCAGTTCAGTTGCCCACTCGGCTGGGGTTGTAGAATACACCGACTGTACCTCTACATAAGGGTAAGAGCCCCCATTAGTGTCCTGGATATGACACTAAACAATCTGATGGTGAGATTCCAGTGATGCTGGAGCTTTAGAGAAAGTGGAGACCCCTTAATTGCCATGGCTCTCAGGTCCACTCTGGTCCAGATTGGTAGCACCTGACAGAGCCCTACCTAGGGTTAAATAGAACTAACTGCATACTTATGCTAAACTGAATTAGAACTTATTGACTAAACTGAATAGCTTGAAATAGAAATATTTTTGACAATTAAACCGTGTACTTACATTTAAACCACGTGCTTATGTTAAACGGAAGTGTTTAATATAAAACTGTTTGGACATTTAACGGAGTGTAAACAAAATCTGTACTTATACTTAACTGAATTAGCTGAATTAAAGCTGTTTGAATAAACTGAATAGCTTGAAACAGAAATATTTTTGACAATTAAACTGTTTACTCATGCTAAACTGAATTGTTTGAAAGAGAACTATTTGCATAAAAATGGATTTGGCGTTATATAACCTACGAAGGTTGATATGCCATAAAACCCAACCAACAATCAATCCAGGTCAGAAGACTTAAATTTCTTTTTGTAGACAAAAAAACAAAAAACAAAAAAACAAAACAAAACCGAACAACTTAAAATAAAGTGAACAACTGGTTAGTTTAGTTTCTTTGTTTAATGGAATATCAACTTAAATGGGTTATTTAATGCCATGAACATCTTTTCATATGAACAGTAGTGATGCTATTTAACCCATACCCGGAAAATAAAGGTGTTCATAGTTTTTCGAAGGGTATTAATCCAAAATTGAACGCCATAGTGTGAATGGAGTTCGAACTCGCTTACTAAGATATATCAGTCAGGCTTGTTAACCATTAAGCCATTGGGACTCCACATTGAGCGACTGGATTAATACTTGAAATTTTCCAGCGAAAAGAAAAAGCAATGGAACATGAAATAAATATCGTGGAATATTGGTTTCTTTGTTTTATGGCATATCAAACTTCGTGAGTTATTTAATGCTAAAGCCATCGTTACAGAAGAACAGCAATGATGGTGGGAGGATTATGGGGTTCATATTTTCCTTAGGGTATTTGTCCGAAACTGAAGTGGACCCCGACTGGAGTATGAACTCACTACGGTTCCGCAATCCAGCGCTTTAACCATTACACCACAAGGACACCCCCACTGTGGAAAATTGTAACTAAATAAATATTACAACTTTACGTATTTACCCCCAGTCCCATGCTACGACCAGAGAGTGGCACAAGGTCAATTTTTAGCGAAATCACAGCTATTAAGGCAAGAGTACACCCCGTAAAATATTGTCCCTGAATATTGCCAAGAGTAAAAGCAAGATTGTAAAACAGATTATAGCACTGAAATAATGTCATTGGGTGATTTTTATGATTGTCGAAAATTTTACCAACATTCTAAAATCTTTTAGAAACATAAAGATTTTTTTGTTTGGTGGCGTGCTTAGTATAACGTTTATTAACATAAAAGATGGAAGCGGTAACACTGGATGAGGCTGTTCGTGTTCCGCTTCCGGCTAATGCTTTTGGAAACGGCATGACTTCCTCTCTTCTCCTCATAGGAATAGGAAAATACTATGGTAGACTGTGTTCTTTAGCTTTGGTTGGGCAATCAGTCTGGGAGAAGGAAAGCTCTGAGTTAAAACCGTAGCACTTCGTTTAAAAAGTGTCACATTCCGGGGGGTGGGGGGTGAGTAAATATATAATTTTGTCAAGAATCATTCACTGCATCAATCTTGGTGCTATATTTCTCATTCTGATGCAGCATGATGCATGAATATTTAATTAACTGAAGTTACTTAATTTACATATTCTGGGACTCTAGCCTGGAAACTTTTCAAATATAAAATATTAGGAGGAACGTTCCATAGATTTTGAGAGCTTATTGATAAACGAAACTAGTCAAATTTCCCTTCGACAATTCAATGTCTAAGCAGATAAATATCTTTAGAAAAAGAATATTAATGTTTCTTATGAATATGAATTGAAGAAACCTTATGTTTCCAATCAGATAATAATTTCCTTTGTGTATAATTCAAATTCGAATATGCAAGAATCGTTGCTACAAGGTATCCTGTCGATCAGTTAATACTCGAGGCACAGCAATCTTCCTTCGCATTAACGGTCTCTGTCTGAGACTTTCTAGGGTTTACATGTTCGTTAAGAAAATTGAATTTTCCAGGCTATTCTGTCTTATCTCCAAATAATAATAATAATAATTAAAAGAAGAAGAAGAAGAAGAAGAAGAAGAAGAAGAAGAAGAAGAAGAAGAAGAAGAAAAGATAGGCAAATACAAGAGATTATAAATACACTTAAAAGCTCACATAAATGAAAGTCACCTGGTATTGATGAAATAGCAAATTTTGGTTTTATCACCTGTACCCGACACATCAACTAATGATAAAACTTTTTAAAGAAATCATTAAGACCCGGAAAAATACCTGCTTGGTTCACAGAAGCAGTAAGATACCTACAACAAAAAACAAACGAAACAACAAACGCAAAAAAAGAAAAGAAAAAAAAAAGGAAACAGCCGACCCGTTACATGCCTTTCCACAACATAAAATTTTAACGGAGAGAATTGACAAATTCACAGAATGTTAGGATAGATAGAGCAACACAAAACCCCACATCATTGCAAAGATCAGCATCCCATAAAAAAGGTGATGATGGAGAATTGTTAATCCAAGCAGAAAACTCTACGCATAGCTTGGATTGTCAATTAAAAATCTTTTGATAGTGAACCAAATGAATTGATTTTAAAAAGTTCAAAACATTTTAAGACATCCTCAGTTATGATAACATTCTTAAAATGAACTATGGAAAGGTGGCATACTCACCTCAGATTAGGCGCCTCTGGTGGTGTAATGGTTAGCAAGCTCGACTAGCAAACCTACACGAGTGAGTTCGAGTCTCATTGGGTGCCCCTTTCATATGGCCTTGTGCCACATCTAAGCAAAAAAAAGCTTAGTAAAATAGGGCACCTCTGGTGGTGTAACGGTTAGCAAGCTAGACTAGCAAACCTACACGAGTGAGTTCGAGTCTCATTGGGCGCCCCATTCATTCGGCCTTGTGCCACATCGAAGCAAAGAGCTTTGTAAATTACCATACTCACCTCAGATTAATACATAAAAGAAAAGCGCGTTCAAAACTGCTAATGGAAATATGATGGAATATTGAAATCTAAAAAATGGCATAAACGCCTAGCAGAACCAATAACAGAAGCTCAAGAAGCAACTATTCTCTCGGACTTTGATATCCTGACTGATCGCAAAATAAAGCGCAATAGACCAAATATAGTAGTTAAGGACTGTAAAAGAAAAATATGCCTTTTAATTGATATGTCAGAGTGAACAGATAACAACATATCAATCAAAAAATATAATAAAATAAGTAAATACAAAATCCTGGAAATAGAAATTGAGAAAATGTGGCACTTTAAAATTAGCAATGAAATCTTCCTAGGAGATTCACTTTTCCTCTTCTTTTTTGTATTGCTCAATCGAACTTAAAAAAACACAGACTATGGATAAAAAAACTACTACAGAAAACGAAAAGTAAACACCAATTATATGAGGTCGATTTAAAGTTATTTGCAAAAAATTATGACGATTTAGAAGGTCTACTAAGAACTTTAAAATAGATTTATTGAAGACATAGGGATGCAATTTGATCCAGACAAATGTGTGAAATTCACATTTTAGAAAGGCTCGCTTATAAAGTCTAAAAATACCACTCTTGATATAAGCACGGAAATTACAGAAAACACATTAAAACCTAAAAATATTTAGGAATTAATGAAGTGAATGGTATCAATCGTGCCATAAATAAAGAAAAAATAAAAAAAGAATTATGTGGGAGAATGAGTCATATTCAGAACAGAATTGAATACAAAAAATAAAGTTATAGTAACTAACGGCCTTGCAATACTAGTAGTAACATATACTTCTAATCTTATAAGCTGGACGTTAGCTGAAAAAAAAAATGATGGATTCTTAATTTAGGCAACTAATAACCTCTCACAGAATGCATCACCCTCGAGTAGATCTAGAACGTCTTTTCATCAAAAGAGAAAACGGTAGGAGAAGTGTAATCCAACTAGAATTGACCTACAAAACAAACACTATAAGATTAAATATACTTAAAGACTACCACTGATTGGATGCTACACTATATAAACACACTAGAAGAAAAAGAAAACTCAATTCAATTCATAAAGAAAACAATAAATTTGCTAAACATCTCGACCTCACATTGAAAGAAATAGACATAAAAGATCAAACAATAGAGGCAATAAGAAACATAAAGAAAGAACAAAGACTAAAAGGACAAGGACTAAATCAATGAAAAACTTTTGGGAACAGAAACCTCTACATGGACGATATACACAGAGAGTTAGAAATGCTGATATAGATATAGTAAAATATAATTGAAAAGTACTCGAGTGAAAGCAGAGACAGAGGGGTTAACAATAGCAGCACAGCAGAAGCGCTTACCAACAAGAAACTATCAAGCAAACATGATAAAAAACGAATCAAATCCAATTTGCAGACGGTACGGACGAAAAGCTGAATCAATTGACCTCGAAGTGTCTGTTTGTCCACTCTTAACATCAACTGAATATAAAGAAAGTCATGATAAGATAGGACATTATATTCACTAGAAAATATGAAAATAAGATGGAATTCTGAAAAAAAAAATGGCATAAACACCAAGCAGATCCAATAACAGAAGCTCAAGAAGCAACTATTCTCTCGGATTTTGAAATCCTGACTGATAGCAAAATAAAAAGCAATGAACCAAATATTGTAGTTAAGTATTATAAAAGAAAAATATGCCTTTTAATTGATATGTCAGAGTGAACAGATAACAACATATCAATCAAAAAATATAATAAAATAAATAAATACAAAATCCTGGAAATAGAAATTGAGAAAACGTAGCACTTTCAAATTACTACTGTGCCAGTAATAATGGGAGCACTGGGTATGATCAAGAAAAGAACATTAACAAGATAACTGGCAATTCCAGTCTATAGGAAATACAAAACATTGTACTTTGTAAAACAGCTCAATCTTCTTAGAAGAGTAATATCAATATGATTGAGAAATCTTACCCAACAGAGAGAACAACAAACATTGATGCATATAATATATATAATCACTATGTACTTTCACCCTTAGTCTTGGGTAAAGACTCGGTGAAGGATTTATAAGAAAGCCAAAGTAAAGATCAAATTTAAAAGTAATTATGATACTTTATAAAGAATTATGCCTTAGAGTCTTCCAGGCAGCGGTCGCATCGATACTGCTATATGGATGCACTACACGGACTCTAACAAAACGGCTGGAGAAGAAGCTAGACAGCAATTACACAAGAATGCTGCGAGCAATCTTAAACAAGTCCTGGCGGCAACACCCCACAAGACACCAACTGTACGGCCACCTGCCTCCTATCACGAACACTATTCAAGTTAGACGAACCAGACATGCAGGACACTGCTGGACAAGCAGGGACGAACTTATAAGTGATGTACTCTTGTGGACCCCCACACATGGCCGTGCAAAAGCAGGACGACCAGCACGAACATACATTCAGTAACTATGTGAGGATACGGTATGTTGTCCTGAAGACCTGCCTAGGGCAATGAACGATAGGGAAACGTGGCGAGAGAGGGTCAGGGATATCCGTACTACCAGCACGACATGATGATGATGTCTTCGAGTAATTATTCTTAATACAAATAATTTGCACATAGTTTCATGCATTCCTTTTTGATACTAATAATTTGCAAGCAATTATATAATTTCACGTAACTGTTTCTTGGTAGCAATAATCCTTTGTTCATTATTTCATAGCATATCAACCTTTTTGGGTTGTTTAATGCCAAATATATCCTTTTTTAAGGACAGTCGTAGTACTATTTAACCCATTGATAGGAGGATACCTTTCCCAAGGGTATTTGTCCGAAAGTAAACGTAATAGCGCGACTGGAGTACGAACTCGCTTACTACGATTTTGCAGTCCAGCGCTTTAAGCATTACACTACAGGGACACCCACTTCTTTATTTATACAGTTTTACGTAACCGTTTCTATTTAGTAATAATCTTTTGTTGTTGTTTTTTTTTTTTGTGCAGAGTTATATGGTTTCAGTTATTCCAAAATAATAAGAATAGTTTTTAAACTGCAGTTTAACTAGTTTAAAGACCATAAACGCCGAAATAAATATAGTTAATACAATTGATTTTCACTGCTTATAGATGGAACATGGTTGGGTGGTTGATTTTACAGTGTGTTAAATCCAGTTAATCTATAACGAAGTTAGTTTAACACGCATTGTTTCCCCTTATATATGGTAAAAAAGGTATTAAACAGAAAAACACATCATTATCACAAACAAATCTATTTGATCCATAGATGGAAACCTAAAAGAAAATCCAATGTAAATAATTTGCTTACAACTATACGGTTTCAAGTATTCCTATTATGATTATTTGTTTACTCATAGATAAATGGTTTCAGGTATTCTTATCGAATAATGGCAATTTTTCATGTGACTCTTAGATGTGACCTTAACTGGTACTCCCAAATCAGTGTTCTTGAATTAATGGTAACGTGGTGGTGACTCCACAATTCCAAGGGCTACAGAACTGGAGGTTCACCACCAGATGTGGTTTAGTATTACAGTCAGGACAAATGAAACGGAAAGAAGACACAAAAGCACTAACACCTTGCTCAAGATTTCAAGGTAAATTTGATGTTAATGAAAACTGGCTCAATTGGGTCTGATCAAAGAATCTTGTAAAGTTATTTTGAAACCCATGGTAGTTTTGCTGACGACAAGAATGCAGAATAGAAAAGAAGATTTGAAAATTCGTGATGTCACTTGATCCCCAGTAACGTCTGTTAGAAATCATGAGGTGTTATGCTCGGTACGACAATGATAATTTATCCTTTGTTCGCATTTTCTTGCCATGTTGATGCGCAAATATCGCCGTACCAGGTGAACTTGAGAAGGAAGAAATATCAAAGGAGTTTGATCGATAAATGAAAAAAAACAACAACAACAAAAAAAAAAACTCAAACAAGTAAAACAGAAAAAGCAAAAAACCCAACAAAAACAAAAATCAAGAATAAGAACGAGAACATCAATCAAGAAAGAGAAAAAACGGAAAAGAATCTGAGAGAGAGAGAGAGAGAGAGAGAGAGAGAGAGAGAGAGAGAGAGAGAGAGAACAAAAAAAACAAGGGAAAGCAAAGAAGTGGAAGATATGACCAAGAAGAAAAAAAAAAGAAGAAAAAGTATGGAAAAGAAAAGAAGAATAGAATAAGACAAAAGAAGTAGAGGAAGCAAAAAGGAAGGGAAAGGAGAAGAAAAGAAAGAAAGAAAGAAGAGAAAAGAAAAGGAAGTTGAGAAACAAAAGAAGGGGGAAAAGAAGAATTTAAAAGAAGAGAAAGAAGAAGAAGGGAAGAGGGAGGAGAAGATAAAAATAAAAAGAAGCCTCTAGATCTCGACCGTTATTTTAAGTTTTTGACTAATACCCTTGGGAAAGATATGACCACCCTTATCCTCCTAGTTTTGAATTGAATAGTACCACTACTATTTTTCTACAAGAATGCCTTTGGAATAAAATAACCTGCGAAGGCTGATATGCCACAAAAAAAACAAAAAAAACCTAAAGAAACCAAACACACCATAACTGAAGCCTCACCACCGAATGTAGTTTAATATTTTACCTAGGACAGACCTTTTTTGGTGGTAGACTTATTCTTCTGCAAAGGGTGTTTTCGGCGTATTCCGGATAGTACTGTCAGGATAAAAGCTTGACGGAAAATTTGATTAAAATCTTTATATTAAAACATTAATACTATTTTAAAAAAATCTCAGGTTTGAGAAAAAGTTAATTTTGTGAACAATAGAAAACCGTTTCGGGCAAAATCAGACAATTTAATTGCTGCAAAAACAACAAAGTAACTCAATCTCCAGACTCTTGTAATTTGATTCATTTAAGATCAGATTCTTCATTAGATTCGCAAGCATTCTACAATTATGAATCAAAAGTTTTGCTACAATTTGATACGCAGATGACTAAAGTAGTTCCAGCCGCAGGAGATACTCGCTGTGAATGAAAGGGTAGCTGATACATTTTGCCTTGTTTCACTTCGTGTGCGATTTGAAAGACACGAAAATGAACGTGTAACCTGGTTTAATTTAGAAAATTATGCTTTATGAGTTCGAATAGGGCTATAAAAGTTAGTAAAGTTGGCGACAGTAAAAGAAGGCGACTCGAATGCTCCCTTTTCAATAGCTACCACACCGAGGTGTTGGGGAGAGCGCTACTCCAGTCCCTAGATGGCTCCACTTTAACCTTGATCCTTACCTTATAATGCTGAGTGTTAAACAAGGCAGCATCTCGTACAATTTCTTGAGTCTTTGGTATGACTCGACCTGGGAATGAACCCCGGTCTCCCGGACCATTGGTGAACACTCTACTCATTAGACCAATAAGCAACCAAAAACATCAGTAGCGTGAAAGGTAAAGACACAGTTGATCACAGGAGAGTAACAAGATAGTTGAAGAAATCTCGCTCGGGTTGCAAGAACTTCCACCATCAGGCAAGGTTAGGTAAACCTAAACCCGTGGACTCCGAAACCAGAAAACCTTTGATCATCCAAAACTTTTTTGTGCCCTGTCGGCTGGGGCTGTAGAATACACCGACTGTATCTTTGCAGATGTGTAAGACTCCCCGAAAGAGTGTCCTGCATATGACACTAAACAATCTGATGGTGAGGGTCCAGTCATGCTGGTGTTTTAGGGAATGCGGAGCAACCTTTCATTGCCATCGCTCCCAGGTCCCGGAGGGGAAGCTCTTGATAGGGTCATATTTATGGGTCAAATAGAACTGTTTGACATTTAAACTGTGTACTTTGGGTAAACTGAGTTGTTTGGGATAGAACTGTTTTTACATTAAACTGTGTAAACAAAACAAAAAAAAACTATACTTATGCTGAATTGAATTGTCTGAAATAGAACTGTTGAATTTAAACTCTACTTATGCTAAATTGAAATGTTTTAAATAGAACTGATTTTATGTTTTAGTATGTGTGAACAAAAAAAAAACTTTATTTAAACAAATGACTAATTGTGTCATAACAAAAAAACTGTGTTCTTATGCTAAACTGAATTGTTTGAAATTAATTGAAACCATTTAACTGAGTGCGTACAAAGAAGCTCACACTTGCTTAAAAATGTTGTTTACAAAATGTGCTTAGAAATCATATATTTAATATTTGTATAAAAAGGATTTAGCATTAAATATCCTGCAAAGGTCAATATGCCATAAAACCTAACCAAACTAAACCCAAAACTTTTGACTCGCCCAAATATCACATTAAAAAATGTCAGGTTTGTGAAGTTCATTGAACGATGTCAAGCCGTTTCTGTTCGAGCTATAATGAGACAAATTGCTCTTGTTAAGAGTCCCCGATGCGAAATAAACGAGTTCGAACGGCGGCCGCGCTATTTTGTTCACTTTTGGATTAATACACTTGAGAAAGCTATGAACCCTCATTGTGCGTTCCAGCTATGGGTTCAATAGTATCACTATTGTATGACAAAGATAGCATTAAATCATCCAAATCAAACCGATTTGCAGCAAAAGTAACAGTATCATTAAATCCCCAAACCTATTGTTTTGCCCAGTCGGTTGGGGCTGTAGAATACACCGACTGCTTCTCTGCAGAGGGGTAAGACTCCACCAAATGGGTGCTGGATACGACACTAAACAATCTGATGGTGAGGTTCCAGTAATGCTGAAGCTTTGGGGAATGCGGAATATCGCTTCATTGTCATCGCTCCTCGGTCCACTCTGGCCCGGAGTGGTACCACCTGATTGGGTCCTATCTATGGGTCAAATAGAAATAAACTGCGTACTTATTTAAAATTGAATTGTTAGAAATAGAACTGTTTTTGACATTGAAACTGTACTTAGGCTAAACTGAATTGTTTGAATTAGAACTGTTTAAGTAAACTGAACATCTTGAAATAGAAATGTTTCTGACAATGCTAAACTGAATTGTTTGATATAGAACTGATTATTTGTATAAAAACGGATTTGGCATTGAATAACCTACAAAAGTTGATATGCCATAAAAATCCAACCAACTCAACCAACCAACCAAACCTTTTGTTCTATGATTCCTTTAAGATTAGATACTTTATAAGATTCTAAAGCATTCTTCTTGAATTTGTTCACCATTTGACGGGTACTATAATATGCTGACTGTATCCTTTTCAAAGGGTTACGTATTGATTCAACCCCTAACTTTCGATTGGGTGTAACACAAGGTCAATTTTTTGGCGGTGGACAGCTGGTTTGAATTCAAAGGTTTCCCATTTATACTCATTTTTGCTTACATCGCCAAAGATATGTAATTTTCCCCCGTTGCGTGGTTATATTACCTGACTATATTAATTTTGTAAATTGTTAATTTATCAACTCTTTATTTATGCTCTGTCACCGATATTGACCACTTTCCATTTATAACACATGGCAAACTATATATATATATATATATATATATATATATATATCATCAATTCTTTCACGGATTTTCCTGACTCTCTCTCGCCATTCGTCCCAATCATCCATCGCTCACGGCAAATTTTCTAGACTATATCCTGTATTCGTTCAGAATGCAGTATACTAACGCTGGGTCTTGACGAACAACGCGGAAGACGTATACAAGATAATATAATCTTGTATCTTTATTCGTCAACAGTGACGCTTGTGTAGTGCAGGAGAGCAATCGGAGAGAAAGTTAGCGCACACGGAGAAGCCGTTGGGTGTCAGAACTGTCCTCGGGAACTGTCTTCAGCCAAAATTCTCGTCTTTATATACGCGACCCACACGCAATGCTAGTTTTCCATTGGTTACGGCTTACACCTACGCATTGTTCTTTTTTCATTAGTAACGGCTTACACACAAGCATTGCTCCCTTTTCATTGGTCATAGCTTATATCCACACAATGCTTGTTTTTCTTTGGCCATGGTTTACACCCATGCAATGCTTGTTCTTCATTGGTCACGGTTTACTTACGCGCATTCCTTGTTTCCGGTAATCATTTTGTTGATTACATTTACGGCCAAATGTATCAGTCAACAAGATCCACCAGGTTCATTGCAGGTCAGGGGGAAATATTGCAATAGCTGTAGTAGGATATCTTGTAGGTCAGCTACCAATGGTACGTCCATATGAAGGGGTCCATAGGAGAACATCACTTAAGAGTTCGTTCTTGCTTTTCTAGCAGTGTCCCGCATGCTTTATTGGTCTTATTTGGATAGTTTTTGAGATAGGAGGTAGGTGTCCATACAGCTGTTGCTTCATGAGATGTCACTTCCGGAGTTGTTCAATATAGCTTTTGCAGTTCTCGTTTATCCTTTTCCCTATACATTTTGTCAGTTTCCATGTGGTGCATCGATACAGTAGTAATTTACTTGGTTTTTTGCTTAGATCTGGGACAATGCTGTATGAATAGGGTACTCATTGAGAATCGAACTCACTCTTGAAGGTTTGCTAGTCTAGCTGGCTAACCATTACACCACCCAAGTTGGCCTGGTGCATTCATACTGTAGAATTGACACAACCGCTGCTTGGAAGAAATTGCGTTTTATTTTATTGCATAGCATATTGATGCCACTATGCGTATATTGATATCATTTTCAGAAGATGAGAGGCTGCTACCGAGATGCGTGAACTAGTCAATTAATTTCAGAGAACCATTATTAAGAGTGGAGGTGTCTCCTTTTTGATTAAAATGAATTTACTCCGTTTTGTCTGCATTCACTTGGAGGTTAATGGCTCGTGCTGTCTGCTCCAGGCTATATTACCGATATTCGGCTTGGATAGGTGTATTTACCAGAAGCACTATGTTATCTGTGAAGTCAGCGTCCGTAATAGTTTGTCCGTGGTATCATCTGATTCTTGCCTTTTTTTTAATGTAAAGTCATTTTCTTCCATTAGATCTATCGACATTCTACAAATGACAGTGTCACCTCGAGGTTTTTGCACGAACACCTTCTAAAATTCGACGGATTGTCATAATTTGAGATGTCGTGGATCGGTTTCTCCGAAAACCATGTCGATTCTTCTTAAGAATTTTCTCAATTTCAGGTTCGATGTGGTTGAGTGGCAGAGCATTATAAATCTTAGCCGCCATGAAAGTAGAAATTATGCCTTAGTTTTTGTTAGCAATTCCGAGGTCTCCTTTTTTTGGAGGAAGAGAAGATGCAGCCTTTTGTCCATCTCTCAGTCGCGTTCGGTTATACACGGCATAGAAGTATATGGGTCATCGAATTACCTTGTCTTCAATACTTCTGGTGGTATTTTCATCAAGACCAGCAGCTTTCCTGTTTTTAATTTTTGTGAGTACTACGACGAGTTCTTCTTGAGTAAACTGTTTTAGTTTGATGTCTTGTTGGTTATTGATAATTTTCGCGATATGTTTATCTGAAACGTTTACGATATATATGTATGTATATATATATATTGTTGTGGCCTTGTTAGGGGCCAGAAATAAAGACAAGAAAGGAATTGAGTTAAACACGTATATTAACAAAGAATAATACACAAAATGAGAAGGTTACCACCGAGACTGTTTCGGTCCTACTGCCAGGGCTGTCTGCTGGAATACTGTCTTCTGCCAAAGAGCAGTACATGCTGCTCTTTATAGCTGGGAGAGTTCATGTGCTCTTGGGTAAATTATCATAACACCTCCCTCCTAAGTATTAACTCAGGAGTCTCAATACCTTTTTCTCGTTGGGTTAACGATGATAAAGTCCGTCATTTTCCTTTCCTTCTTTAAACGGCGTTAATACGGGGCCACTTGCGGTATTGGCGTGTCAAAAGTATCGTAAATTACATCTATGACTTCTTTCTCTTCAGGAGGACCGCTGTCAGCATCGTCCGACAAGCGGTTTCTGATTTGGTTCAAATGTCTCTTGTGAGTAAACTGGGGACTTTTAATTCGGTAGATAATATTTCCGACTCTTCTCTTAATTGTACCCATTTCCCAGAAAGATTTATTATCACAAAATATCCGAAAAAAGAACTTCCTCTCCGGGTTGGTAGCATTTTTTGGCCACAGCATTTGTTTGTCCGGGTTTTGTTTGTTTAGGGAAGAGCTTGTCGAACACAACCTAATTTTACGTGCAAACATTAACTCGGCAGGGGAAAATGATGATGGTGTGTTGTCGTTGGGCGTAATTCTATATACCTGAAGAAACTGTTGTAGGGCTTTTCCTGTGGGTGTCCCCTAGCTTTCTTCAGGACTCTTTTCAGCGTGTCAACGAAGCACTCGGCCTGTCCGTTAGACCTTGGGTGATATAGGGCGATCGGGACATGATTGATGTGGAAAATCACATAAAAATCCTTAAATTGTGTCCCATTGTCAGACACTAAATAATCGACTACCCCAAATCTGGCGAAAAGTTCGTGGAGGAAATTGACTGTAACTTCTGTTGGGGGATTTTAAATATAAGAACTTTGGGCCCTTTCGAAAAACTGTCAATTAATGTTGGATAGAAGAATACGTCTAACGGGCCTACAAAGTGTACATGTATTCGGGACCATGGTCGATCTGTTTTAGGCCCAGGACTAGATTTGATTGGGGGTGCCTTAGCGGCCAAGGCTCAGCCTTTACAAGATTTTACGATGTTTTCGATATCTTTATCATATTTACCCAACCCCTCCGCTCGGGCAGGATATGACACAAGGTCAATTTTAAAGCGGAGTTTAACAGGTTTCAATTCAGAGTTTTCCTTCTCCTAGACTAGTTGCCTCACCAAGGCTGAAGAACTTAGTCTGCCCTACTATTTACCCATAGCTGGAGGGAGAATAATTGGATTCATACCTTTCCCAAGGGTATTAGTGCAATGTGAAATGCAATCAGTCTCGTCCAGGATTTGAACTCGTGTTTCCGTGTCCATTTCCTACGACGATAACCATTACACCACGGGCACCTCCGTTTATTTTCGATATCTTTATCCATGTTCGGCCAGTACACTTAACTGCACACAAGGCTTTTCATCCTTGTAATAACTGGGTGGCCAGCATGGAAACTTTCAAGATTCTCCTTTGAAGTGTTGTGGGAATGACGACACGCTCTCTATATAGCAATACTTTGTCGAAAAGGGAGAAATTATTTGAAGTCCTTTTCATAAATTTTGATAAACTCATGGTTGAGAGCTTCTTGTTTGATTTGGCCGAGAGTTACAGGGAGTTTAAATTCTGTGTTACACAATGCGGTTTTTAATTCTCCTTCTGTTCGAAGAGAAGCACTCACAGTATCTTCAAGAGGTTCTCTATGTTTTGGGATTAATCTGGACAGTTTGTCGGCATGACAGAGTTTTTTAGACGGTAGGAAGTCCATTTTAAAGTTATAATTTAAGAGGACTGCTCCCCATTTCCGTAGTCTATTTGCTGTATGCACAGATAGAGCGTTTTTTTAGCACTGAAGATGGTAAATAATGGTTTATGGTTCATCTGCAATGTGAAATGTCGACCGTGAATGTACCGGTGAAACTTTGTTACAGCGAAAATAATCCCTAAAGATTCGTCAATTTGGGGGTAGTTCTTTTCTGCAGGGAGAAGTGTTCTTGACGCGTGAAACACTGGTTTGTGAGATCCATCTGACATCTTGTGCAGAATACTTGCCTCCAATGACATACGAGCTGGCGTAGCTGGCAACTATAATGTCGAGGTCTTAGTTATATTGGGTGAGAAACAAGTCCGACGTCAAGACTTCTTTTATTTTGACGAATGCTTCCTGGTAATCAGTTGCCCATTCGCTGTCTTTGTCTTTTTTCAGAAGTTCGTTTAAAGGAGCACGTAAGTTGTGCATATTAGCTATAAACAATTGATAGTTGTTTGATAGTCCTAAGAAAATTTGTAAGGCAGAGACATTTTCGGGAAGTTTGATTGCGGTGGCCGGTTATGGGCCTGGCCTTCTGCCATCTTTGTCGATAATGTACCCCAAGTATTTAATCTTCTCCATAAAAAAATCGCATTTGGATTCTTTCAATTTGAAACCTACCCCTGATTTCTTTAGAAGACTTTAGAAACATGTTCCTTATGTTGTTCTACATTGTGACTGTTCATTAATATGTCGTTCAAATATGCAACCACTAAATCAAGGTCACTCAGCATGGTGTCCATTACTTGTTGAAAGATTGCCAGTGCAACATTTACCCTGAACGGAAGACGTCCGAATTTGTACAACTCTCGATGAGTGTTGATACAGAGCAATTAGAACATTTGAAAATACGCGCCACTGGGGTTGATTTTAGAAAGAGATTTTCCTCCATTTAGTCTTGGGAAAATTTCTTCCGGCCTTGGTAAACGGCCGTGATAGTCTTTGAGTGCAGCATTAAGCTCTGTTGAGAAGTCAGCGCTGACCCGGATCTCCTTTGACATTTTCACATAGACGGTCGGTGAAGCCCATTGATTTTAATCAATCTTCGACAAGACCCCGGTATTTTCAAGTCTGTCAAGTTCTTGATTTATTTTTGGCTGAGAGGCGAAGGACACATTTCTTTTTTTTCTTAAACACTGGCTGGATGACATCTTTTAACTTGAATTTTGCCTTCATCTTATTGCACCGACAAAGGCACCAGAAAAAAAAAGCTTCCGGAAGAGTTTCTTTTAAATTCTTTATTAATTTTTTTTTTTTTTTTGCTTCGAGGGTTAGATTTTTGAGTTTTTGAGAAAATGAATTAATTGGCATGTCCCACAACTTAAATTTCTCCATCCAGTCGGCGCTGAATAAATTTTTAGTGTTCTTTAATACGAACGTTTTTAGTTTTAATGTCCTTCCTTGAAAGCTTACATTTGTGGTAAGTTCTTCAAACTAGATTTTCACCTGTGTCATGGACCTGGCCATTTGATTAGATTAGGTTGGTTTTCCCAACTTTTTCCAAGTGTGTAGATTTATGATTGTCAAATCTGACCCAAAACCCAACTGTAATTTTATATTTTTTTTAGGATTTGTACTTGCACGTATTTACAATATGTAAAATTGTCTATTGCGCCCCAGATCGTGTTTCGTGAGAACACATTTTCGTTTTCACTAATTTGTCCCCTGTTTGTCCGTTCAAACAGGTTTCTTTGCTCTTGTTGAGTTTGAAGTAGGATTTCTTCGAGTCTTTGTTGTCAGATTTCTGCTTGTTTTTGTATTTCAAACCGTTTTTTTGTATATTCTGCTGGAGTTGGTCCATTTTTTTTTTTTTGCCGCTCAAGATGTTTCTCTTCCATTCTTTTATGCTGTTCATGTTGGAACTTAAAAAAATCGAGCATGGTGGATTTAAACTTGTCCATGTTTGTCTGTCTTTTTTAGGATTAAACTGAAATAGAATTTAACTGAGATGAAAAATAACTTTAATTTCTTACTCTTGCCCAGTCGGCTGGGGCTGTAGAATACACTGACTGCACCTCAGCAGAGGGGTAAGACCCCCAATGAGTGTCCTGGATATGATACTAAACTGTCTGATGGTGAGGTCCCAGTAATCCTGGGGCCTTGGGGAATATGGAGCACCCCTTCATTGCCATGGCTCCCTGGTACACTCTGGCCCGGCGTGGTAGCATCTGATAGGGTCCTATCTATGGGTTAAATAGAACTATCGGCATACTTATGCTAAACTGAATTGTCTGATTAAACTGAATGGCTTGAAATAGAAATGTTTTGGACAATTAAACCGTACTTACATTTATACTGCGTGCTTATGCTAAACTGAATTATTTGAAATAGAATTATTTTTGACATTGAAACTGTATTTACACTAAACTGAATAGTTTAACATAGAACAGTTTTGACATTTAATAGTGTGTAAACAAAATCTGTCCTTATACTAAAC
This sequence comes from Sepioteuthis lessoniana, assembly GCA_963585895.1. NCBI lineage: Eukaryota > Metazoa > Mollusca > Cephalopoda > Myopsida > Loliginidae > Sepioteuthis > Sepioteuthis lessoniana. Next base: position 77,515,875 of record OY757920.1, on the reverse strand, counting down.
TGAATAAATTGAATTAAAACTGCTTGACTAAACTGAATAGCTTGAAACAGAATTGTTTTTCACAATTAAAGTGTACTTACATTTAAACTGTGTGCTTATGCTAAACTGAATTGTCTGAAATTGAACTGTTTTTGACATTGAAACTGTACTTACTGTAAACTGAATTGTTATATATAACTGTTTGAATAAACTGAATAGTTTGAAATAGAAATGTTTTTGACAAATAAACTGAGTACTCATGCTAAACTGAATTGTTTTAAATAGAACTGATTATTGACATAAAAATGGATTTGGCGTTAAATAACCTACAAAGGTTGATATGCCATAAAATCCAACCAACCAACCAACCAATTAATTTCTTACTCCCTTAGGGAATCACGAGTGCTTTAAAAAACAACAAAAACCTGAATTCTCGTTGTTCAGCTGCTCGCGTCAAAGTTCAGTGTAAGTTAGTTACATTTTTTTTTCGTTAGGTATCCTTTTCTGGATTGCCAAGGTACTGCCGAGTTGAACAAAGTGTGACAAAAATAGAATTTTTTTCTCTTTCGTTCGTTTTCCTTTTCTGGATTGCCAAGGTACTGTCGAGTAGAACAAAGTGTGGCGAAAATAAAATTTCGTGCGAGGAATGTTGAAGCTTGTTAGAAGCCAGAAAAAAAGACAAAAAAAGAATTGAATTAAACAAATATATTAACAAAGAATAGAAATACAATATATACAAATGAGAGGGTTACCAGGGAGACTGTTTCGGTTCGACTTCTAGGGCTGTCTGCTGGAATATTGCCTTCTTCTTAAGTGCAGTCCCTGCTGCTATTTATAGCTGGGAGAGTTCATGCATGGGTAGGTAAATTACCATGACATATATATATATATATATATATATATATATACGAGGATCATTAAATAAGTTTCTAGACTTTTTTCGTATGGGAACCTTTATTGATAGTACACACGTGAAACTCTTGTCCCCTTCGAAGTAATCTCCTCCGGCTGCAATGCACTTGTTGTACCGTTCCAACAACTTCTGGAAGGCCCTATGGAAGTCCTCTTGTGTGAGCGTGTCAATGACCTTCGTCACAGCTTCTTTCATCTTCTCAATTGTTTCATAACGACAGCCTCTGAGCTTAGGGAATAAGCAAAAGTCACAGGGAGCAAGGTCTGGACTATAGGGAGGGTGAGGAACTGTCTTGATGCCCATCTTGGTCAAATAGTCTGTGACAAGGATGGAGTTGTGGACTGGTGTATTGTCCTGGTGGAAATGCCACTGACCCGATTTGAAGAGTGCTGGCCTCTTCTGACGGAATCTCTTCCTGAACTCCCTTAAAACCTCAACATATTAACCCTAACCCTAACCCTTTGGCCAATCAACGCTGGTGTATGGACATTCTTACTCCTCCTACACCTCTCATTATCCCTCACATACTCCCTGCCTTCCTTGAATCTCCTATGCCACTCAAAAACTGATGCTCGATTCATGCAAGATGGTCGAAAAGCAGTCTGAAGCATTCCATACGTTTCTGTGGCATTTTTTCCAAGTTTAAAACAGAATTTTATTGCATATCGTTCTTCTAAAGTGTCCTCACGTCCAGATTGCTTTTTTAAAAATTTACCAGCTGTGACAATCAGGTTTTAGTAGGATGTATTCCAATTCCTGCTGTTGCTGTTTATTTGAAGCTGAAATCATAAAAATTGGTCAGTCATCTCATAAGATGTATAGTAATAAGATACTGAATTTTTAAGAGTCTACGACAATTTTAAATGCCACTCCAAAAAACGTCTGGAAACTTATTAAAGGCACCTCGTATATATATATATATATATATATATATATATATATATATATACAAACATATTGGAAAAACTCAACAAACCGGCATTTGGCTATTATAAATTTGTTTCAGCTGACCATACATGAAACCAACCTCATCTGATAGCCATCACACAATAGAAAAATTAACTCTATAAAAGGCAAATGACGTTTTGTTGCGTTTTTTCCAATTATATGAATTTCCGCGGAATGAAATTTATAAATTTGTATATTAATTATTGTACATTGAGCACTCATGGAGATTTATAAAAATCCTCTTATATGTATATATATATATATATAGAGAGAGAGAGAGTTTGTTATATTCATAAATAAAGTGTCCAACATTGGTGAGAGAGCAAATGTAAGTTATGATCGCCGAGATATTGAGTTAATAGTGCTTGGTTACTGTCAGTTACTCGGTGATGTTGTTATCAGACTAATATATATATATATATATATATATATATATATATATATATATATATATATATCTTTCAAGAATCAAATTAAATGCTCTAAGTCTTTCAGTACTTTTTGTGGTTCGTATTATATACAATAAAGTTGAAGACACCTGAGCTAAGCTAACCACTGCTCCAAGTTAAGGTGATCGATTCCCAATATTATAAGATTTTATGAAACTTCTAAATCTGCACTAGAAAACTTTGCAGAAACGGATGATAGTTATCGATATAAACTATACCATTGGCTAAGAAATCGTTGAACGTATCGAATGACTCGTATATCTATCTTCCTTTTCCAATAAATGTCAAGTTTTGCGTTGTCACCTGACGTGGAAATAAGGCAATTCGTTTCAGTAGAGGCAAACATCAAAGAAAAAGATTGGTCAAGTGAAAGAAATGACACCACATGAATTGGATGGTGCCAGATTTCGTGGGGGACCTTTTTATCCCTAATCAAATTAGTGAGATGAAGTTTTCTGCGAAAATAGCATTGCTACTTTCAATCTGTCCTGTTTGTTCATACGCATCTATCTATCTATCTATCTATCTATCTATCTATCTATCTTTTAGTCAGGTTTTTCCTTATCTCTCTCTCTCTCTCCCTCTCTTTATATATATATATATATATATATATAGAGAGAGAGAGAGAGATAGGGAAAGACGAGAGGGAAGAGATAGATAGATAGATAGATAGATAGAGACAGATGGCAGGAAAGATCAGACTAAAGGATAGATAGATAGATAGATAATTAGTGTATATATTTATATATAACTTTTAGTCTTTTCTTTCCTTCTATTTTCTCTCTCTTTCTTTCTTCCCCTCTCTTTTTTTTTCTCTCTCTCTCTACATATATATATATATATATATTTCTTCCAATCTATCTATCTATCTATCTATCTATCTATCTATGCCGGAAAGAAATTCGCAAACACTTTATTGATAATTATTATCCCCCAATTCAGTTCTTCCGTAACTGATGATGATGAAATTTTCTAGAACAATTAGATTCTCAATCAGTCATTACGAAAGAAAGAAAAATCTCTGGTTAAGCACTAAACTTATACTTTATAACATTTCCACTCAAACCGATTTTGCTCAGGCTAGAATTATGACGAGCAGATTCAATTTAGAGTTATACCCAGGACACCCCTTTCTGAGAAGTACTACCCCAATACAGAGGATGCAATCGGCAGATTCTAGTATTTTGGTTTGTTCTGATTTATTTGTTTAATGGGTTATTCGTGGGTTATTTAATGACAAAACGATCCATGTAGAAAAACAGTTGTGGTACTATTTAACCTATATCTGGAAGGATAGGGGGGTTCATGCCTTTCTTTAAGATATTAGTCCAAACGTAATAATGGTACTGGAGTTCGAACTTACTTACTACGGTGTTATTATATTTACCAACCCCTCCGCTCAAGCAGGAAATGACACAAGGTCAATTTTTAAGTGGAGTTTCAATTCAGAGTTTTCCTTCTCCTAGACTAGTAGCCTCAGCAAGGCTGAAGAAACCAGTCAGCCCTACTATTTACCCATAGTTGGAGGGAGAATAATTGGATTCATACCTTTCCCAAGGGTATTAGTGCTATGTGAAATGCAATCAGTCTCGTCCAGGATTTGAACTCGTGTCCTTATTCTGGTGTTACAGTCTAGCACTTTAGCCACGACAACACGACTGTGTTTTCTCAAATATGTTTTTATTGAAATTTTTATGAGAAGTAGAAGAACGAAGAATTAATTTTCTTTTCCAAGAATTATTTTCTTTATTGATTATGGCGTATTTGTTTTTATTGATCATTATCAATAACCTCTTGATAACTATCAAATGGAATCATCATGATTCCCTACCTGTGCGTTCTCAGAACTAACCGCCATATCCTCAATTTATCTTTGTCAATCAAAAATAAGTTTTTTTTCTTTTCTTTCTTTCTTTCTTTCTTTCTTTCACCGAAGCTTCTTTTGAGAGAACGCTCGAGCGCGCATCTGCAGGCGCAAATTACTAAGTTATGGATTAATCTTGTTTTATAGCGGACGATGAAAAAGAAAGAAAAATCCTAAAGAAAACGAAAGGACTGAGATGAAGGGGAACTCTCGTTCATGTATTGATTGGGGCGAGGACAAACCCTGAACAACGAAGGGTGAATTGCAATTGTTCTCCTATTTGCCTCAAGAGACAAAGACAAGTTTCTTTGTTTGCAATCAGTCATCCAATCGTTTCACTGTGTCTTCGTTGGTCAATGTATTTACCTTTTTAGAAAAAAAAAGAAAGAAAAAAAAAGAAAGAAAACAGAATTAAAAAAGTCTACGAGAAAAAATCAAGTAACGAATTTAAGAAATTTTATGGAGTTTTGGGCGAACTCATATTCCATTTAAGGTGATCAGTTTTTGGAAAAAAAAAGTCTTTTAATAAAGTTTAACCAACTTCCAACGAAGGTTGTTTTATCATGGGGAGCCATTTACAAATCGAGACTCATGCATCCATATTTACCAACCCCTCCGCTCGGGCAGGATATGACACAAGGTAAATTTTTAAGCGGAGTTTAACAGGTTTCAATCCAGAGTTTTCCTTCTCCTAGACTAGTTGCCTCACCAAGGCTGAAGAACCTAGTCTGTCCTACTATTTACCCATAGCTACAGGGAGAATAATTGGATTCATATCTTTCCCAAGGGTATTAGTGCTATGTGAAATGCAATCAGTCTCGTCCAGGATTTGAACTGCCTGGAGAAACACCCCACTTGGACCAGGCGATTCTGCCAAATAACACCCACTTAACGGGATTGTCAGGAAGGGCCATGTTTTTGATATCCCCCACCATATATAATTTGAAAAAAGGTCATTTTATTCTGGGTGGACACACACAAATCAAGACACATGCAAGGTCGTCACTAAAAATGCTTGATCCCATTGGCATTCCCCATATTGGGGTGCTTCAGGCGCCAAGCTCCGAACTCAGTCCTGCATAGCAGGTTTGCTTGAAGGTACGGTTTCTTTAGGGACCAGGTGATTCAAATTAATGGAATCCACCTGACACGAACGACAGGCAGGTCCATGTTATTAATGCAAAGAAAGTCTTAACTCTCTCTTTCTTTTCTAAAGTCTATTTATAGAGTTCTCCGTAAATAAGAACACCTATAATAATTTTTTTGTTCATTTAATTTTCTTCTTTATCAATGATACCAGGGCTTTATCATTTCTAATTGAACATTATACGAATAAATACTTATGTCCTTAAATATTATTTATTAACAAACTCTGTAATCAAAGTGGATCAGTCTCAAAATAAGTACCCCCTTTAGATTGTGTGTGAGTGGATTCGCGAGTCTTTCCTTGTTCTCGTAGAAATCAAGTCTTCTTTGATTGTGGAGGGGTTTCTATCAGTCCGTGCTACAGCTTCTCTCGCTTAAGTCTCCAGCCACAAAAGAGAACAAATCGAAAACGCCCTAGTTCTTTTATTGGGTTTCTCAGAATAACGAACCCTCCCCAAATACCGACTATGCTCAAGGCATAAAATAACTCTAGAGAGTTTGACATACCGTTAAAATCAATCAATCAATCAATCATCAATGATTTCTTGAGTCAAGACAACAGAAAGCAAACAAAAAACAAATACCTTTGGAACAGAACATTTTCAACTCAGTTAAATACATACTTATTGTGTAAATTTTTGCACATAATAAAACAATGAATTATTTTTTTTTAAATTGATTTTCGTGATTTTTGAATGAAGTTTAAAAACTTTTGAGATTGTAAAGAAAATCGAATATATTATGTCTTTTCACATAATTTTCAATACCTGCACGTTATTCCATTGTGTTGTAATGAACAAGAAATTGTTGCTGTTTTTTCTCTTTCTCACTTTTTTTACTTCTTTGTCTCAATCAAGTTATAGGACGTATTGTAGACACGTATAGATCTAATTTCTATTTCATGTAAAACAGGTTAGACTGTATTTATTCTATTTTATTTTTCAAATGTTCCTTTTGAACAACGTCGTATTTCGAGCGAAAAAAAAAAAGATTATTTTCTACTTCTGCCGTCTTTTTTATGCCATGACCAGGATCAGTTACTCACTAGAATAACAGACTGGTTACGCACAACAAATTACTTTTTTTCTTCTTCAGCATCATCTCAAAAGCAATTTTCGTTACATTCCCAGTTAAAGGCAAAAAGAGAAATACAAAGCCGTTTGTCTATTTTCAAGAAGAAAAATTCGGACAAGATAAATTTTACTGGGACCAGAAAAAAACGTGACAAGCTTTTCCTTGAATAAAAGTAATGACCAAATAGTAGAGAGTGAGAGAGAGAGAGAGAGAGAGAGAGAGAGAGAGAGAGAGAGAGAGTGTGTGTGTGTGTGTGCGTGTGTGTGTGTGAGTGTGGATGTTGAATGGTTGTAGGTTCTAGGTGTCATTTGATGAAAGCTTTCCATTGCGATCTCCATAAAAGCCATTGACAAAACTTATCAAGGATTTTTAAACTCCCCATGTCTCTTTCTTCCTGTCTCCCTTGAATCATCATCATCAAAATCATTTTTTCTATTTTTTGAATTCTTCTTAAAGGACTATAATAACAATAATAATTATAACAATAATAATAATGGGGAAGTTCTCGTTTCGTAGGGGCTAATGAGAGGCGATTCAGCCTAATAACACCTGCAACATCATAGAAAGTGAGTTCCAACCCCCGTCGCTCTGTTACGTTCACTTTCGGACAAAATACCCTTAGGAAATGTGAACCTCCTTATCCCTTCATCTATGTGTTAAATAGTACCACTATTGTTCAACTACAAGGATAGCTATGGCATTAAATGATCAACGAAAGTTGATGGGATGTTCTCGTGTTGTAATGGTTAAAGCGATGGACTGAGGAATCGTAGTAAGCGAGTTCATACTCCAGTCGCACTATTATGTTCACTTTCGGGCAAATACCCTTGGGAAAGGTATGAACCCCCTTATCCTCCCAGCTATGGGTTGAATAGTACCTGTTCTTCTAGAAGAATGGATTTGGCATTAAATAACCTACAAAGGTTGAAACCAAACCATACCAAACCGAAAGTTGATATGTCATTAAACAAGGAAATTAAACGAAACAAAACAACTACTACTTCACAGCGAATACAAATACATATGATAATCATCAGACCAGATTTTTTTTAATTGACAAGAAAAAAAAAGAACTTGTCATACAGTGGATTTTGTTCTACAGGAAGACCACTGAGTGAAAGTAAAAGAAATTAAAAAAAAAAATGGACAAATACCAAGACTTTACCAGGGAGTTGAAAAAGCTGTGGACAATATTACCAATTATTGTTGGGGCTCTTGGAACGGTCCCTGGTTATCTGGAAAAGTTTCTCGATGAACAGAAGATTAAAGGAAAAATTAAAACGGCGTAGATGCATCAATCCGAAGACTCTAGGATTACATTAAAAAGAACAACAAAAAAATAAGGACTAATTAAAACGGTCAGTAATAATTATGACAACAAACAAAACATCAACAAACACAAAGAAAGAGATATTGAAACAAAAACAACCGTACGGAAATTTCAAGCGACAAACTGATGAGAAGATAGACAAATGCTGGGGCCTTGTCAGAGAACTAAGAAAGCTGTGGAACATGAGGGTGACAGTGATACCAATTGTAATTGGCGAACTTGGAACGGTCCATAAAGGATTGAAAAGGGGTCTAGAAGAACTGACTACAGTATTGTTGAGATCAGCCAGAATCCTGGAGATCTGAAGAAACTTGCCGTCACTCAGACTCCAGTGAAACCACACTAGGTAACGGTTGTGGGAAAAGCTTGTAAGGAGTGAAATAATTAGAAATATTGATATCGTTATAGAAAAAAATAATGGATGGCCGAAAAGTGTTGGACCGAAAGCAGAGATCGAGGTGTTAATAATAGCAGCACAGTATTGACTTTAAACTATCAGACAAAAATTCTAAAAAACGGATCAAACCCAATATGTAGACTGTGTGAACATAAAACTAAGTCAACTGATCACTTAATGTCCGGTTGCCCAATTTTAACAACTATAGAATATAAAGGAAGACATGAAAAATCATCGCCATCATGTTGTGCTGTGAGCACAGATTTCCCTGATTCTCCGATTCCATTTGTCTCTATCGTCGCTCATGAGCTCGTCCTTACTTCTCCAGCAGTGTCCCGCATGTCTTGTTCGTATGATTTGAATGATTTTAGCGATGGCGGTAGGTGGCCGTATAGCTGCTGTTTTGTGCAATGTTGCTTCCAGGATTTGTTCAATATGGCTTGTAGCATTTTTTCGCAAGTGCCGCCAAGCTCTTCCTCCATGCGCTTAGTCAGCGTCCTTGTAGTACATTTATGTAGTAGAATGGACACGAATACTGCTTGGAAAAATTGTTTTATTTTATCAGATCGGCCTGACTTCCATATAGCCAATCAATAGCTGATCATACTTTTGCCCGTCGCGTATTGATGTCATTTTCAGTAGATGTGACGCTGCTTCCGTGGTTGGTGAATTTGTCCACTAGTTTTAAGGAGCTACCTGTTAGGCTATAGATGTCTCTTGTTTGGTTTTGATTAAAGCATATGAACTCTGTTTTGTCAGCATTGACAGGGAGGCCGATACTGCCTGCTGTCTTCTCCAGGCTATACAGCAGGGATTCAGTCTTTGCCAGCAGTGCCGTTCGAAGCACAGAGTCTTGGCGGATTATGAACAGATTTGGGGCTAAAGTATCACCTTGCAGAACTATTGTGACAATGTCAAAGAAGTCTGTGTTTCCATCCGGTGAGCGAATATTTACTTTCGTGTTATTATAGACCATCATTATGGCTGCGACTGCGCGACCGTAGGCAAGAATAGTTGCTCCATCTTCCCGCTGTGTACATAGTCAAATGCCTTAGAGAAATCTAAAAATAAGAGTTTCAACTCACTTTTTTTCACGAACTCCTTCTAAGATTTGACAGATTGTCAGAATTTGTAATGTAGATCGATTACTCCGAAAGCCATTTTTAATTCTTCCAAAGAACTTTCTCAATTTCTGGTTCGATGCAGTTGAGTAGCGGAACATTGTAAATCTTTGCCGCTATAGAAGTAAGGGTTATACTACAGTAGTTCTTGACAATTCTGAGGTCACTTTTCTTGGAGAATGGAGAATGCAGCCTTTTGTTCATCTGTCTATTCTGTTTTGATTATATACGTCCATAGACAAGATATAAAGGTTAATAACTATAAAAGAAAAACGTGCCTTCTGATTGATATGTCTGTGCTAATAGATACTAAGCAATCAGTCAAAGAAAACAATGAAATAAATGGTTAAAATAAAATAAAAAGATGTGGTTACCTAAAACTAATGCTGTGCCAGTAATAGTGGATGCCCTTGGTATGATCAAGAAAGGGACAGATAAATATAAGCAAGATATCTGGCTGTCCCAGCCTATATAGAATTAAAAAGAAAAATAAATGCTCTTTACGGAACTGCTCATCTCCTAAGGAGAGTAGTATCAATATGAATGGAAAAGTAACACCCAAAATATGGATGGAATATAGAATACATATAATTACTCCCCTCTCCGTAAGTTTATCATAAATACCCAGCCAAGGATTATAAGAAACTGAAAATAAAGCTGAAAATTAGATGATAATAATTATAATAATACAGTTTCGGCCAGACGTCCAGACTTAGTGATAGTCAACAAAAAAAAAGAGAACCTGCCGAATAGTGAACTTTGCCGTCCCGACAGATCATCGTGTAAAATTAAAAGAAAGAGAGGTAAGTGCTGAGACTTTGCTAGAGAGCAAAAAAAAAAAAAAAAACAACTTAAGCACATTAAGGTGAAGGTGATACCAATTGTAATTGTTACGCTTGGAACATTCCCCAAATAACTAGTAAAGGGAGTGGAAGACGTGAAAATAAGACAAGTGGACACCATTCAGACTACGGCAGTACTGATATCGGCCAGAATACAAATAGAAGAATCCCGGAGAAATGAAAAGAATTTGTGCCTTCTCAAATTTCAGCCGAAGACCATGCGCAAACGCTGGTGTGAAAAACTCTGCAAGTAGTAAAATAATAATAATAATAATAATGTACATGGATGACATTAAACTATTTGCAAAAAATGAAAAAGAACTGGAAACTCTCATACACGCCGTTAGAATATACAGTCAGGACATAGGAATGGAATTTGGCAAAGAGAAATGTGCCATGCTCGTCATGAAAAGTGGCAAACGACATATGACTGACGGAATGGATCTACCAAATCACGACAAAATTAGAACGCGCGGAGAAAATGAAAGCTAAAAATACTTGGGTATCTTGGAGGCTGACACTATCAAACAAGTGGAAATGAAAGACAAGATCCGAAAAGAATATCTCAGGAGAACTAGAAAACTACCCGAGACAAAACTCTCCAGCAGAAACCTCACCAAAGGAATAAATACTTGGGCTGTGCCCACTGTTAGATATTCAGGACCCTTCCTGAAGTGGACCAGAGATGAGCTTAAACAAATGGATCAAAGAACAAGAAAACTAATGACCATGCATAAGGCATTGCATCTCAGAGACGACGATAGAATGCCAACTAAGAATTAAAAATGGGAGGAAAAACAACTCTATAGCCGCTTTAAACTACTAATAAACAACATCTCACACCAGAAAACCTGGACCGGACAAAGCAAAGGACACTTTAAGGGAGAAACGGAATCTTTCCTAATAGCAGCACAGAACAACACTATAAGGACCAATCATATCAAAGCGAGAATAGATAAGACGCATCAAAACAGTAAATGTAGGCTATGCGGTGACAGAGACGAAACGATCAATCACATAATAAGCGAATGCAGCAAATTAGCACAGAAGGATTATAAGGCGAGACACGACTGGGTCGGCAAGGTGATCCACTGAGAGATGTGCAAGAAATTTAAATTTGACCATACGAACAAATGGTATATACACAACCCAGTATCTGTCCTTGAAAATAACACACATAAACTCCTATGGGGCTTTAATATACAAACGGATCACCTAATCCCGGTCAGAAGACCAGACCTTATAATAATCAACAACAAAAAAAAAAGAGAATTTGCAAAATTGTCGACTTTGCTGTCCCGGCGGACCACAAAGTAAATCTGAAGGAAAGTGAAAAGAAGGATAAGTACATCGACCTTGCTAGAGAATTAAAAAAACTGTGGAACATGAAAGTGACGATTGTGCCAATTGTGATTGGTGCTTTTGGCACAATAACTAAAAGATTATTAAAAGGCCTGGAGGACTTGGAAGTTGTCGGACGGGTAGAGATTATACAAATGACAGCATTGCTGAGAACGGCCAAAATACTGAGAAGAGTCCTGGAGACTTGAGGAGACTTGCTGTCACTCAAACTCCAGTGAAAAACCATCAGGTAACACTGATGTGAAAAACCCTCAAGGAGTAAATAATAACAGTAGGACAAAAAACTAAAAAAATTAGAAACTAGAAATGGGAAGAAAAACAAGTATACGAATAATTTAAGGAGAGTATTGACTATGTGGTGATAGAGGTGAAACAGTTTATCACATGAGTGATTGCAGCAAACTTGCACAGAGGGAGTACAAAAACAGACACGACTAGGTAAGCGACTGTGAACTGCGCAATAAACTGAAATTTCACCATACTAACACACAGATTCTGTCCTTGAAAATGATACACAAAATATCATTTTTATTGTCTCAGTAATAAATCATTATCATATTAATAGATTGCATCGATTTCGAGACGGTTTCGAATAATTCTGTCGCCAAATAAGTAGTGTTGCAAAATATTTGTCCTCCCTAGTCCAAGGCATTGTGATCGAGGATTAATAGTTGCAATAGTATACTATTTTCAAATCTGAAACAAAAAAGAAAACAACATTATTATTAGTAGAGTTATTAGCTGTCACATGGATCCCATATAAACGGATCAATCAAGGTCTAATCAGACCTTGTTAGAAGAAAATAACTTGTCATATCGTCGAATTTATCATGCCAGCCGACCACAGAGTGAAAGTGAAAAAAAGAGAAAAGCTCGTCAAAAATATGGACCTTGCCAGAGAATTAAAAAAACATGTGGAACATGAAGGTGATGCTGATGACTGTTGTAGTTGGTGTCCTTGAAAACTTTATCCAGTGATATTATCGTGATTTCTGTATCTGTTGCAGTTTCTCAAGTACATTTTGATTTTTGATTGATATCAGATATTAAGAAAGCTTTGATATCAATGAAAATGAGCCTTTTTTTTAAATTTTTTTAAGGACTTCTTAAAAAGCACTGTTAGAATCTTGTGTTTACTAACATTCAAGTGCTCGTCAGATTTTCTGCACAGATTGTATTTTAAAACGTGTGATTAAAAGACAAAAGTAGTTAAAAAAATCACTGAACTTTAAATAAGTAAAAGATAAATTTAAAAAAAAAACAGACAAAAAGAGAAGCTTCTGCAAGGAAATGACGTAAACATTCTTTAGAAAATAAATTGCAAGAGAACAAGGTTGGTAGATTGCATCCATTTCACAATTGTTTGATTACAGGTCTTAGAGTCATAAGAATTCTTTGGTTTGGTAAATCGAGAATTTCATTAGATTTTCATGTAAAAAAACAAAACAAAAAAAAAAAAACAACAACAACAACAAAAAACGAAAACAAAAAAAAGTCAATTTAAGAGATGAATGGAAGTTTTCAATCAGGAAAACCGTGAAAGAGTTGCAAGAAAAGGGAAAATTAAATATAGAAATAAGAGGGACATTGAAGCCACAACCTAGAATCTCTAATCATTCAACTTCCTGCTCCCTTTCTGTCTTCCAGATTTCCTCATTCAAATTAATACTTTCACTATAACATTTGTTGTAACAAACTGATTGTGATAAAAAATTTCTGGTTATACTTGGATAGAATTCTTCGTACATAACACAACTTTGCGCCAAGCATTGCAGGTGGCTTGGTCGCTTCGTGACATGCACACTACGTTCATAAATTTTTGGCTCCTTTGCGAAGTGCTCTAAACCCTTGCAATCTCACTCTACGTTGTCTCCTCACAAAATGTTGAAAGGCTTTTCTAGTATTATCTTTAGACTAAAAAAATAATACAATATATTTTTCCTGCAATCTAATAACTTTTCACATCACTCTTTGCCTTTTAGCTTTTTATTTTTTCTTTATGTATCTAATGTAGATGACTTATTCATTAAAAGAAAAAAGTCACAAAATTTCACCTGAAATATGGTACAATGTGTAAATTGTCGTCATTTTGAACTACTAATCTCGCGCATGCGTTTTATTAGTTTCAGATTTTGTCTAATGTGCGACAAACTAGACAGTTGAGCGCTGTCTGTGAAGAAGGCTGCACCGAGATGCAATTAACTCTTCAAGAAATTTGAAAACAGCATGCTGTACCGAGTAGTATTCACGCTGGAACCTCAGTCGGAAGATTCTAGAAGCTTGGGTGTTAATCTCTAGGAAGATTCACATTCATATTGATGAAAATCTAACAACCGGTCCTCATTCTGGTGTTTGAGGTGGTCACTAACGATGGCAATCTTAAGTCTCCTTTTATATTCCCACTTGATCTCAGACTCAATACGGAGGCCTACATCAATTGCCAAGAGAGGATAGTGCTGACCTAGATCGACAGGGTGGCTGCTGTAAGACCCTACGTCTAGCAAATGGACTCTGCACCATGCCACACAAGCAGGAGAACCCAGTGTTGGCAGTCAGGAAATTTCTGCGATCACATTATCCCAAACATCGTGTTACTGTACTCTGCAGATTGCAATTACCTTGATTATTATATTTTAGGCATGGTTGAGCGAGAGACCAACAAAACTCTGTGCAACACCAAAGAGGAATTGAAGGCAAGGATAACGACTGCATTTGCCTATTTAAACAAAGAGAACGCCGGAAAGGCTTGCAGAAGATTTTGAAGTCATCTGGTAGCCGTGGTTGAAGCTACTGGCGACCTTAAAAAATTATTCTAATCTATGGAATTTCAAAATATTTTCATGTGATTTCAGTGAATATATCTTATAAAGTAAGATATTAATGTTATTTTCATTTTTTTTATCCCTCGCTCCCTGTAGATATGAGCAATATAGTGCGCGAATGTCAACTTATAATATCTGTTTTTGTTAGTATTACTTAGAATAACAAATGTTTTAGCAAGCTCGACTAGCAAACCTACACGAGTGAGTTCGAGTCTCATTGGGTGCCCCTTTCATATGGCCTTGAGCCACATCTGAGCAAAAAGCTTAGTAAATTTCCTTAGAATAACAAATGTAGTGCTGTGATGTTTTATTATGCAATTCGTATATTTAATATCAATTATAAATTTGCGTAATATAAAGTACAACATTTTAAGCGAGTGCGCTGAAAATATTGCTAAAATAAAGTGGTCGGGGCAACGAATTGATTGATACTTTTAAAAAATCGAATAAACGAATAGAGACAAATAGACAAAGATAAGTTATCATGAATTGCATAGTAAATCATACACACACACACATACACACACACACACACACACCAAATCCTACGGAGAAGAAGAAGAAGAAGAGAGAGAGAGAGGCACGACGATAGGGGTCACTGAGAGAAAGAGATAGAAAGTGGGAGAGAAAGATTATAAGAACTGTAAGGGAAAAACGAATTGGAAGGTGAACGGAAGATAATCCCTAAATCAAAGCCGTAGTAGCAGCAAGCAAGCGCCCAAAATTAAAGCAGCAGCAATCAACCTGACAGGCAGTGATTGGCTAAAACGAGAAGTCGTTAAAGTGGGTACAGAATAGAAAACAGGGGAAGAAAGTCAGTCCCAGACCGACCACGATGATGTGAAGACGTACCGAAACGTCGGCATCCATTTAGGGTGAGCTCCGCAAAAGAGCCAGCCAATCTCAGCGCGCACTAAATAAGGCTGCTGTGGAGAAACCTAAATGCAGAAGAATGAATAAACCACTGGGGTTCCCTTTGAAAATGCGAGGAAGGAAAAACAACGGATATGAGCACCAAGGGCAACTAAAGTAAAGAAAGCCGAACTGTCTCACTGAAACAGATAATTTTCACGTGTTGAATATATCTCTCCTGAACTGTCATATTCAGATTAGTGGTTTACACATATCATTCCACTGGTTAGTACATTTGTCCATAAATTGTTGCATGCACCATTCCATACAAAAGAAACTTTCTATTCGATAGGATATTCCTCTTTTCGTGTTGCTATTTGTATTTGTTTTCTTCTTGTTCTGGTTCCTCTAGTAAATTTGGATCGAGTTCATCTTCTTCATTCCTCAAAGACCGGAGCTTGATATTTGCCTTCTGTATTTCTTTTTCTTTCGTATGTATGTGCGACTGGATCTCTGAGAGAATATATTCGACGTTTTATTGTTAGCACGTGGTACTCCTAAAAAATGTTTGTTTTTCCAACGCCTAAAAAATTCTCGGACCTTGTAACACAACAAATATCTGGCAATACTGGAATTGAGTCCTGAGGTAGAACAAACCCCAAAGATTCAAAACTAAGCAGTTGTCATGCAAGAAGGGAAGATAAGTTTGAAGGTTAAGGGGTTGGTGAATTTTCTCCTAAGACGATCCTTATCATCATTAATGTTGCAGCAGCATCTATTATGTGAGAGTCACAAGACCGCGGAGATAACAGCTGTCGGTGTCAACACCATAGAAGCCAACTTGTCTTTTTTCGCTATAAATTACAATTTTTTTTTACTTTATGTCCGACTCCGTAGAAAAGGGCCAATCAAAAAATTCTATCTACAACTTAATTTCATCATACCGGCACTTTTCAAACGTTCTTAATGGCTTTGGGATTGGCATGAAACCATATCTTCCTTCTTCAGCAAACTAAATAGTTGGAGAGGCAGGACCCTCAAGACTTGTTAGGGCAACCAGTCAAGAAAGAGAAATTCTAAATTTAAACCAGCTATACTCCGCTTAAAAATTGACATTCTATTGGAGGGGTTTGAGTTTGAGGGGTTCAGTAAATAATACCTACACAATGATAACTGCAACACAGGTTGCATAATATATCACGTGTTGAGTATCATTTCATTTTAATTACTTCCAGGTTTACTCAACTCTGAGAGCAGTAGTACCTGTTTGGGTCAAATCTATAGGTCAAATAGATCTGTTTGAAAATGATTTGTATTAAATAGGAATTCTGAAACCATTCGATAGAACACTTGAAACCGGCTCATTGGCCCAGTGGGTAGTGTCTTCGCCAATGGCTGAGGAGTACTTTATGTCGCTTTGTTTAAAGCTCAGTATTATTATGGTGCGGATCAAGGGTAAAGTAGGGCAATCCAGTGAAGGAGTAGCGCCTCCTACAATTCAGTGTAGTAGCTATTGAAAAAAGAGCCTAAGGGTCGCCGTCGACTATGGTCACCAACTTACCTTTTTTTTTACCTGAAACCATACAAATATGTAGACATTACTTGTATTAGATAAGAACACTTTAAACCATACAAATGTGTGCAAATTACTTGTATTAGATAGAAATACTTGAACCCAATCAATATTCGAAATTCTATATATCAAGTATTCTTATCTAATTTGATATTAATCATTTGTTTGCACACAGATGAATAGTTTAACGTATTGCTAATAAACACTTGGTTTGTTAGTTGTTTGGGTTTTATGGCATATCAACCCTTGTTGGTCATTCAACGCCAAATTCTGTCTATATATACATACATATTCAACCAAAGATTTCAAAACGAATATTAAGGTAGGTAGACTTTTCTATTAGCAGGATTTCATTAGTTTGCACAAGATTAACCAGTTTTAAGTTGTCATATTTTTTGGTACAACTCTGTCTCTTTCAAGAAGGACAGAATGTTATCTATTTTAACGTTCTCGAACAGATCGGTTAAGTTATTTACTTTGAAAAATCGCTTTCTGATATCAGCGAAAATTCTGCATTCTATAAGAATGTGTTTAACCGTGCAAGTTGTCTGGCAAGTTAAACACTGTGGTAGTGGTTCCTGTTTCAAAATGAAAGAATAAGTAAGCCTTGTATGGCCAATTCGCAATCGGGATATAACAACTTATTCTCTTCTTGATTTTCTCGATGCTGGTCTCCACTCTCCCAAGATGGGCTGAATTTGGAGTTTATTGTGGATGTTATTGCTCCATTGTTGTTGCCATTTTGTGTGAAGGAATTTATTAATTGTTGGTTTCAGGTCAGTATATAGGATCCTGGATTTATCGGGTGTTAGATCTAAGGCCGATTTGGCTGCCGAGTCTGCTCTTTCATTTCCTCTCACTCTAATGCGGCTTGGGGTCCAGCATATAATTATTTCTTTTCTATTTGACATTGAGTCTAATCTACTCAACAGTTTGATGATAAGAGGGTTCTGAATTTTTTTTATTTCTCAATGATAGCAAGACAGAGAGTCATAATAAACACTGATAAACACTAATAATATATTAAATATTAATCATTTGTTTGCATAGCGCTAAATGATTTCAAGCTTTACAATTCAACATTAGTAATTCAATTAATCAAATATTTCTATCTAAATTAATATTAATCATTTGTTTGCATACAGTTAAATCAAGTATTGCTATTTAATATTAGTATTTTCATTTTATATTAATCATTTGCTTGCACACAGTTAAATAGTTTCAGTTCTATTATTAGTTCTATTGAATAGTTGTATTTAACACATAGATGGGAACCTAAAAAGTACTTCCACTCCGGGTCAGAGTGCATCTGGGAGTAATGACAATGTAGGAGTACTCCACATTTCCGAAAACCCCAGGCTTGGGGCCTCATTACCATATGCATTTGAGTGTCATATCAGGACACTCATTGGGAGGGGGATCTGACCCTTCTGAAGAGTTACAGTTGGCGTATTCTATTCACTGAGATTTTAAAAATTGTTGACACTGTGTATTTTATCTAACTTGCTTGGCACTTTAATAAATCTCTCGTGCGTCCAGACTATCGAGCCCAAGAAAATCCAGAGAGGATGTATCGACTATTTGAAGAGGGTGAGTTTATTTTGAGGCGTGTGAAGGAGCAAGAAATTGATGGCTGGCGTTTTTGCTAGGTCATCTTGGGCATGTTCATTTACAATTGCTCTGGCACAAATCAATGTAGAAATAACGGGAATAAATATCCGATTGTTATTCTGATGCAACGAAATTGGTTCATTTGCCTCAGGTCACGACTCGGACAAATTTACGACTGCACGTTCTTACAGTTGTCATCAACATTTGATCAAATGTAATGAACAATCTCTAGGTATTTCATTACCACTTCGTTGAGATTTAATGGCCTCAAATTTGGTCTCGTGGACCTATTTGGCCCGGTCGGCTGGGGCTGTTGAATACACCGACTGCATCTCTGCAAAGGGGTAACACTCTCCCCCCAACCAAGGAGTGTCCTGTGTGTGACACTAATGAGGCTCCAAGCCTGGCGCGTCAGTAATGCTGGAGCTTTGGGTAATGCGGAGTACTTCTTCATTACCATCACTCGCAGGTCCATTCTGACCCAGAGGGGTAGCCCTTGATAGGGCCCTATTAATGGATCAAATAGAAATAAACTGTGTACTTATGCTAAACTGAATTATAAGAAATAGAACTGTTTTTATTTTCAACTGTTTGTAAACAAAAAAAATTGTACTCATGCAAAACTAAATTGTTTGAAATAGAACTGTTAATTTGTATAAAAACGGATTTGGCATTAAATAACCTACAATGGTTGATATGCGATAAAACAGAACCAAACCAAACGAAACCAAACCCTGTGGATGTTTTACTATTAGTTGTGAGTTGTGAGTGCAATCCTGACTTATACTTGCGACTTAAACGATGTTTAATTTTGAGCCGAATAACAGAATATTTTAGTGAGTGCCCTATATTCCAAGCTTAATGTCAAAATAAGCTAAACATAAAAATTACTATTCCACGAGGGGGTGTCCTCGCGGTGTAGTGGTTAAAGCAATAGACTGCGGAATCGTAGTACGCGAGTTCGTACTCCAGTCGCGCTATTACATTTACTTTCGGGCAAATACCCTAGGGAAAGGTATGAACCCCCTAATCCTCCCAGCTATGGGTTAAATAGTACCACTACTGTTCTTCTATGAGAATGGATTTGGCATTAAATAACCCACAAAGGTTGATATGCCATTAAACAAAGAAACCAAACCTACTATGCCACCACAAGTGGTGCACTTGTTAACGACCTATTCTTGGATAATATTTTTTATGAGTTAGATCCTCACAGAGTGGGCTATATTTCTGTCCTTGTGCTAAGATAAGTTGACTTTAATATATTACTCGGACGTGCCGCGTATTAAAGAATACTCAAAATCATAAAATTTGGAAAAATCATTTGTATTTGAAAGACATGTTTGATATACTGTTACGTATTGACCTTTGACCGAGCCGTTAATCAGAGATGCCCCAGTGTAAATAAGCGGAAGAATATCACGTGATCAAAGCGGAAGCAAGTGGGCGTTATAAAATAATATATGCAGATGCCCAAGGCAGTTGAGTCAGTTGCAGTTGGAGACAGTGAAGGACAGAGTCAAAGCCAGTTGCAGTCAGAGAGAGCGCCCTCAGGAGTGGGGTTGCTCTCAGCGGCCTCCGGTCGAACAACCCTAGCCGAGAAGCAGAAAAAAAGTGCTAAGTGGGTCTTGAAGATAATACAGCGTGCTATGGTCAAGAGAAGAAGTTATGAGTCAATAAGGCAATCTAAGTCTGTCTCTGTCTCCCCCCGCGTCCCTCTGTCTCTCACCCCACAGTAGCTTCTACCCCTTTCGAAAGAATAAAAAGACAATACATTTCTAAAAAGAAGTGTTGTTCTTTCTTCCCTCATCATGCTATACAACAATATAGCCATAAATCATTTTTATTACGAATAGTTCCTCATCTTTAAGTCATGTTGCAAGCACGAATTTCCCGCTTTGCCCAGTCGGCTGGTTGGGCTGTAGAATACACCGACTGCATCTTTTCAAAGGAGTAAGACTCCTCAATTAGTGTCCTACGTATGACACGAAACAATCTGATGATAAGGTTCCACTAATGCTGGAACTTTGAGAAATGTAGAGCACCATCGCTCCTGAGCCCACTCTGGCTTGGAGTGGCAGCATCTTAAAAGTCCTATCTATGGCTCAATTAGAACTGTTTGTCATATAAACTGAGTGCAAACAAATGACATGCTAAATTGAATTGATAGAAACATAACTGTTTGATCATTTAATTGTGAGTAAACAAATGATTGAAGCTAAATGAAATTGTTAGTTAAACATACCGATATTTGTAAGCATTTACCTTTGTTGACTTATGCTAAATTGAATTGTTAGAAATAGAACTGTTTGATCTTCTATCTATGTGCGCCTGCAAAATAGGTTTACAAATTATATATATCTAATATACATGTAAAATAAGATTTGGTATTAAATAACTAACAATGGTTGATATACCATAAAATCCAACCCAACCCAACCCAACCCAACCCAACAGATTCCCTTGACTCTCACTCTCCCCTTCACCATCCGTCGCTATCATCCATCGCTCTTTGTTAGTCCTCTAGCCGGCCTCCAGTGTCCGTAAAGATCTGATGAATATAAATCTCTGCTAATCGGGCAACGCTAGTGCGTCCATGTATGGGGGTCCATAGAAGAAATTCACTTCTGAGTTCGTCCCCCCTTCTCTGTAAGTACTCAGCATGTTTTGCTTGTCTTACTTGGTTGATTCGGGAGAAGGGAGGCAGGAAACCTAGCTGCGACTATTTTGTGAGGTGCTGCTTCCAAGATTTGTTCAACACAGCATGCGTCATCCTTTTGTAGTTCCCATCTAGCTTTTTCTCCAACCGTTTTATCAAAATCCCGGTAGTGCAGCCATGCAATAGTACCGGCACGGCTATAACTTGAGTTTCTTGGTCTGTAGAATACGCTCAATCCCCCTCTCTAATCAGTGCTCTGGGTATGGCGCAAAGTACTCTGACCTGGAGTGGGAGAAATTAAAAAGCTCCCATCTATGGGTCAAATAAAAGTGTAACCATTTGTGTGCAAACAAATGATTAATATGAAATAGAATCATTAGTGTTAGATAGCAATACTTGAAGCTATTTAAATGTGTGCAAACAAATGAGTTCTAACTTGTTTAAAAATATTACCTATCTCATTTATTATACTTGAAACCATTATAACACTGAATAAACAAATGATTGATATTAAATTGAATAATTGGTATTCGATAGCAATGCTCGAAACCATTTAACTGTTTGCAAATAAATGAATAATGTTGACTGTAATTACTAGTGTTGAATAGCAATACTTGAAACCATTTATGTGTGCAACCAAATGAGATCTTATTTGTTTAAAAATAATGCTACTTCCTGACTCTTCGCATACAAATAACACACACACACACACACACACACACACACACACACACACACACACACACACACACACACACACACACACACATATATATATATATATATATATATATTTGAATATTTATGGACAATATATATATATATATATATATATATATAGAGAGAGAGAGAGAGTGAGAGGGGGGAACAAAGAACTATAAACAAGATTTAGCATTAGATAACCTACGAGCATTGCTATACCATAAAACACTAGCAACTAACTTCTTTGTCTTCTTCTTCTTCTTCTTCTTCTTCTTCTTCTTCTTCTTCTTCTTCTTTCATCCTGAAGATCTCCTTAAAGACCTTAATCTTCACCTGAAATTCTCAAGAATCATTGGAAGAGCTCAATACATAGTTCTGTTGACTGACCACCTGTTACCAAACCAAAATGGGACCAGATTTACTTTCCCAGCTCGCTATAAAATCTGGATTACATTAATCCTTATAAGATGGATTTCCTTTTTCCCTGGCCACACTACACTGCCCACCAAGAGATTTTCATGAAATATATGATAAAAAGTCGGTTTTGTTTTATATATGAAGTCTATTTGGATTTCTGGTTATTAAAAAGCAGATATGGCCAACAGTAAAAGCTTCTTGTGACGTGTCCATTTTTTATTGTACAATTTTTATTAAGATATTTTCATGAATTTATTTTTTCTTTGTGCTTGAAGTCCTTTCAAATAAGTCTATCCCAAGTTCGATACCAGTTTAAGAATAACAATAATTTTCTTATGCTCTGATATGAAATAAAATATAGTTAGTGACCGTTGAAGAGGGTGACAAGAAAACTCCCGTTTTAATGGCTACTACACGGAAGTGTAGGGGAGGGCATTACTTCTTTACCTGGATTGCTCCACTTTACTCTTGGTACGTACCTTATAATGCCTATATATATATATATATATATATATATATATATATATATATATATATATATATATATATATATATATATATACGTGAACTGCACGAGAATGCTACGAGTTATATTGAACAAATCCTGTAAGCAACACTCCACAAAATAAGTGCTGCATGGTCACTTACCTTCTAGCTCAAAAACCATCCGAGTAAGACGAACGAGACTAGAGAAGCAAAGAGGAAATCATAATTGATGTTCTATGGACCACTACATATGGACGTGCCAGTGTTGGTCGACCAGTAAGAACATACCTACAACAGCTCTGCGCGAACACAGGATGCAGTATAGAAGACCTGCCGAGACAGATGAGCGATAGAGAGGGATGGGGAGAGAGAGAGAGAGAGAGAGAGAGAGAGAGAGAGAGAGTCAGGGAAATCCGTGCTAGCAGCGTGACTTGATGATGATAATGAAAATGATATATATTGTTATATATACGTAACCGTTAGACAACACGAACCTTCTTATATTGGGGGTGTCCTCGTGGTATAATGGTTAAAGCGATGGACTGCGGAATCGTAGTAAAGCGAGTTCGTACTCCAGTCGCGCTATTACGTTTACTTTCGGGTAAATACCCTTGGGAAAGGTATGAACCCCCTTATCATCCCAGCTATGGGTTAAATAGTATCACTACTGTTCTAGGAGAAAAGATTTGGCATTAAATAACCTACAAAAGTTGATATGCCATTAAACAAAGAAACCATGAAATCAACTTTCTTATATTTGATGCATAAGTGTATGTATTATTTTGACGTTGATAACCTTGGGAAATTCGACAGAGCGTAGAGTAAAAGAAGAAACAAAAAAAAAAAAATTGAATAAACTAAGAAAAAAAATCAATAAGATGCGACAAACACAATTTTGACGCAAAGACAAATTTAATTTCGACAAAGAAATACATAAAAAAAACCTCTAAGAATAAACAAAATGGTTTGTTTTTGTTAATTCATTCACAATCTAGATTTTCATATCGAAGATTAATTTTTTTTGCGGCCATATTGTGTCAGTTTGATTTCTCTTCTTCTTCTTCTTCTTCTTCTTCTTCTTCTTCTTCTTCTTTAATCTTGATTTTGATTTTGTACATCTGTTTTCACACATTTTCGACCTTGTAAGTGATTTATGTTCAACACGAAGCGACTTCAAAATTGCTAAAGGTCTCGTGTTACAATTCTTAATCGGCTTATGATTTTTTCACGGCTTTGAAAGTTTCGCCTCTATTTCCACACTTATTCGTCTCGTCTTTCGTTTTATTCCCTGCCGAATGCAAAGATGAATCGCTCTAACAATTTTTCCAGAAAGATGATCAATCGATCTGTTGAAAAGCAGATTACATGCGTTAAGAAGAGGATATTTCAAAGCACTTGAGATTTCAGTAACCGATATAATGTCTCTTTGCCGAACATTTTAAAATAAAACTAGACGATCAGAGAATTTGTTGGGTTCTCCTTGTAATGATGATTTCATGATTTTCGAACTGGGTTGCCAAACTTTTAAAACATGCTGCATAATCAACATTCGTTTTTATAGGATCAAAAAAGTGGAGGCATTCGGTGGCCCCATGTGCTCTTATTCATAATGGTCTTTGCCGTCGAGTAATTCGTTTATCACGAACTGTTTTTTAACGTGATTTTCTTAATTTTCCAGGGATTCATTAATTTTTTTTCACGTGTAACTTTACAATTTTCTTGATATCATTTCTTCAAGGAAAATATTTTTGAGAATTTTTTTCAATCTTTTAAAGAATAGTATGAAAAATGTTTGGAATATGAATTTGGGAGTTGATAGATTGATTGATTGATCAATTGATTGATTATAAAGGCATGTCAACCAGTCTAGGATTATTTTATGCCTAAAGCCTAGGGAATCAGATTCATTGTACGTTTATGTTTGCATTTTTGTGTTGTTTCTTTCGAGTTTTTTGTACATAGTTGTCTGCTTTCAAGTATTCTTATCAAATATTAATAACTATATGGTCGTATATTTAATAATAGTCATTTGTTTGCACACAGTTTCATGTAGATTTACACACCAAATGGACGGTTGTAACATTACACGGTACAAATAGAAGCTTGCAACGCGAGGATGTTCAAATGGAAGTTTTGCTGATAAGGTCTCAATAGATTTTGTACAACTACTAATACTACTAATACTAATAGACATTCATATCGCCACTTATCGAACGGGATTATTCATGCAGCGCTAATTCTTTAGTGTCGGTCGGACCTCGTGATAACCTCACCGTAAAAAAAGTGACGAACACACAAAAAAACACTTTTGGTTCGCCAGTACAAAAGTTTACTCGCTACAACATTTTTTAGTTGTCGTAGGGAAGAGAGAAACAGCGTATGAAAAATGAGTCGACCACGTTAGTGAGATAAAGAGAAATAAAATGTCATGAGGAGAAATAGGGCTGACACAGACTTGAAATATCTTTCACGTTTTTTATTAGTTTTAAGTGGACTTGTTCACTCGCTGGTTTTGTCTTCACAGTTTCGTATCTGGTGTGAGACCCCTTTTTGGAGCTCACCCCAAAATGGGGGCTGCAATTTTCGCCTTTCTTCACATCATAATGTCTGGTGTCCAACTGATTATCTTTACCTCGTCGCGTCCGGCCGCCAACTAACTCTTTTTCTGTTTTCTATCCCTCGCCTACTCTTGACAACTTTCCCGTTTGAGTCTCCTTCAGCCACTCAGAACTCGAGGCCGATTTGCTGCTGATAGGTTTTTATTCTTAACTTTGGCGTCCTCATTATTTTACATATATGGGTTTGTTATATCGTCATCTACAGCATCATAACGAGACAATAATAAAGACGCAGGAAGTCTTCTTTAACAAAATATTTACCTCTCACTTTATTGCAAGGGTTCGAAAAGGGTTACTCAAGGTTTGCGTGTGAGAGGGAGCTGGAGACCGAATAGAACTGAAATATTTTGACCCCCACTCTTATGGCCGTCAACGTTGTGTCTTTCTCATTCTTCTGGTGCTCAACCGAAGGCCCAGGGACCAACTCTGCTGGGTGATGGCTTTCTTTACTGCATCTTATCAGCATCTTCTCTGGTCTCCAAACTCCATCGGGGTTCCCGAGGGCCCCTTCGGCCAGGTGTGGCTTTCCTTACCACATCTCGTCTACCTCCGGCTCCAAAGCTACTGGAACTGGAACTCAAACTGGAACTCAACTGATTTATATAATAGTTCCACGCCCACTCGATCGCCCACTCGATCTTTGAAATCGCATGATGGATAGTCATCCAGAGGAAATAACTGTTATGCAGTTCACAGGTCACTCTCTTCCGGTGTGTCAGTCTATGAGTGTACCATGGGAATTTTTTTTACCTCGTCCCATTTCATCAGCCAATTTCCGCCCACGCGATTTCCTCTCATAACTGCCATGTGTCACTTCCTTTCAGTGCATCACCTTGGAATGGCATTTTTGGCCGGCCGGGTCAAAAGACAAAATACAACAGTTTCAAGTATTTCTAATACTAATAAACAATATGATATAAAATAATCATTCAATTTAATGGTTATTTGTTTACTTACGGTTTGATGGTTTCAACTCATAATTATCCTTAGTAGACAAATTCCCCTACCTAGGAAGCAGCGTCTCATCAACCGAAAAAGACATCGACACGAGGCTAACGAAGGCATGGACAGCTATCTATAGGCTCTCGATCACATAGAAATCAGACCTGACTGATAAAATGAAACGCAGTTTCTTCCAGGCAGCGGTCGTATCGATACTGCTATATGGACGCACTACTTGGACGCTAACTAAACGACTGAAGAAGAAGATAGACAGCAATTACACAAGAATGCTGCGAGCAAAATTTAACAAGTCCTGGCGGCAACACCCCACAAGGCACCAACTATACGGCCATCTGCCTCCCATCACGAAAACTATCCAAGTCAGACGAACCAGACACGCAGTTCACTGCTGGAGAAGCAAGGACGAACTCATAAGTGAGGTACTCCTATGGACCCCCGCATATGGCCAAGCAAAACAGGACGACCAGCTTGAACATACATACAGCAGCTATGTGAGGATATGGGATGTAGCCCTGAAGACCTGCCAGAGGCGATGAATGATAGGAAGAAGTAGCGAGAGAGGGTCAGGGATATCCGTGCTAGCGGCACGACATGATGATGATGAAACAATTATCATCATCGAGTTGCGCTGACAGCACCGATTTCCCTCATTCTCTCTCCCCATCTGTCTCTATCATCCATCGGCCTCGGCAGTTCTTCCAAACTACATCCTGTTTCCGCAGAGATGTAAATAAGTTCTTGCTGGTTGGCTAACATTGGAATATCAATGAGTAGGAGTCATTGAAGAATGGTACTCAGAAGTTCGACCTTGCTTCTCCAGCTTTGTCCTGTAGGACTTGTTCGTCTTACTTGGATGCTTTTCGAAATGGGAGGTAAGTGGCCGTGCAGCGGTTCTTTCGTGGGGTGTTGCTTCCAGGATTTGCTCAAAATAGCTCGTCAAACAATTATAGCTTCAAGTAACTATTATTGCTACAAATAATATACAGTTACATGGTATCAAATATTCCTATTTTGCATTGACCAATCAGCTGGAGCTGCAGAATACACCGACTGCATCTCTGCAGAGGGGTAACACTATGACACTAAACAACTGATGGCGAGGCCTCAGTAATGCTGGTGCTTTGGGAGAATGCGGAGTAACCCTTCCTTGCCATCGCTCCCAAGTCCACTCTGAACTTTTTCACATTTAAACTCTGTATTTCTGTTAAACTAAATTGTTTGCAATAGAACTGTTTTATGTATAAAATAGATTTGGTATTAACTAACCTACAATGGTTGATATGCCATAAAACCAAACCGAACCAAACTTTAATTGGAGTTATATGGGATTGAGTATTTCAATATGATACAAATAATTTTCAAACAGATCTATTTTACCCGTTGTTGGGATCCTAACAGGCACTATTACTGCAGGTCAAACAGCACTGATAATTAGAGGGTACTCCACATTCCCCAGATCTCTAGAACCAAAGCCTCATAATCAGATGCAGTTTTGTATGAAATCTATGACGCCTTCTTTTTGTAAGGGAGGTCTTACTCCTCTGTAGGGAATACAGTCAACATATTCTAAGTCCCGCCGACGGGGTGGGTGAACAAGAGAAGGTTGCTTCATAGTCATTCTGTTATGCTTAATATTTTTAAAAAAGTCATTGGAACTATTTATTTGGATTTGTTTTATTTCTTTGTGTTATGACATATTAACCTTCGTCGGTTATTTAATTCCTAAGGCACCCTTGTAAAAGAACAGCAATGATATTATATTTAACCCATCACTGGGGAATACGGGGATTCATACTTCTCCCATGAGTATTAGTCCGAAAATGAACGTAGTAGTACGACTGGAGTTCGAACTCGCTTACTAGGATTTCATAGACCTGTACGTTAGCTGCAACAACATTGAGATGCCCATCTCCACTTTTTATATGTTTAACCCTATAAGAAGCCCGGGATGAAATTCATTATTAATTTACCGGATATAGATATAGATAACCCTATACCAGACCTTATATAGATAACCCTATCACGTAAAAAAAAAGGTTTTATTCATATATTGTTACATTGTAGGCCCTTCGAAGTAATTAACTATCATAACCGGAAAACCCTTTTTGGGAGAGGATCTAACCCCTGTGTAGGGGATAGAGTCAGCGTATTCTAAGATTTGTCGAAAAGGCACAATTTATCAGACGTACAGGTCAAAGGTTGAAGGATTTATAGATCTACTTTTAAAGATTGTAGGGGAATCCCCGTGTCGTAGTGGCTAACGTAATGGACAGTTACATCGTAGTAAGCGAGTTCGAACTCCAGTCGAGCTATTACGTTCACTTTCGGACTAATACCCTTGGGAAAGGTATGAACGTCTTTATTCCATACCCCCACCGAGCTAGGGGTTAAATAATATCACGACTATCTTCTACAAGGTGGCTTTGGCATTAAATAACCCCCGAATGATTATATGCCATTAAATAAAGAAACTAAACTTAACCTTAAAAGACTATAAGTATTAATGAATATCTTTGAATGTATTACGTAATACCAGTTTACGTTTCTTTGTTTAATGGTATATAAACCTTCGTGGGTTATTTAATGCCAACGCCATCCATTTCGAAGAACAGCAATGATGCTATTTAACGCATAGCTAGGAGGATAAGGGGGTTCATGCCTTTCCCAAGGGTATTTTTTCCGAAAGTGAACGTAATAGAGTGACTAGAGTTCAAACTCTCTTACTACGATTCTGCAGTCCAGCGCTTTAACCATTACACCACGATGACGCCCTCCTTGCCAAATTTGATTTCTCTTGTTGGAAAAAAAAAGAAATTTATAAACGTGAATACATCACTTAACTTATTTTGATGGAGGCCAAATCTTGCTTATTATTCCTTGCTACAGGCTTTGAAGAAGCGATGTTTGGTTAAAGACATTATTCTTTCGATTATAAAAGCAATTACAGTCGTACGAATCACAAAGACATCATGAACAATGTGATGAAATTCCTTTGAACAGGAATTATGAAATTTTCCACTCAAGATTCCAAATTGAATAGCACTTCAGAAATATTTGATATTTCAAAGCGATCATTGCGAAAGAGAAAAAAAAATCACTTAATTCTTGGTCGATTAGCGTTTTACAGTTGGAATAACCCAATTTACTTCTGTAATTGTGATGTGACGCTCGTTTCTGATTTACATCTGTTTTCTCTTCCAGTTTGTCTTTTTTAATTTTTTTTTCCAAAGAATAATTACCTTCCCCTCTATTGGCAGACGTTGACCCCTTCCTACCCGATTTAAATCAATCAATTTTAACAATCGGGTTTGGAATTTCAGTTCAGCTGATTCCTTGCAATACTGATTCATCCATAAGAGGCGTGCTTAGCACAACGGTTATAGTTATAGGAAATGAATTGGTGATCCAAGTTCAAATCCTAGACGAGACTATACGCGTTTCAGTTCGCGGTATTGACCCTGGGAAATACCGGTATTTGGTTTGATTTGTTTTTTGTTTTATTTTATGGCATATCAACCTTCTTGGTTTATTCAATTCCGAAGACATCACTATAATAGGACAGCAGTGATACTATTTCACCCATAGCTAGGAGCATAAAGGTGTTCATATGTTTCCCCTAGGATTTCAGTAAACATAATAGCGCGACAGGAGTTCGAAATCACTTACTTCGAGGCAGGAATCCAGCTCTTTAGCCTCTACACGAAGAGAAATCCTCTCCACATTTGGTGCTTGGGAGAATATTAAGTTGTGTCCCCACACACTAAGGTCCAATATTAGCATAAGCGTATCTATTGATTCACTAACATTAAATGAACGGAAAGGAAAGACAAGAGAGAGAGAGAGAGAGAGAGAGAGAGAAAGAGAGATAATATATATATATATATATATATATATGTATATAAGCATATAAGACATTTAATGCATATATCTATGAAAATATCGCAAGCAAAACGCAAATGTGATGTGCCCCAACTGGTAAAATTGACACGTTGTTCCGTGATCAGGAGTGTGTAAAACGAGATAAAAAAAAAAAAAAATGAAAAGTCTTTCTTGACTCGAGCGTTCATACCAATGTAGGCTTATGTTCTAATTTCTAGTCGAGACAAAAATCCATCGCCGCGTTTGGAGACAAATTCATTCTTCAATTCGATGACCAGAGATACAAACATAGGTCCTATTCCTTTGAAGACAGGAAACAAAAAGAGGAAGATAAACGGTTTGCAGTTCTCCCATTACTTCGGACACGTGATCTCTGAAGCCACACCGAAAATCAAGGAAAGACAATTATGTTTTATCATCGTACAAAGGATGGATCCATCTGTTTCCTCCCAGCTATGGTTAAATAGTAGGATAGACTTGAATCTTTAACCTTGATTCGGCAACCAGTGCAGGAGAAGGAAAACTATGAATTCAAGCCAGCTTTACTCAACTTGAATATTGACCTTGTGTCACATTCTGTCCGTGAGAGAGGGGTTTGGTAAATGCATAAACATTTAAAAGATTTGGCAATGTGCGTAGTGTCACTGACAATTTTTTGTTTGTTTTTTCTTTTTTCTTTCGAATGAGGACCGGTATCAAGTTTTCTAAGGTAAGCACAGAAATTCACAAAATATTCAAATTTTTTTTTTAAATTCCCAAGATGAAATGACAGAAAATAAAAGTGACGACACACATCGACCTATTTGAAATTTCATCAAATTAATAGGATTCAAAGTGGAACTGACTGACTGAAATTACCTTAGAGAAAAAGTTGGTTGCACAAATACTCTGCTTTCAATGCATACAATCTCTGGTTAACTGAAAAAATAGTTTTCCTTAATGTCTGCAATTATCAACATATCTATCAAATTATCTTTTTCGATCTATAATATTTTTTATATGCTATGTACGTATCTACGTACGTCTGCATGTATGTATTTATATATGTATGTTTCCCATATTGTTCACCTCTCTCTCTTTCTCTCTCTCTCTCTCTCTCTCTCTCTCTATATATATATATATATATATATATATATATATATATATATATGTGTGTGTGTGTGTGTGTGTGTGTGTATACTTATTAGCTACCCTATTACTATATCATTGACTGCCCGAGAACAGTCATTATTATTAACTTTGACTATTCACTATTGTTTTTATAAAGAAAATTTACTTTGTATACTTATATACGTCTCAATTACATCTTGTCAATATATATATATATATATATATATATACCTTGAGAAAACAGGAGAAGTGACGTGAATACAAGATAAAAAAAACACCTGCTTCGTAAAGGAGGCGGTTTTCGTGATAGACTAATTGGCCTGGTAAAGCTAAGCGCAACTTACCTTATTCAGAACTCGCGTAGTTCTATCTGGTTTACGAACATGATGAGCCAAAAGTGGCACGCACATATGCGCGCGCGCACACACACACACATATATATATATTCATCCATATATCGTTAATATTGATATCATAGTTTACCTTATTTATCGGTATCATTGGTAGAGAGTATATATTCAAATTATGAGAGCGAAGACGTAGAAACTGACACTTTACAAGCACCGTTGGTTCTTTGTCTACACTGTCCTTATATATATATATATATATATATATATATATATATATATATATATATATATATATATATAATGTGTGTGTGTGTGTGTGTGTGTGTGTGTTTGTTTGAATATACAAATAAGATAAAAAGAAGGTATTCATGGGATGATTTTATTTATACTTAAAGTATTTGCCACGTTAGATATTTCAATTTCTAAATGAAACCATCATTAGGGCAATTTTAAAATCTTATATTGTATATTCTGAAACAATTTAAATTTTAAAATTAAATAAATGAAAAAAAATATGAGAAAACTCTTAGCTTTTTATAACCGTTAGTTGCGTTCTATTTCAAAACTATGTTCGAAATGTATTTTTAGTGATGCACGCCAATCTAAATTTTTCGTTTTGTCTTATATATATATATATATATATATATATATATATATATATATATATATATATATATATATATATAAGACAATACGAAAAATTTAGATATATCTATATTAATTGCTGTTTGTCCAACGTGAGAAAAGTGAATATCTTAAAATGAATCTCAATTCGGTATTTTAGGTTTTCATTATTTCATATGTTTGTGCTCTACACATGTTTCAGACTTCATGGCCATCTTCAAGAGATTATTAATGGCTTGGGTCGTTTTTATTTCTAGTATTTATATGGAAGATTGCTTTGATAGGGATGTGATTCTTTTTAGTTTGATGATTTGTGTCTATGAATGTCCTGTTGGACCAGACAATTAAATTCAACAGGACATTCACATACAAATTCTGAAATTTAAATAACTAGACCTATCAAAACAATCTCCACTATAAAAGCTAGAAACATAGCCGACCTTAATCATTCTTAATTTCCTGAAGAAGACCATCAAGTTTGAAACAAACATATGCGGAACACAATTATATGAAAGAATAAAAACCTAAGATACTAAAGTTAGATTCATTTGCAGGCTTACTTATTCTAATGTTCATATATATATATATATATATATATATATATATATATATATATATATATATATTATAACAGTGTTGGTTGTCACTAAATCACTTTGTGGGTTTGCGTTGAACCAAGTGCAATATAATATGAAGAGTGCTTAATATCTAGGATTGAGCTATTATATAATAATAATATTTTTTCGGTTTTCTTAACTGTCTGAAGATTGTTGTTTTGAAAAAAAAACTCTATGAAACCCAGGGATCGCAGTCTAAATTCCATTAATTAGATACATATATTTAACATATATTTATTCATTATATATATATATATATATATATATATATATATATATATATTGCTTATATAAACCAGAAATTAAAACCACATATTGCTATAAATAGCTTCGTACACAATATTCCGAAGAGTTCCAAGTATAAATAAGAGAGAGAGGTACATGAAACAAACAAAACAAAGTAAAACAAAACAAAACAAAAACAAAAACAAAAAATATAAAACAGAATTGGATTTAAAGTAGAGAATAATTAAAAATTCATATATAGATTATATTGAACCCTCTCTCTCTTTCTCTTTCTCTTTTTTTTTCTATCTTTTTCCTCCTCTTTTTTTCTATGTTTTTATCTCTTTTTCTCTCTTTCTCTTTAGATACCAAAACCTTTTACCACAAAATTCTGCTGATCCTCTAAATAGCAATTGTTTTGTTCACTCAACTAAGTAAATGACTGTTTTGTTTCAATTCATTCTTTATCAATGAAAATACTTGATGAAGCGATCAATATCGATCCGGATCTTCAATAACGCGTGTTAAATAACAAGAAATTTAAGTAGATTTCCTATTGCAGCCAATTAAATTTGCATAACATTTGCTTTAATTGTATTTCATTATTTCTTTGTCAATTAAATTGCGAATAATTATTTTTGCATACAAAAGAACGTTGCTCAAATTTTTTTTTGTTTTCCTAAAATGGAAAAGAACGAGCTGAACATCTGCAAAATGCAAAAAATATGAGGGATGTTGAAAAATTCTAGGCACAACCATGAAAAAAGATGTTGAATTGTTTAGAAGTGTTACATTCCTCTGTCTAGTCTTGGCTGTTTGCGCATTCCTTCTGAGGCAGAAAGAGCCCCTATCTAGGCATTACATTTTAAATTTGCGTATGGTTGCATTCCTTGCTTGAAAAAAAAAAAGAAAAGAAAAAAGAACAATAACAATCCCCACCCCTAAAAAAACCCCAAATCACTTAAACTAACCAAAGATAAGCAAATACAAAGTCAGTCGAGAAAGGGGCTATTTAGTGAGTATACATAATCCAGATATTAAATCAACCAAAATTGTTCCATCAATAAAGAGAAGGGGAAGTAGAACTTTAATGTGGACCACAGTACCTCTATAATGATTGGAGATTGCATATTGGCTTAGTTCATTGTTTATATTAGTGGACGGTCACTGTATTAAATGAAATGAGATAATGATAGAGTTATGTCAATGAGTAGACATAGGTAGAACTTTCAAAGGTGTCTTGCATTGAATATAAAGAAGGAAGAGGTCAAATCAATCATATTTGATTCGTACTGCTACAATGTCACAATCTCGTGTTATATTTCTTTTACAAGAGGTAGACAGAGCTTTAAAAGCTACTTTATAGCGTGAAGCCAAAGTCAAGAAGTTAATTCAATCAAAATTTATCGTAAAGCTATAATTTTCAAACCGTGTTAAATTCCTCTTACTTGAGGTTAGCAGATTTGGGAAAGTTGCCATTTATTGCCTATTCATATTCCACGGTATAAATCAAAATTGATTATGTCAAGGTGTGATCTAAAACCTGGTGAGGCGTCCGTAGTATAATGGGTATCGTCGTAGGAAAGGGACTCGGCAAACCTGA
This sequence comes from Sepioteuthis lessoniana, assembly GCA_963585895.1. Lineage (NCBI taxonomy): Eukaryota > Metazoa > Mollusca > Cephalopoda > Myopsida > Loliginidae > Sepioteuthis > Sepioteuthis lessoniana. The sequence continues at coordinate 77,481,339 of OY757920.1, read as the reverse complement.
GTTCAAACCTTTACTCTGGCTGTTTGCCTTTTTTACATAGCGCTAGTACTCATAGGAAAGCCATGAATCCAATTATGATCCCTTTAACTATGGATAAATAGCTGGTCTGACTAGGCCCTTTAATCTTGGTTGGATAACCGATCTAGGAGAAGGAAAAATGAATTGATTTCGTGTCACTTTATGCTCGTGCGGAGAAGTTGGTAAATATGATATAATATCTTGCATCATATTCCCTCTTATTAGAGATAGATATAGGGTGAGTCAAAAGTTTTGCAATGTTTCAGCAATGTGAGGCAAAATTTGGCAGCTCATGATGCTTTTACTGAGGTAGTGAAGCTGACAAACCTGATTGAACTTTCCTATTTATTTATGTATATTAAATATAAATGATTTGATTGGGTTGGGTTTTATGGAATATTAATTATTGTAGGTTGTTTAATACCAAATCCGGTCTATACGTATAAATATATGTAAAATATATGATTTGTAAACATATTTTGTTGATAACTTTCTTAAACGAGCCTGATTGGTTTGGTTTGGATTGTTGGGTTTTATGGCATATTAACCTTTGTAGGTTACTTAACGCCAAATCCATTTTTATGTAAATAATCTGTTCTATTTGAAACAATTCAGTTTAGCATAAGTACACAGTTTTTCAAAAACTTTTCCATTTCAAACTATTCAAGCAGTTATATGTAACAATTCGGATAAGTGTAAATACAGTTTTAATGTCGAAAAACAGTTATATTCAAATAATTCAGTTAAGCACGCTGTTTAAATGTAAGTACGGTTTAATTGTCAAAAACATTTCTATTTCAAGCTATTCAGTTTAGCATAAGTATGCTGTTCTATTTAACCCATAGATAGGGCCCTATCAGTGCTACTACTCCGGGCTAGAGTGGACCTCGGAGCGATGGCAATGAAGGGGTACTCCGTATTCCCCAAAGCTCCAGCACTGCTGGAACCTCACCATCAGATTGTTTAGTGTTATATCCAGGACACTCGTCAGGCGGTGGGGGGTTACCCTTCTGCAGAGGAGCAGTTGGTGTATTCTTCAGCCTCAGCCGACTGGGCAATTAAATGAGCCTGAGCTCTTTTTTTTACACGCAGTTAAATGGCTTCAAGTATTGCTATATAACAGTCACAATTTATCATCAGTCATTTGTTTACACACAGATTGTTCTCTCTGACCATTACATACAACCCTATCAGGTGCTACCACTCCAGGTCAGAGTGGACTTAGGAGCAATGTCAAAAAAGGGTATTCCACATTCCCCAACGCTCCAAGGCTAGAGCCTCGCAATCAGATGATTTAATGTCATACCTAGGACACTCGTTTGGAGGTGGGGTCTTACCTCTCTGCAGTGAAGCTGTCTGTGTATTCTACAACCCCAGCCGACTGGGCAGTTGAACTTTGAGATGTCAAGCTCAGTTGATACTATACGGGTACTATTCACTGGATCTGCCTCTATGGCTTGGAACACAGCCTCAGAATCCTCGGTTATATTCCTGATTGTCAAGGATCTTGAAACCCGAATGAAAAATCTAATGAATGTGCTGTGATCAACCGCGTCTTCACTTTTGGGCCCAGCTCGTACTAGTAAAGCATAAGTTCCTGAATTACACTACATTGCACGTCCATCTGTGCAAATTTCTAATCTTACAAGCAATACACAACGTGTCTGCGTACCAGTTACCACGATACTAACAACCATAACGGTTACCTATCAAGGCTTTAACTGTATTGGTCACGTGATATACGCTCTGCCAGCTAGCACGTACCAAAATACTATCAATCCTTTGACTCATCTATCTCCGCATCTGCAGTCAATAACAATCGATATATATTGAGACACCCTATAATATATTTCCTCTTGCTTAGAAGTTAGTATAACTTTAAGTCATGTCTTGTAACACTTATCCCTAGTTAAGTGTTTAAATCAATTTACAATCTATTCAGTCGAGCAATAATTTAAAAATCTTGTATTATATTTCCTCTCAGTAGAAGTAGAGTTTGGAAATGTGTCATTTATTGCCTATCCATAGTCAAACGATTAAATCAAAATTGTTTATGTCAAGCCATAATCGAAAAATACTGTTATATTTTCTCTTACTAGAGATAGACAGAACTTTAAAAATGTTCCTTATAGTGTGAAGCCTGAGTCAAGAGGTTAAATCAATCTTATTTGATTATGTCAAGCTATTATCTAAAAAAATTCTTATATTTCCGCTTAATAGAAGTAGATAGAGTTTGAAAAGGTTTCGTGTCATATTTACCTATCGTCGGTGAGTCCCAATAGTGTAGTAGTTAATGTGAGGGACGGTGACATCTTAGTAAACGAGTTCGAATCCCAGTCGCACTTTTCCGTTCACTTTCGAACTAAAACCCTGAGGAAAGGTATAAACTCTTTTTTTCCTTCAGCAGTGGGTTAAATAGTATTATTGTTCTGCTTCGAGGATAAATAACTCATGAAGGTTGATACGCCATTAAACAAAGCAAGCAAAGTTATTCATAATCCAGAGGTTGAATAAAGTAAAATCTATTCTCTCGAATTATATATTTAAAATATTGTGTTATTTTTTATAGTATATTCTTGCATTCCTTGCATGAAAAAAAATTGCTATTTCCATAGTCTTCTTTCTTGATTGCTTTGTATAAAGCTTTTTCTTTGCTTTCTGTTATATATATTCATAACCAAAAGGCTAAATCGATAATATTTAATTATGTCGAGATATAATTTTAAAATCTTGAGATTACTTGAGATAGACAGAACTTTAAAAGGTACCTTGTTGTGTATAATCATAATCAAGACGGCCACCTGCCTCCTATCACGAAAACTATTCAAGTTAGACGAACCAGACATGCAGGACACTGCTGGAGAAGCAGGGACGAACTCATAAGTGATGTACGCTTATGGACCCCCACACATGGCCGAGCAAAAGCAGGACGACCAGCACGAACATACATTCAGCAACTATGTAAGGATACGGGATGTTGTCCAGAAGACCTGCCAGAGGCGATGAACGATTGGGAAAAGTGGCGAGAGAAGGTCAGGGATATCCGTGCTACCAGCACGACATGATGATGATGACTGGTAGGATTATGACGTTTAAATTAATTAATTTATCTAATTCTCTTAAGCTATAACTTTAAGATCTTTCGCCATATTTTCTTTAAGCAGGTTGTCGTATTCCTTACATGACGAAACCATTCTTAAATAGTTCTCTCTTGGTTGCTTTCTATGAAGCTTTGCGTTGGTCTGTTTTATATACCAAAGAGAAGGGAACAATCATTTCGCTTAGATTAAGTAACATAGTCTATATCTTTTCCTTCTATCCAGTTCAGCATGAGTGCACCTCGTTTAGTCTTCGTCCACTGGGTCGAGACATACTTCTGCCAGCCGTGTTCACTAGTATACGGATCAGGTCGGGTGTATTTTGGCTTGGTGTCAGTTGTTTGAGGCTGCCTGACGCGGGTGCCAGAGAGGCCCCTGCATTCTTGTCTCACGGCTGAGACCAGCACCCTTGAGCCTCAGGCGACCCACCACCCAGCCTATAACTCTCTCCGGAGAGGCTAGATTTATCGTATAGCACCTGAATCACCCCTTTCTCAGTGTAATGCCAACGGAGCTCAAGGCATTTTTGGAACCTCCGGGCATGTGTGGGCTTTGGTTCTGCACCTAGTCCCACAATTAAAAAAAGCCCTTGTGCCAAACTCGCGCGTACGTGGGGCGCTTGACTAATACTAGTATGTGAAAGTTTATCCAGCGTCGTTCTTTTCAGTGCCAGGGACAGGCGAAGTCGAATTGTACATTTGCTATTCTCGACAATGAAAAAAGATAGCGATAATTATTACAATATTCGATCAGCAACAATAATTTTTTTTCAGTTAAATTCATTCTTCAGTTATGTCACTTATTTTATAATGACATCTTTTCTTGCATTCAAACAGCAACACACACGCGCGCACACACACTCAAACGAAATGAGCTGAAATTTTCAGTTCTCATATTTACCAATAGGGCTGGTCGGTTGGTTGTTTTGTTTTACAGTGTATCAACCCTTTCCGAGTCACTTAACGCCGAATTAAGTCATTTTGATAATAGCTTAAAACAATTCAGTTTAGTACATATATTTACCAACCTCTCCTCTCGGGCAGGATATGACACAAGGTCAATTTTTAAGCGGAGTTTAACAGGTTTCAATTCAGAGTTTTCCTTCTCCAAGACTAGTTGCCTCACCAAGGCTGAAGAACCTAGTCTATTCTAATATTTACCCATAGCTGGAGGGAGAATTATTGGATTCATACCTTTCCCAAGGGTATTAGTGCTATGTGAAATGCAATCAGTGTCGTCCAGGATTTGAACTCGTGTCGCCGCGTCCATTTCCTACGACGATAACCATTACACCACGGGCACCTCCAACTCAGTTTAGTATGAGAATAATTTTTATGTTTACACACAGTTAAATGTCAAAACAGTTCTATTTCAAACAATTCAGTTTAGCATAAGTTCACAGGTTCAATGTCAAAAACAGTTCTATTTAAAACAATTCGGTTTAGCATATGTTCACAGTTTAGTTCTATTTGACCCATAGATAGGAACCTATTAGGCGCTACCACTCCGACCCAGAGTAGACCTGGGAGCGATGGCAATGAAGGGGCACTCTGAATTCCCCAAAACTCTATCACTGTAACCTCACCATTAGATTGTTTAGTGTCATATCTTGGATACTCCTTGGGGAAGCAGATGGTGTATTTTACCGCCCAGCCGACTGGGCAATTACCAAGACGGGAATGGCTTTAAAAAATTATTGAGTTTTTTAAAAAGGGTAAAGAAACTTGAGAAACGATATCCCATGTATGTTGAACCGAATAGTGTCACACACACACACACACACACACACACACACACACACACACACACACACACACATACACACACAAACGAGTTGTATTAAAAAGTTCTTAAGCCCACCAAGCGATAGCTTTTTAAAAAGTTTTATTTTATTTTTATGGAATAAAAAATCTTTGAGAAACGATGTAAAAAGTTTGTTGAACATCATATGCGCATAAAGCTTCCTTATCATTTCTTTCTTGATGAAGCCGAGAACTTTTCAGCACCAAATATTTCGTATTTTCTGGTTCTATCGAGGGTAGAGTAGTGGATAGACCCATTAGTTTCTTTTATTGGAGTGATAATTGTCTTGACGCTTTCAGAGGACATAACGTTAGTTTACTCGAATTGTTCTAGTTGTGATGTCATAAATATCTTAAAATTCAGAGGCCTAGACACAAGAAACTATTACCGTTCTCAATGAATTTATTTAATATCTCATGATCATAGATTCATTCAGATTTTCGAGAGTAAAATCTTTTTTAATTAAAAAATAGATTATTTCAATTTATAATTCAAATAGAATTTCCACTTCCATTTATTTTCATTAGTAACCAAATGTATTTTGCACAATAGCAATAATTTGATCCGACAGTCTAAAGTAATCAGGATATTGACTTTCTTTGAATTACGTGTCTGTGCATACATATTTTCTCTCTCTCTTTCTCTTTCTCTCTCTCTCTCTCTTTCGATCGCTCTCTCTCTCTCTCTCTCTCTCTCTTTTTCTCTCTCCCTCTCTCTCATACACACACATACACAAACACACTTATGCTTACACATACAGTTTGTCATGTATTCTTTTTTCTCTTTTTATATAACCAGACATATTTATCCTTCGCGTTCAATGTGCCAAGACTAAAAAAAAACAAAAAACAAATAAATAAATAAAAGCTTAGCAAAAAACAAAAACAAAAAGCAAAAAACAAAAATAAGCAAAAAAAAAAAAAATTGAAACAAAAGATATTTACCAAAAGAGTGTAGGAGTATTTTTTTACAGATCGTTACTCTCAAACTTACTTAATACAAACCATCTAGGACTTCATTTCATTATGATTACTATTTCACTCCTTACGAGTTTTTCACATAAGTACTTATTCTTGGTTGTTTAATTGAGTCTGAGTGACAGCAAGTCTCCTCAAGTTTCCATTGAACCTCAGACTTAAAACAAAAGAAACCAAAAATATGCACAAATAATAGGATCTTGCCAAAGAGATAAAAAAAAAAGCTGTAGAACATGAGGGTGTCGGTAATTGTAATTGATGCACTTATAACAGTCCCTAAAGGCTAGGGAAAAAGCTGTAGGAATTAGAAATTAGAAGAAGAATCAAGACCATCTAGACCTCAGTATTGTTAAGATCGGCTAGAATATTCAAAATAGTTCTACAGAGTTAAGGAGACTTGCTGTGACTCCAGTTAAAGATCACTAGCAATCTCCGGTGTGAAAAACTCGCAAAGCCTGCAAGGGATAAGTACTTAGACCTTGCCAGAGAACTGAAAAAAAAACTATGGAACATCTACATGAAGGTGAAACAAATTGTAATTGGTGCTCTTGGAACGATCACCAATGGCTTGGTTAGGGGACGGGAAAAGTTGAAGATCGGAGGACGAACGGAGATCATTCATCATTGTTAAGGTTGACCCGAACACTGAGAAAAGTCCTGGAGACTTGAGAAGACTTGCTGTCTCTCAGACACCAGTGAAAGACCATCAAGCTAATGCTGGTGTAAAAAAAATCTCTCGAAGGAGTGATGATAATAATAATAACAACGATAACCTGGATATAGAAATTGAGAAAAACGACCACCGTGCCAGTAATAGTGGGAGCCCTGATTATAATCAAGTAAGTAATAAATAAACACATTTACAAGATGCTTGACTGTCGCAGCCAATACTTTTACAACAGCAACTGGGGCCAAAAATCAAAGACATGAGTCTCGTACTGATGAATTTGTATATCTTTATTTGCGCTCGTCTTCAGCGTAAAAAACAAGCATACACATTCTCTAACAATACATTATTCAACCATACATTCTCCAACCTGAAAACTCGTTTTGCCTTGCTAGTGACCCACAAAGAAAAACGTCAGTCTCGCATATTGGTCAATTTGAAAAAGACCGAATTCGCGCCAGCCGGTGTTCAGGTCGGAAGTTCCTCCCGCACCTTCCACCCAGAAGCGACCGGTGCAGGAGGCAAAGTTCAATCTAAAAAACTATACCGGTTGAAACGCAAATTCTTACATTAACATTATACGAACAACAAAAAATTGTACTTGGCTGAATTGCTTATCTCCAAAAGAGAGAACTATGAATGTGACTATGAAATCTTACCGAAAAGAGGCAACAAATACATATATACATAGCATGCATATAATCACTAACTTCCTTCAACGTAGGTCTTGGGTAAAAACCCACTTAAGAATTGTAAGAAACAGAAAATAAAGCTGAAAATTAAATATATTTGTTATAATCACATTATAAGTAAATTCAGCAAACACGACTGAGTGGGAATGGTGATCTACAGGGAATTGTGCAAGAAATTAAAATTTGACCATACTACTAAATGGCTCAAGCACGAACCAGAATCCGTGCAGGTGAATGAGACGCATAAAATTCTCAGAGATTTTCAGATATAAGCCGATCCTCTAATTCCGGCCAAAAGACCAGACGAAATGATAATTAACAACAAGAGAGAGAGAGAGAGACAGAGACAGAGACAGAGACAGACAGACAGAGAGAGAGAGAGAGTGAGAGAGAGAGAGTGAGAGAGAGAGAGGGGGGGAGAATTTGCCGAATAGTAGATTCTGCCTCCCGGCGGACCACAGAAGAAAATTCAAAAAAGCGAAAAAAAGGAGAAGCAATTGGACCTTTCCAAAAAACTAAGAAAGCGGTGAAACATGAGAGTAACATTAATACCAACTGTAATTGACATGCTTGGAACTCACTTACTACAATTCTGCAGACTTGCCCTTTAACCATTGTACCTGGAAGAATGGTCCCCCACAAAGGATTGGAAAGGATCTGGAAGAGTTAGAATTCAGAGGACGAATCGAGATCATTGAGACTGCAGTATTCTTAAGATCGACCAGAATACTAAGAAGAGTCCTGGAGACTTGAGGAGACTTGCTGTCACTCAGATTCTTATGAAAGACTATCAGCTAAGGCTGATGTGAGAAACTTGCAAAAAGTATAATAATAATAATTATTATTATCATTATAAGACAATCCGCAAAGGATTAGTAGAGGGACTGGAAGGAGGTGCCCGTGGTGTAATGGTTATCGTCGTAGGAAATGGACACGGTGACACGAGTTCAAATCCTAGACGAGGCTAGTTGCATTTTACATAGCACTAATACCCTTGGGAAAGGTATTAATCCAATTATTCTCCCTCCAGCTATGGGTAAATACTAGGGCAGACTAGGTTCTTCAGCCTTGTTGAGGCAACTAGTCAAAGAGAAGGAAAACTCTGAATTGAAACCTGTTAAACGCCGCTTAAAAATTGACCTTGTGTCATATCCTGCCCGAACGGAGGGGTTGGTAAATATGAGTAAAGGGACTGGAAGACTTGAAAATTAGAGGACAAGTTGAGATCATCGAAACTAAAGCATTATCACGATCGACCAGAATGCCGAGGAGAGTCCTAAAGACTTCCGGAGGCTTGCTGTCACTCTAACTCTACTGAGAAACCAGCATTAACTGGAGTGAAAAACTCTTCAATGAGTAAATAATAATAATAATAATAATAATATGCATCTCTTAAACTCGGCCGGATGACTAGACCTAGTGATAGTCAAAGAAGAATAAAGAACCGGTTGAATTTTGGACATTGCTGTCCTGGTTGACAACAGAGCCAAATTAAAAGAAAGCGAAAAGAGGGATAAGTACCCGGTCCTGGCTAAGGAACTGAAAAAACTATGGACCCTGAAAGTCACCAAAAGATTGGTCAAGGAATAGGAGGAATTGGAAATAAGAGCACGAGTGGAGACCATCCAAACTACAACATTATTAAGATAGGCAAGAATACTGAGAAGAGTCCTGGTGACTCGAGGAGACTCAAAGTCCAGTGAAAGAACATTAGCTGGTGCGATAAACTCTCAAATGAGTTAAATAATAATAATAATGATAATAGAAGAAGAAAAATAAATTTAGAAAACTTAAAGAGAATTATGAATGAACAAAAGACTACCTTGCCATCTCCAAGAAACATTGAATGGAGAACAATCAAGATAGAAACGGAAAAAATAAATCAAATATTAACATATATACAAACAAAAAACACAACCGAATTAAATGAACTGATCTATGCAGGAGCAAAATTAGTTTGTGAGAATATCGGGCTTCCCTTAAAGAGCACGAATAAAAAATCAAAACCTGGATGGGAAATTCGACTGGAAATGCAGATAAAAAAGCTACGAAAACAGACAAAAACAATAAAAGAAAGGAAAAACGCTGAAACATGTTGGGACAAAAAGGAAAAAGCAATACAAGAAAAAATAACAATACAACTTGAAATAAACCAGAAAGATCTGACGAAAAGAGGATTACGGATATCGACAAAGAGTAAACTAACACAGACAAAACAGAACATTCCAAAACAACGAAAGAAAATTCAACCAATCAGTTGAGGGAGATGACACGAACACATAGCAACAACCGGATGCAAGAGAAACTGAACAATTCTGGAGTAAAATATGGCAACCAATAGAACATAACAAAAAAGTCGAATGGATAAGCAACATAGCGAAAGAGTTTGAAGGACTCGAAGAAGGACTGATTGCGGAAATACACACAAAAACATCAAATTGGAAAACGGCCAGCCATGATGAAATACATAGATTCTTGTTCAAGAAATTTACCACTATTCATGACAGACTAGCACTCAAAATGAACAGATGTCTACAAGAAGCACAAGTACCCGAATGGATAACCATAGGAAGGACCAAACTGATCCAAAAAGACCCCCGTAAAGGAAGCGTCCAAAATAACTTAAGACCAATAACTTCCCTAACTATGATGTGGAAAATACCAACGGCACAAATAAGGGAAGAGATATATTTCTCGCTAATAAGCTGCGGATTATTCCCTGAGGAACAAAAAGGATGCTGCAAAGGATCCAGATGCACTGGAGAATTACTCTACATTGATCAGCACATCCTCAAAGAAAGCGAGACGAGACGGAAATATCTAGCTATGCCCTGGATTGACAACAAAAAGGCATATGATATGGTCCCACAAAGTTGGACAATAGACTGCCTCAAAATGTACAAAATATCAGATGAAGTCATAAACTTCATCGAGAAAACCATGAAAACTTGGAGACTGGAATTGGCAGCTTGGCTGAAACGAAGATCCAGAGACGCATATTCTAAGAAGATGCACTATCATCATTACTTTTTGTAATTGTGATGATGCCACTCAACCACATACTCAGAAAATGCACAGCCAAATACAAACTTACTAAATCGCAGGAAAAGATAAATCACCTAATGTATATGGACGACATCAAACTGTATGTCAAGAATGAAAAGGAATTGGAAACTTTAATACACGCAGTGAGAATATACAGTCTGAACATAGGAATTGAATTTAGCATAGAAAAATGCGCCATACTCGTAATGAAAAGCAGAAAACAACACATTACGGATGGAACAGAAACAAAAATATCAAGACAAAATTAGAACGCTCGGAGAAAAGGAAACCTAGAAATACTTGGGGATATTGGAAGCGGACACCATCAAACAAGAGGAGATGAAAGAAAAAATTAAGAAAGAATATATCAGAAAAACCAGAAAGTTACATGAGATAAAAACAAATAGCAGAAACCTTATCAAAGGAATAAATTCATGGGCTGTCTCCCTTGTAAGATATCTGGGACCATTCTTGGAGTAGACCAGAGAAAAACTTAAACAAATGGACCAGAGAACAAGAAAACTAATGACCATGTATAATTACATCCCAGACATAACGTTGAGAGACTATATGTGTTAAGAAAAGAAGGAGGAAGAAAACTTACCAGCATTTAAGACAGTGTTGACACATCAATACAACGACTTGAAGACTACATACTAAAGTGTGGAGGAAGAGTGATTACAGCCACCAGAAACAATACTGATAACGCGAGGACCACAGAAAGACAATAGCCAGAAAACAAAAATGGGAAGAAAAACAACTCGTTGGACGTTTTAAGCAACTAATAAGCAACATTTCACACGAGAAATATGGACGAGGCTAAGAAAGGGAAACCTTAAGAAAGAAACTGAATCACTCCTGATTGCAGCCCAAATCAATGCCATAAGGACCAATCATATCAAAGCAAGAACAGATAAGTCGCCACAAAACAGTAAATGTAGGTTATGTGTTGATAGAGACGAAACAATAAATCACATTATAAGCGAATACAGCAAATTAGCACAGAAAGAGTATAAGACTAGACACGACTGGGCGAGCAAAGTGATCCACTGGGAATTGTGCCAGAAATTTAAATTTGACAATAAGAACAAATAGTATATGCACAATCCAACATCAGTATTGGAGAATGACACACAAATTTATCTGGGATTTTGATATCTAAACAGATCACTTAATCTCGGCCAGATGACTGGACCATATAATAATCAACAAAAAACAAAAACAAAAAAAACCCCCAAAAAAACAAAAAGAGAGCTTGCAAAATTGTGGACTTTGCAGTCCCGGCTGATCACAGAGTAAAATTAAAAGAAAGTAAAACGAAAGATTAATACCTGACCTCACACGGAAACTGAAAAAAACTATGAAACATGAAAGTGACGTTTATACCAATTATAATTGGTGCTCTTGGTACAGTCACCGAAGGATTAATAAAGGGCCTGGGGGACATGGAAATAAGGGGACGTTGGGAGACCATCCAAACTACTGCATTACTGAGATCGGTCAGAATACGGAGAAGAGTCCTGAAGACTTGAGAAAACTTGCTGTCACTTAAACTCCATTGAAAGCTAACGCTGATGTGAAAAACTCACGAGAAATAATGATAATAATAATAACAATAGAATTTTGCTGTTACTCTAACACACACACACACACACACACACACACACACACACACATATATATATATATATATATATATATATAGAAGAGCTGCTCAACTTATTGTATTCAACAGAGGAATCAATATCGAAAGAATTTTACATCTTGAGGCAAAATCAATCAGAAGTAGAAACAAAAATAAATCGATACACTACTCAAACAGTTTAGATTCCTGTGACACAGTAAAATATACATGAAGTCCGAGTGACTCATAGTTATTCTTTATGAATTTTTTTTTGTGGGGGGTGGGGAATATCATTTATAGAAATGTTCTCTGTTTATGATTAACCACTTCTCGATGAGTGGACAACTTGGGTTCCAGTTTTAAAAATGGTTTATTTATAATTGTTTACAATTTCTTTTTTCAGAAATCCATGAAACATTTTTTGGCGAAAAATCTTTCCTGTCCTGTTGAACCCGAGCGGCCGAAATTCGTGCTGCAACCAAAAAAATAAATAAATAAATAAAATAAAATAAACAACTGGGTGGCCTGAATTCTGATCGGTAAATACCTATTTCTACATCGCAATTGCCTTTAAAACCAGGCCATGTGTTGCATGATGATCTTCCATATGAATGAGACATTATTTAAAAAAAAAAAATAGTCCCCTTGGCATTTAACCCGGTTATTGCAGTTTAAGACCACTGATATACAGACTGAAAAAAAAGATCAATCAATCTTGCATGTTTTATTGATTAATTGATTTAAATAGCAAGCAAACACGTCAAGGGTTATTTTATGCCTAGAGTTTAGGGAATTATATTCATTGTATATTTATATCTACATTTTTGTGTAGATGTTTTTTAAGAGTTGTCCTATTGAATAGAAATAATCTTTGATCCATAGACAGTAGTGAACCTGAGAGTAATAACAATGAAGGGGTGCTCCACCCTCCCTAGTTTGCCTATGATTGCTTCTCTGCGGAGGAGTAAGACTCCCTCAACGAGTGTCTTGTATATGACACTAAGCAATCTGATGATGAGGTTCCAGTAATGCTGGAGCTTTGGAGAATGCGAAATAGCCCTTCACTACCACCGCCCCCAGATCCTCTGTGACTCGGAGTGGTAGTACCTGAAAGGGTCCTATCTATGAGTCAAATAGAATTGTTTTTGACATTGAAACTGTGTACTTATGCTAAACTGAATTGTTTGAAATATAACTGTTTTGACATTAAACTGTTTGTAAACAAAAAAGTATACTTATACTGAACTGAATTGTTTGAAATTTAATTTGGCGTTAAATAACCCGAAAAGGGTCGATACGCCTTAAAAAAACTCAACTAAACATCCAAACACTCCCTAGATCTCAAGAACTGGTTCCTCTCCATAAGAATACCACTTGATATAGTCAGGATATTCTAAACCTCTGTCGGCCTATCTGGTATGAAATAAATTCTTGATTTTAAATTTGTTTTCGGAGTTCCTGTTTCTATCTATACTGACATCGATTTCTGCGAGTTACAACAGTTTCAGACAAATAAAAGTTTCTCCATTCTTCTGTCTTTTTTTTCAAACTCTTTTACAACCATAGATGAGAGTAGAGAAACGCAGAGAATTAATTTATTATAATTTGATACGATGTGTAACAGTCTTGTAATCATTCTCTCATTGTCTCACAGAGTCACCTTAGTTGACGGGATTTGCAGCCAGAGGGCCAGTTTTACTTTTGCAAATATGAATGAATATTTCAGGACTGGAATAAATTAGTACGGTTATCATTTTTTTTTCTTTTAAATTAAAAAAAATCAATAATCATGATTAATGATCTGAAAATATTGAGCGAAACGAAACAACTACGTCACGAAGGAGAAGATTGGCGAACGATGATTACAATTTCAAGTGGCGAAAAATGATGGCCGCCTTTGACGTTCAGCAGAGACGACAACGACGACGATTCATTGTATTTGAATCAGAGATAGACAAATAGGGGGGGGGAATTCTGGTATTGATTATTTTCTTCGAATCTGTTCATTCGATTCAGTTCGACACGATGAAGACAGCAAGAAATTAATTTTAGACTTAAGATTTATTGAATTTGGTTTGCGTGCAGACATAAGAATTGCATTTAAGTGCTTTGCGTGGAACCGTGGTTATTAGCAAGCTTAGTCTCAGAGATCATGGTTAATGAATTGCGTTCGATTTCTCTTGTATGTTCATGGACTTTAAGATAAGAAATTCATTGTTAAACGTCTCACATTGGAAAATGGTTGACAAGTTAGTATCGTTTAACATCGTTGGTTTACTAATTCGATATCATTCTTTACCACTCGATATAAAGTACCTTTCTGATTAGACATCATACCTTTCCCATTCGATATCATTTGATATCCAGTTCACTCGGCTGGATCTGGAGAATACACCGACTGCATTTCTGCAGAGAGTTAAGACCAACGAGTATCCTAGATATGACATTAAACAATCTGATGGAGGCTCCAGTGATGCTAGAATTTGGAAAATGCAGAGTACCCCTTCATTGCCATCGCTCCCAGGTTCACCTATTTGAGTACTATTTATGGGTTGAATAGAACTGTTGGACATTTAAACTGAGTGCAAAAAAATGACTCATGCTAAATTGTATTGTTTGAAAGAAAACTGTTTGATAATTTAACTGTGAGTAAACAAATGACTGATGTTTAATTGAATTGTTAGTTATGCATAGCAATACTTGAAACCGTTTAGATTTGCTGGCTTCCACTAAATTGAATTGATAGAAATAGAACTTTTTGATTCTTTACATGAGTGTATCTAAAAATATGTTTAGAAATCATTTACTTAATATATATGTAAAAACCAGGGTTTGGCATTGAATAACTAACAATGGTTGATTTGCCAGAAAACCAAACCAAACCAAACCAAACGTTTGAAATCATACCATTTTCATTAAACATAAAAATCTTTCTCGTTCGACATACCTTCCTCATTTTATACCAACCCTTCCTATTTGACGATATGTCTTCTCCATTCAACACAAATATTTTCTGCACCTGACACCATACCTTCCCCATTTGATATGATACGTTTCTCATTCGACATAAATACTTTCATGATTCGCTGTTTAGTGTCATACCTAAGACATCCGTTTTTGGAGGATGGGGATACCTTACCCCTTTGCAGGGGATACAGTCAGCATATTTTAAGCCCCACTATCAGGGCAGATGTGTATTTGATTAAGATTGTTACGAAAATGGAACACATGATGAAATTCTGTGTCAAACCTCAGAACTATGTGAGAGATACATTTAAGAAGTTTACACAGGGTCATGGAGATCAAGTTCCATCCAAGACAAAAGGAAGTTTTGGATGACCAACTGATAGTGGGAGATTAACCCCGTCGATTATTCATATCACCAGGTGAGAAAAATTCGAGAAACCGAAACCTGAAGATTTGCTTTGATTTACTCAAGTTTAAACACAAGGAAATAAAACCGGATTATCACACAAAGTGATAAATACGTACAAAGGTTCCAAAATAAGGGCTGTATCAACCGACGAACCTGCAAGAAGTACGATGATTGACTCAGTCATGAGTACCATCTGTCATTCAAGATATTATTTCTGAAAATTTGCCCAGTCGACTGGGGCTATAGAATACACCGACTGAAACTCTGCAGAGGGGTAAGACCCCCAACCAATGAGTGTCCGGGTTATGACGCTAAACAATCTGATGGTGAAGTTACAGTCCACTCTGGCCCGGAATGGTAGCACCTGATAGGGCCCTGTCTATGGGTTAAATAAAACTAACTGCATACTTATGCTAAACTGAATCGTTTGAATTAGAACTGTTTGACTAAACTGAATAGCTTGAAATAGAAATGTTTTTGACAATTAAACTGTACTTACATTTAAACAGCGTGCTTATGCTAAACTGAATTGTTTGAAATTGAACTGTTTTTGACATTGTAACTGTACTTACACTCAACTGAATTGTTTAATATAGAACTGTTTTTGGCATTTAACTATGTGTTAACAAAATCTGTACTTATACTAAACTGAATTAGCTGAATTAGAACTGTTTGAATAAACTGAATAACTTGAAATGTTTATATATATCATATCAATAGATACTATTGATTTTACTCTAATGGAATTATCCAAATTGAATGCTCAGTGTACATTTATAATACATGTAGACATTGTAAATTAAATTACCATGACCAGAAAATCCGAGAAACACTTGTGCGCGACATGTGGATGCACTGGATAGCTGTTTCGACCTTATTAGGTCTCATCAGCAGTGTATACCGTGATCCCCCCACTGGAGATCGAACCAGTGACTACAGAATGCAGAGCCGTATGTCACGTGCAAGTGTTTGCCGGATTTTCTGGTCTTGGTAATTCAGTTTACCATATAATTCCTCTACTTGAAAAAGAAAATGTACATATCTAGACATATATAAAATAAACTTATACAGAGCAAATATCATTGAGAGACAATTACTGTTTATTGATTTTCTTGTCTCTTAATGATATATATATATATATATATATATGTGTGTGTGTGTGTGTGTGCCTATATCATAAAATTTGCTAAGATATTTAATTCTAGTTGCATAGTCCATGCAATAGTCATGGAGCGGCCAGTGAGGATCGAACTTACTCGTATGCTATATAATCTAATGTTCTGCGTAACATTCTGCCATTGTATAGAGCCTAATAAATAAACTCTTATTTCGAATCGATATTGACGTGCATTTTCGTGTTTTAGTAAATAAGACAAGGGTCGCTATAAAGCCAAACAACTTCGATCCAAACCAAACCGATTTGGGTAGAGAGGTTTGATTTCCGACAAAAGATGCTCAAACGGCAGTCGAGCCCGCAGCTAAGAAGCTGCTCTGAGGAAGTTCCCACCTTGTTTCTTTCCGTGGCAATTAGAGGTGCGTCGTTATCGATTACTGGCACCGGACTAAGCTCGTTGGCGCCAATTCCAGACCAAGGTTCTTTTGGCTTTAACCTCAGATTCCGTCCCAGCGGCGCTTCCAGTTTCTTCAGTTCTTCCGAAAAGAAACTTCTTAGGTTTCGTCAATACAAAAAAAACACCCCCCCACAAAAAAAAACAAAAAAAAAGCAACAAAAAAACAACAAAAAACAAAAACAACAAAAAAAAAAACAACAAAAAAAAACCCAACAACAACAAAAAATCTTTTTATTCGCTAAGATTTCACGACTGTACATTGTGCACTCATTGACTTTTTGGTTCTTTTCTCGACCCAGAAAAACGTTTTTCTTTAGATCACGAAATCTGCAAATAGCTGATTGTTAGTTTAAGTTGATAGAATTTCACTTTCTGGTTTAGACGAAAGTTTATGATAGTTAACCTTTTCTACTTTGAGGGAAGAATCTATACACTTATACGACAACAATCGAGAAAATTTCATCGCATTTCCAGCATAGGTCAATGGTACGTTTATTAGATGAATGCAAAGGCTTTACATGTAATATATGAAAGAAATAATTGCTTTCTACGTTGCATTAAGTGTCTTTCATGAAGACACACGGAACTGTTGCACATATCTAATTTAAATCATGACGTCTCATAATAAGGCGAAATTTCTACTTATGATAATTGAGTCATGTGATTCTACAGTCTCAGTATCTATCTATCTATCTATCTATCTATCCCCTAGATAGATAGATAGATAGATAGATAGATAGATAGATGTCTGATGATTCTGGTAACAAATAAAACTTTAAGTAACAGAAACTTCATTTTGGATCTTATATTTTAAAACTGCTGGGGATACAATAATATCAAACACATTTTATTCTTTATTCTTAACATTATTTTCTTATATATATATATATATATATATATATATGTATGTATGTATGTGTGTGTGTGTGTGTGTATGTGAGTATATATATATATATATATATATTTCCATCAGTTCATATCGAACAATCTATTTATGCAGATGCATAAGTTGAACAACACTAAAAGTAGTAATACAACCAGCAGCAACAATAGCAACATAATAATAATAATAATAATAATAATAATAATAATAATCATTATTATTATTATTATTATTAGGATGAGGTGGTTACTGAAGAAGGTGCTTAAAATTTGAGAAAACTTGCTGTTATTCAGTCTCTAGTTATACCCAGCAAACATCTGCTGTGAACATAAAATGGAAATAAAATGTTACTTCTACTACTACTGAATAATAATAATAATAATAATAATAATAATAATAATAATAATAATAATAATAATTGGGGGCGTTTGACGACTCCAAGAACCTGGAAAAGATATTCAAATAACTAGAGATTAGAGGAAGAATTGAAATGATCCACACCAAAGCATTGCTAAAAACAATTAGGAAAATCCCAGAGATTTAAGAAGATTTGCTGTCCCTGAGATTCCAGCGAAAAGCCATTATGTCGAGTTGATGTAAAAAACTTGCAACTAAAAAGTCTTTTGAGAAAAAGATTATAAAAATTCATTTAAGTAGAGGACAAAAGAGACGGCAGACGTGAAAGGAAGAATTCCAAATGAAAACTTCGCTGAAACGCAAGAAAATATTACCATTTAGTAAATATTTTTTAAAATTTTGCCTTATATTATCAACGTAAGAGTTCTATGCTTTTGCTTTAAAATATTAAATGTAAATTTTGTATGTGTCAAGAAGTAGAAAGAAGACTTGCCACTTTTGAAGATAGCGAGGATGTCTTAAATACGAGGACTCGAATACTACATTAAAAAGAGCAAAGAAAGACTAATTGCAACGACCAGAAATAGTACTAACATAAAGACCAATAGAACAACAATAACTAGGAAATAGAAATGAGAAGAAAAACAACTGTATGGAGAGTTCAAGAAACAAACTGACGAAATCTCACACGAGAAGACGTAAATATGGCTAAGAAAGAGAAACTTTTTGAGGAAAACTTCTAACAGCAGCACAAAACAACGTCATGACGACTATGTAAAAGTGAAAATAGGTAAGACTCAAAAAATTAGCAAGAGTCGGTTATATGGCGATAGAGACAAAACTATTAATCACTAATAAGCGAATGCACCAAACTAGCGCAAAAAGAGTATAAGACAAGACACAACTTGGTGGGGAAGGTGATCCATTGGGAACTGCGTAAGATATTGAAATTTGACCATACTACCAAATGGTATATGCACAAACCAGAATCCGTCCTAGAGAATAAGATGCATATAATTATCAGGGGTTTTGAGATACAAACGGATCACCTAATCCCAGCTAGAAGATCCGACCTATTGATAATCAACAACAAAAAAAAGAGAGTCAACCAAATGGAGGATCTTTCCGTCCCGGTGGACTACAGAGTGAAAATCAAAGAGAACGAAAAGAGAGATAAATACTTAGACCTTGTCAGTGAACAAAAAAAATAAATAAATAAATAAAAAACGAAAAAAAACAAAATACGGAACATGATAACGACGCTGGTACCAATAGTAATTGGTGCGATCGGAACAATCTCCAAAGGCTTGGTAGAGGGCTTAGAGGAATAAGTAATCAGAGCACAAACCAAGAAAATCCAAACTAAGGCATTAAGGTCAGCCAGAATACTGCAAAGAATCTTGGTCACTTGAGGAGACTTGCTGTCACTCAGACTCCCGTGAAAGACCATCAGCTAATGTTGGTGGGGTAAAACTCGCAAGGAGTAATATCCAACTAATTATAATTTGGGTGTATGTGAAGCCGGCGCCATCAAACAAGCGGAGTTGATGAGAAAAATTACAGAGTACGTCAGAAAACGTGGCCCGTTCGGCTGAGGCTGCAGAATACACCGACTGCATCTCTGCAGAAGAGTAAGACCCCCTCAACAACGGTCATGTATATGACATTAAACAATCTGATGGTGAAACTTCAGAAATACTAGAGGTTTGGGGAATGCGGGGTACCTCTTTATTGCCATTACTCCCAGGTCCACTCTAAGCCGGAGTGGTTGCACCTGATAAAGTCGTATCAATGGGTCAAACAGAACTAAACTGTGTAATTACACTAAACTGAATTATTTGAAATAGAGCTGTTTTGACATTGAACCTATGAACTTATGCTAAACTGAATTGTTTAAAATAGAACTGCTTTGACATTTAACAGTGAGTAAACAAAAAAACCCCTGTATTTATGCTGAACCAAATTGTTTGAAATAGAACTGTTCTTGAGTTTTAAACTGTGTAATTATGCAAAAATCAATTGTTTGAAATAGACCTGTTTTGACTTTTAACAATGTGTAAACAGAAAACTATACTTATTCTAAACTGAATTGTTTGAATCTTTTATCGAAACTACTTAATTCGCGTTAAATGTCCTGGAAAAGGTTGAAAAGTAAGTAAGCAACCATCAAAGTCAGAAAATGAGAAAGCTTCTTCAGCAGCACTCTCACAAAAGGAATAAACACCTTGGAAGTCCTCCTTGTAAGATATTATGAAAATCATTCTTAAAGTGGGTAGGGGAGGAAGTCAGACAAATAAACCAAAGGACAAAAATGTTAATGAGTATTCGCAAGGCTTTACATACGAGAGATGACATAGATAGACTGTATGTATCAAGAAAAGAAGGAAGAAGAGGACTTACCAGCATTGAAGATTGCATTAAAGAACCCGTGAACTACATTAAAATTTGCAGAGAAAGACTAATTACAGCAGCTAATAACAGCAATGGCAGCACAACTACAAACAGAAAAACAATAAAAACTGGGAAGCAGAAATAAGAAGGAAAACAACTGTATGGATATTTCAAGAAACAACCTGACGAAATCTCACACTAGTAGACCTGGATATGGCTAAGTAAGGGGAAATTGAAGTGAAAAATAAAGTTGTCTTGTAGCAGCACAAAACGACTATGTCAGAGTAAAAATAGATCAGACCCAATAGAATAACAAGTATAGGTTATACGGAAAAAGAGATGTAATGATGAGTCACACAGTAAGCAAATACAGCAAACAAGCACAAAAGAAATACTAGACTAGGTACTGAGTGGGAAAGGTGATCCACTGAGAACTGAGAAAAAGATTGGATTTTGACCATAATGCCAAATGGTATATGCACAAATCAGAATCCGTCCAAGAGAAAGAGACGCATTAAAATATCAAAGATTCTGAGATACAAACTGATCACCTAACCCCGTCCCCACCCCCATCCCCGAAAAAAAAAATGACAGTCCAAAAAAAAAAAAAAAAAAAGAAAAGAAGAAAAGGATAAATTGACGTTTAGTGGATTTTGCCGTTTCAGCAGATCACAGAGTGAAAATAAAAGAAAGCTAAAAGAAAAATAAACAAATACTTGGACCTTGCTAGAGAACTAAAAAACCCGTTGAAAATTAAGGTGACATTGATAACAATTGCTGTTGGTTCGCTTGAAAACGATGCCCAAAGGGTTTGAATTGGCCTTGGAGGAATTGAAAATTAGAGGACGAATCAATACCCTGCAGACTGCAGTATTGTTGAGATCGGTCAGAATACTGTAAAGAGTTCTGGAAACCTGAGGAGGATTGCTGTCACTCAGACTTCAGCAAAAAGCCCACCAGCTGACGCTGATGTGAAAAACTCGGAAGAAGTGAAATATCAATAATTTGAAAAAAAAAATTAAGTACTAGAGAACATTGAAAGCGGACACTATTAAACAAACAGAGATGAAGGAAAAAGTAAAAAATGTGGAAAGTGAAGACCAAAAAACTTCTCGAAAAAAAGCTCTTCAGCAGAAGTCTTATCAAAGGAAGAAACACCTGGGCAGTTTCCCTTTGTAATATACTCAGAACTATTCTTAAAATAGTGAAAAGTAAAATTGGCGACCGTTGTCGAGAGTGACCTAAAGACTATGGGATTCATAGCTACAATACTAAGGTGTAGGATAGGTCGCTATTCCTTTCCCTGGATTGCTCTACTTCACCCTTGATCCGTACTTTATTATGGTGAGTGTTAAGCTAGGAGGCATCAAATACCGTTTTTGAGTCTTTGGTGTGACTCAACCTGGGATTGAACCGAGGTCTCCCGGCTCTCTTGGTGAAAACTCTACTCATTAGGACAATGAGGCAAGAGAGAGGCTCAAACAAATAAACTAAAGGGAAAAAAAAATTGATCACTATGCAAAAGGCCTTACATCCGAAATATGACATTCATAGACTATATGTGTCAAGAAAATAAGGAGGAAGAAGATTATGCAGCATTGAGTATTGAATTGGTACAATAATTCTAGAGTTGAAGGAATACATTAAAGGGGAGCAAAGAAAGGCTAATTACAGCACCCAGTTACAACAATAGCGACAAAAATGTTTTAATAGGAACACAAATCTCATAAGGACCAATGATATCAAAACGAATAATCATAATATAAAACAATAATAATGTAGATTATGTAGAAAAGAGATGAAATGGTTAATAAGCGAACATAGCAACCTTGCACAAGAAGAGTTCAAGACTAAGCAACCCAGAGTGGGGAAAATGATCCACCGGGAATTGAGCAAGAGCTTAGAATTTTTGTTTAATAACAAATGGTTCAAGTATTTACCAACCCCACCGCACAAAGGCAACTTTTTAGCTAAGTTTAATTGGTTTGAATTTAGAGTTTTCCTTCTTGACCAGTTCCCGTACCAAGGATTTAGTCTGCCCAATAATTTGCCTATAGATAGAGGAAGAATAGTTGGATTCATGCCTTTCCCAAAGATTATCTGTGCTATGTGAAATGCAAACAGCCTTGTCCAGGAATTAAACTCGGGTCGCTGTATTTATTTTCAAGGTATCTCCTTTCACTATAAGATGCTTTTTATGCAAAGTACAATCCGTCCTAGACAAAGAGAAGCTTAAAAATTTCTGGGATTTTGAGATACTAACTCCGGCCAGAAGACCAACTGTTGATTAATAAGGAAAAAAAAAGAACTTGTCACCAGGTAGATTATGCGATTTTAGTTGAAAATAAAAACAAAATCTATTGTAAATAGCAGAGAATGGAAGGACAGAAGAAAAAAAAAATTCTCGCAAAATGAAGGAGTACGTACCGAGAGTAGAGGCCGTGTGAAAAGAACGAAACTGGAAGAAGTTAAATTCGCAATTTATACAAAGAATATGGCAGTTGAGATTTCTCGTTGGCTGATACTGGTTGGGATTTCACCATATAAACGCTCGGGATTTTTTTTAGTTTTTTTTTTAGTTTTTTCGTTCAGACGAGTAGCACGTATCTTACAGGGTGGCGACCAGGAATTCCGGATCCTGGTCGGGGTTGCTACATGAGCTAATTTGATGTACAAGAACCTAAAATTGGCGATGAGAGTAGTGCATCACTGATGACCATCCTGTATGCATTCTATGGATATATCACAAGACTGTTGTTTAAGCGGACATTGAGTAAAAATAAAAGAAAGCTAAAAGATAGACAAATACTTGGACCTTGCTAGAGAGCTGAAAAAAAAACTGTGGAACATGAGGGCGATTGAAGTTGGTGCCCTTGAAACGATTCCCAAATGCTTGGGAAAAGATAGGAGGAATTGAAGATCAGAGGAAGAGTCGAGACTATCCACACTCTGTTTAAATGGGCTAGAATACCAAGAAAAGTCCTGGAGACCTGAGGAGACTTGCCGTCACTCAGACACCAGTGAAATACCACCAATTAAAACTGATGTGAAAATCATGTTAGGAGATAAATATAAATAAGCGAGAAAAACTGTAAACAGCAACATGTCCCCTTTTTAATCTCGATGGAAACTTTAACCCTTAGAACCATAGCAGGCCAGTATTTTTGCTGATACTCATAAGTACATTTACCCAAGCGGCCTGAATGTCAGACAGAAAATTTTCTATCGTATGTCTGCCCATGAAATACTGTAATTTTATATCTTAAATGCAATTTTCTCATTTAAAACAATATATATTTTAAATTGCTAATAAAATGCTGCAGTTTGTTATTTTGTAGTTTTACGGACTCTTGAATAACATTTTACATTGTCAGCTATTTTTCAGCCAGTAGATTAGGTTGCAGAAGTGCGCGGAAATGGGTGTGGCTCATGATTTTTAGGATGAACAACTCCCAAGATGTATAACAACAACAACAACAACAATAATAATAATAATAATAATCGTTGTTGTTGCCGTTAAGAAGAAGAAGAAGAAAGAGGAGGAAATAGAAAGGACAAGAAGTGAGAGAGAGGGAGAGAAAGAGAGAGAAACGAAAAGTACAAGAAGAAGAAGAGAGGAAGAAAAAGAAGAAAAGGAAACGAAGAAGAAGAAGACAATGGAAAAAAGTAAAAAGAAGAAAATGGATTTAAAATAGAAGACGAAGTAGAAGAAAAAGAAGAGAGAGACAAGAAGAAGAAAAACAAGGAGAAGAAGAGAAAAAAAGAAGAAAAGAGAGAAAAAGAAAAAGAAGAAAAGAGACAGAATAAGAAGTGAAGAAAGATGGAAGAAAATGAGCAAAAAAAAATAAAGAGAAAGACCAAGAAGAAGAAGAAGAAGTAGAAGAAGAAACAAAAATAAAGAGAAAGAAGAAAAAAGAATGGAAAAAGAAAGAAGAAAGAAAGAAAGAAGAAGAAGTGAATATGAAAAAAAGGACAAAAAAGAAGAAAAGGGAAACAAGTGAAGAAACATGAAAGAAGAAGAAGAAGAAGAAGAAGAAGGTCATTCATAGTGTCCCCATTTTCAACGGAATATGCCATATAGAAGCTGTTTTAACCCTTCACGTATTTCTGTATCCATCAGTTAACGAACAGTTAATGAGAAGGGCACCGTACTCTTTTCTGCTAACTCAAACTCTCCTCTCAATTCACGTAGAAATTCTATTCTGTCTATGTAAGGCCAGCAGCAAGGCACACTTGCAAAAAGAATATTACATTAAGAAACAGCTTCGCTTTGACTGAAACGGAAAAGGGGCAGAGGTGATATAATGAAGAGAATAACATGTAACAACGCAAGAATTGTCTCGCACGGCTGGTCACAAATAATGAACGTGGCGCTCGAAAATTCTGCCAGAAACGTAATTGATTAAATGTAAGGATTTTCGCGATCCATCCCAAATTTTCTAAACAAGCTTCGCTCTTGAAGAATGAATGTTTTTAAAAGGATTTTAGAAGTATGTATAAAAATGTATACAGTTTTGAGCAATCTTAAAGTATTTTCTGACTCTGTCGACCGGACCTTGAAGGGTTTAGAGAGGAACTGAGATTTATCTTACATCACACTGTGTCAGAATATAGCACAAGGCCGTTTTATGGAAGGAGAGTCGTGCACGAATCGACACTCATGTGTGGTAGGTGCAAAAATTCTTGACCCCGTCGGGATTCTCCTTTTGGGACCCAGCAGGTGCCAGTCCAGCAAGCAGGTAAAGACCTGGGGCGGGGAATGCACCAATTCCTTAAAAGATTGCTGCCTCTAGTCTTTTTGTAATTTAGACTAACAAATTTGTTTATTGCGTCTGAGTAATAATTGCTTTTATCGATCTAAAATTTATTATTACTTTCTGAAAATAGACCCAGTGTCCACCCCACCCCGCAAAAAATTAAATTGCAAATAATATTTTCAAAAATTCATGAGAATAGTCTGTTTAAAGTTAAATAAAACAATTTGGTATAACAATTGACGTCACTTATGTATTTTTTTGTCTATGAATTCAAATATTTCTTGAATTTCGGAAAAAAAAACAAAAGAAAGAAGAAAACAGCAATAAAAAGTAGATAGTAATTATAACAATTATAATTATAATTTCCTCTTCTGAAATAAGTCGTTCAGATAATTAACTTTAATCAATGTTTTAATTGTGAACAGTTCGCCATTTTTCCTAACTTCATGATGTCTTCGGTGGTAAGTAGATTTTACAAGAACCAATAGCAAAGAGTAAATGTATTTTCCATTCAATCATTGTAAAGTTTGGACAAGGGTTTGTGGTCTGCACCTGAATCAGTTCACTATAATAACTAAAAATCTTCACCTTAACTGGACCACAGTCGAGAGACCTCAATTATCGAGTGAGGCCTTGCGGAGGGACCACTCATTTGTCGGTCGCGTTAGGTGGTACACGGACCGGCTCGCATGGTCTCGTTCGCAGGGTATTGCTCATGATCTGAGGATGGTACTCTCTGACCTCAAAAGGCCGTCCTCCCAGGACCAAGTTGATTGTTCTGTGCTTTAGGCACCCTAGTTTGGGGATACCAACGGGGCAAAGAATTTCCGGCACGGCTGGTCATGCACGCTTCGGCTCAAATCCGGCTCCCTCTTTAAAAAAAAGGTCTTGTTCCACATTTCATCTTGGCAGGTGGAAGAAAAAATACCACCTGAGTTAAGTTAAATTGAATGAAGCTTTGGTACATTGTACGTTTTTATTACTGGCTTATTTCATAAATAAGCGGGATTTTTTTAAAAATTGCAAGCTAGTTTTTTTCTGTATTTTTCGATAAATGTAGACTCTGCATTATTTGGCATTGATCAATAGCAAATAATTTTTAGTATCGCAAAAATATTTGTTTTGAGGCTATTCAAAATGGTGGCAAATCAAGCAGAATGCTCCAGGATTGAACAGAGGTCTGTCATATATATTTTCGTGAGTGAGAAGTGTAAACCATGTGAAATTTACCGAAGAATACGTGATGCGTATGGAGAAGGATGTTTTAATAAAATAATCTTTAAAAATAGACTAAACAAGGGATTGTCACCACGAGACTGAGTTGAAAAGAAAATCGATGAAGTGGAAACACACTAACTCTCCGGTAAAGAAAAGGTTTCAAGCATAGCAGTCAGTAAACGAGGTAATGCTGACAGTCTTTTGAAACATGAAAGGACCCATCATGATTGATTTCCTTGTAAAAGTTGCCATACTAAACAATATTTCCTATTGTCAATGTCTTAGGCAAAATTCACCTTATTTATTGAATGACCCTCGTATTTTTCTGTCGACTACCTAGGCCACATACGGGTCAATACTCCAATGAAGGATTGAACCTAGGCTTATCCGGCCATTTGCTCACGTTGTTTTTCTTTTTTTTCTTTTTTTTTTTTTGTGATAACCAAAGTCACCACTCACCCATCGTCAAATAAATCAAACAGAAGAGAGCACAGCAGCCGACATGTGAAAGTGTGAGAACCCCCCACCTTGAGTTTCACCGGTTTCAGAGAGTGACCGTTGAAGTGGGAATTAAGCAACCATGAATGGCATTAATTACTGAAATCTAATTTAGAAGAAAACTCTTGATGAGATACGCTCATTTGGAAATATGAAAAATTATTATATAAACCAGGATTGAAAAATAGATTGGAATCGAAGGCATGAAACAAAACAAACACAAAGAGTTCAATAATTAATAAAAAGTTTACTTTACAAATAATAACAAAGTCCGTTTCTTAAAAAAATAATTTAGTCATTCTTTAAAAAATGAATAATTCTGATCATACTAGTTCCTTCACCGTTGAGTGAAGTAATGCGATTCTGAGCCCTGACCTCTCTTATCTCAGCTGTCAGTCAATGTATCAGTCAGCACAATTTTTTACTAGAGCTAAGTAACTTAGTAGTTCATAGTACGGCTATCAACTATCTCATGAGAGTCTTCCATTACTTATTTGTGGTTCTCGCTTCTCTGTATCAGAAGATCTGCAGCAAGGCTCAAGTGGTGGAGCGATAAGGGTTTCTCTGCACACTGCTGTCTGCTATCTCTGCTCTCAAGTTTCCGTTTCCCGTCTACTCGGATGCAGCAAAAATTCTGGTTTATATATCTATTTTTCTTATTTCCAAATGGGTGTATCTCATCAACGGTTTTCTTCTTAATTAGATTTTAGTAATTCCATTTATGGTTGCTTAACTTCCACTCCAACGATGACTCTCTGTGACCGTTACTGAAAGGGGAGGTTCTCCCACTTCTAAACGTTGGCTATTGTGCCCTGTCTCTCTGCTATGGGCGGCCCTCTTATTCACATAACCAGTACGTCACGTCAAGCAAATAACTCATTCTTTCGAAGGAAAAATAGATCGAAATTTTTCAATTTCTCAGGATCTGATATTTCCTATACAATCATATCTGCATCTGGGCGGTGATTGACTCCTCCATCTGATCCTAACTCCTGCTTTCTCATTGTTTTGACTACGCTTTTTCTGATGATACTTTTAGCAAAATCAAAATAGATATTTTAGTTATCTCTTTCTCTGGTTGAAAGATAATTATTCCATAGTTTTCATTTTTCCACCCAGCCAAAAATTAAACAATATTTCTAGCTTTTCCATTTTGACAATGTATTGTATCATACTTTTAAAAATCAAAGTACAGAGTTTGTTCTTTTAAAATCCTCGTTGATTATTTTCCTACTATTAAAATCTTTCTCAGATTTCTCTGGCTCTAGGTCTCCGATGCACTATTATGTTATATTCCTTGAAAAATTCAAAACCACAAATGTAGCCTCAATCTCCTCATATTTCGACTTTCTTTTCTAATACTTAAATTCAGTTTAAGCTACTTAGATGGGTATCAATTTAGGAACAATGTTGCTTGTGGGCCAGCAATAATTTCTAACAATATGACTTCAAATCAAGTTATGGTGAACGCACTAACTATGGTCACTTACTATAGTTAAACAGCAATAATACTGCCAGGGCTCATTTATTTGCACACAGTTAAATGGTTTCAAGTATTACCAATACTTGTAATTTTATCAAATATTAATTTATTTGCACACATTTAAATGGTTAAAAAGTCATATTTAACCAAATGTCAGAGTGAACATGGGAGTAATAGCAATGAAGGAGTACTCCTCATTTCCCAAAACTCCTGGAGTGAAGATTCACCATCAGATTTTTTCGTGTCATGTCCAGAACACTCTGCAGAAGTGCAGTCGGCGTATTCAACAGTCCCTGGTACTTAGACGAGTGACCATTTAGAAACAGTGAAGCCAGTGGACCAGTATAAGTTTAGTAAATAATAATTCTAAGCCCTGTCAGCTGTGGGTGTAGAATACATTACTACTGAGGGATAAGGCCCTCCAACAAGTTTCCAGGGTATAGCACTAAACAATCTGATGGTTAGTTTCCAGTGCTGGATCCGGTCCACTCTGGCATGCAGTGGTAGTACCTGTTTGTGTCATATAGAACTGTATAGCCATTTAACTGTGTGCAAACAAATGACTGTTGAATTGCTAGTGTTATATACCAATACTTGAAATCATTTAATCGTGTGCAAATACAACTAATCATGGTAATTAGCAATACTTGAAACCATTTAACTCGGTGAAAATAAATGAGCACTGATTTGTTTAAATGTTACCGACAAACTAATTGTTTACAAATCATATATATATATATATATATATATATATATATATATATATATATATATATATATATATTTCTTTGTAGGTCAAAAGAGAGAAAAACTATTTCAAAATGAATAGGTTCACGAAGAGATTTGTATTTTTTAAAGAATTATTTACTTATTTCGTTCTTATATACGTGTATATTTCCAGCTTGAGTCTTTCGTCAGAGAACATATGTGCTACATGGCCATGTAAATGGGGTACTTGTGTTCGTTAGTAGAATCTTTTTCACGTTTTGTATGGGTTTATATAGAGGTCGCTCCTCCCTTTTCTTTCTCAGAGTGTGTCTATTTTGTCTGTTTTTACCCACAATTGGTCATTGATATTTGTTATATTATAAAGTTTTTGTTTTAAACCAACCAACCAACTCTATGACTATTACTTCAAGTTAAATCATGGTGAACGTAGTAAGTACGGCAAGTTCCGAGAAGTTAAGCAGCACTGATCCTGCTCAGTAATTATATGGGTTAACATTTACGAACAGAAGGTACGTTAAAGAAACTGAGGCCTGTGTACAAAAAAAGCAAAATAACATTTCTCAGAAAAGAAAGAAACGTTGCCCACTAAATCACCGAGGTTTAGCAACGATAAGACCGCTTAGCAGGTACTGTAAGCCATGAGAGGCCAGAGTTCAAGATAAAACAAAGATTAGTATATATCAACAGTTCGATGAGATGAAAGAACAGGCAATCACCAAATCACCAAAGTTAACAGCAATGATCCTGCTCAATACTTGGATGGGTTACCACTTTAGAACAGCAGGAACAGCAAAGTAGACAAAGGCCTGTGCGCCATGCTAAGCAAAGTTTATCATATTCAACGGACTACCTGATCTAACATACATTTGGTGAACGTCGAAGAATATGATAACTGAGATGTGATAAAAAGAGAAAAACTGAGGGTAGCAGGTTTTCTGAATGTTATTTTGTAAATATCAAAATTCTTGATAAAACGGAGATACCTGTGAAATGCTACTTAACTTATAATTAAGTCGTAAACATTGGTTCTTGTCAGATCATTTAAGTTAAGCCAATTCAGTACTTAGATGGGTAACCATTTGATAACAACAAATACTGTAAGCAACCTTAGACCTGTAATGTTTGAGTAGGCAAATCTTTGAGACCATAAAACTTCACTTCTTCCTAAATTGAGGAACCGGTATTATTGACGCCTTTTATAACTTCAGGAGTAGGTAAATAAAGTTGGTGACCTTAGTCGAGGGTGACCCGAAGGCTCCCTTTTCGATAGCTGCTACACCAAGGTGTAGAGGAAGGCGCAACTCCTTTCCCTGAATTGCTCCACTTTACCCTTGATACGTACCTTATAATGCTATGTGTTTAGCAAAGATCACACAGAATTGGTTGGGTTGGGTTTTAGGGCATATCGACCATTGTTCGTTATTTAATGCCAAATCCTGTTTTTACATATATATAAGATATGAATGATTTGGTTTGGATGGGTTAGTTCCATTTTTTAAAGACTTTGGTATGACTCGACCTGGAATTGAATCCCGGTCTCCCGGACCATTGGCGAACACTCTACACACTAGACAAACGAGCCGGTCGGTACTCTAGTTGAAATATAGAAATACATAAACTGAATATGTAATTGCTGAGATAGTTGCATTTAGCCAAACAGTCAAAGCGTTAGAACTCACATGAGAGCGTAGATTTTTCGTGTTGATATAAGGGGCAAGAAAACCATCTCCACCTCAAAGCCCATGTCTGCAATTCTTAGAATATATATATATATATATATAATATATATATATATATATATATATATATATATATATGTATCCTACAGAGGGTTAAGACCTCTAAACAGAAGTGTTCTGGGTATGACACGAATCTCTCTCTGGTGGTGAGTTTCAAATTCTGGTGATTTCGGGAGTACTCCTTCATTGGCATTACCTCAAAGTTGACTCTGACCCAGAGTGGTATTACCTGTTAGGGTCCCATATATGGAGCAAATCAATCTGTTTAAGAAGTATTCACATTTGAAAGGACCGTGTGCAAAAAAGAATATCTTTTTTAAATTAGAATAAAAAAAGGCTTTAGAGACAACTATAAAATAAATGTAAATATTAACTTACAATGAATAAGATTCCCTAACTATTTGGCATAAAATAAACCTAGACGGTTGACATACTGTTAAAATCAATCAATTAATCAATTCTCACAGAATATCAATTCTATCTGAAGCCCAGTCGGCTGGGTCTGTAGAATACACCAACTGCATCTCTGCAGAAGGATAAGACCCCTATCAACGTGTGTCCTGGATATGACACTAAACAATCTGATGGCGTGGCTCTAGTAATGCTGGAGGTTTGGGGAAAGCGGAGTACCTTTTCATTGACATTGTTCCCAGGCCGACTTTGATTCTGATAGCACTTGATAGGGTCCTATCTATGGGTAAAATAGAACTGTTTGATCGCATGCAAACAAATAACTTATGCAAAATTGAAATAGAAATAGAATTGCTTGATAATTTAACAGTGTATAAACAAATAACTGTCAAATTGAATTATTTGTGATACATAGCAATAAGTAAAGTTGGCGACCATAGTCGAGGGTAACCCGAAGGCTCCCTTTTCGATAGCTACTACACCAAGGTGTAGGGTGAGGGCGCTACTCCTTCCCTGGATTGCTCTACTTTACCTTATAATGCTGAGTGTTAAGCAAGGAGGCATCAAGTACCATTTTTTGAGTCTTTGGTATGACTCGACCTGGGTTCAATCCCAGGTCTCCCGGGCCATTGGGAGAACACACTAACCGCTAGGCCAATGTCCGGTAACTAAACTTTGTTTCCAGCTTCCTTTATTCCGTTTAAAAATTGACCTTGTATCACATCCCGGGGATGGTAAAGAATTTGGGTAAATAATGATATATATTAATTGAATTGCCATGACCAGAAAATTCAGCAAACACTCACATGTGACATACGGAACACTGGACAGCTGTTTCGACCTTACTGGGTCTCATCAGTAGTGCATACCATAATCTCCACCACTAGAGATCGAACCGAACTTCTACCAATGGGCCACGAATTACATAGCAATACTTGGAACTATTTAACTCTGTACAAATGATTTAATTGTTCTGAATAGAATAATCCGTGTTAAATAGCAATACTTGTAACCGTTTCACTGTGTGCACACAAATAAATGACTTATGTTACATTGTAACTGATACATAGTAATACCTGAAACCATCTAACTGTCGACAAACAAATGAAATATTCGTATTCGATAGAATACTTAAAACAATTAAACTATGTAAAAAGGGATCAATTCAAGCTCGTTTAAAATTGTATCTATAAAACGAGTTTAGAAATCATATTTGATGTATATGTAAAAACAGGATTTGGTATTAAATAGCGAACAATGGTTGATATGCCCTAAAACCCAACTAAACCAAATCATTCATATCTAATATATATGTAAAAACAGGATTTGGCATTGAATAACGAACAATGGTTGATATGCCCTAAAACCCAACCAAACCAAATCATTCATATCTAATATATATGTAAAAACAGGATTTGGCATTGAATAACGAACAATGGTTGATATGCCCTAAAACCCAACCAAACCAAATCATTCATATCTAATATATATGTAAAAACAGGATTTGGCATTGAATAACGAACAATGGTTGATATGCCCTAAAACCCAACCAAACCAAATCATTTATATCTAATATATATGTAAAAACAGGATTTGGCATTGAATAACGAACAATGGTTATGCCCTAAAACCCGACCAAACCAAATCATTCATATCTAATATATATGTAAAAACAGGATTTGGCATTGAATAACGAACAATGGTTGATATGCCCTAAAACCCGACCAAACCAAATCATTCATATCTAATATATATGTAAAAACAGGATTTGGCATTGAATAACGAACAATGGTTGATATGCCCTAAAACCCGACCAAACCAAATCATTCATATCTAATATATATGTAAAAACAGGATTTGGCATTGAATAACGAACAATGGTTGATATGCCCTAAAACCCAACCCAACCAAATCATTCATATCTAATATATATGTAAAAACAGGATTTGGCATTGAATAACGAACAATGGTTGATATGCCCTAAAACCCAACCAAACCAAATCATTCATATCTAATATATATGTAAAAACAGGATTTGGCATTGAATAACGAACAATGGTTGATATGCCCTAAAACCCAACCAAACCAAATCATTCATATCTAATATATATGTAAAAACAGGATTTGGCATTGAATAACGAACAATGGTTGATATGCCCTTAAAACCCAACCAAACAAAATCATTCATATCTAATATATATGTAAAAACAGGATTCGGCATTGAATAGCGAACAATGGTTGATATGCCTTAAAACCCAACCAAACCAAATCATTCATATCTAATATATATGTAAAAACAGGATTTGGCATTGAATAACGAACAATGGTTGATATGCCCTAAAACCCGACCAAACCAAATCATTTATATCTAATATATATGTAAAAACAGGATTTGGCATTGAATAACGAACAATGGTTGATATGCCCTTAAAACCCAACCAAACAAAATCATTCATATCTAATATATATGTAAAAACAGGATTTGGCATTGAATAACGAACAATGGTTGATATGCCCTAAAACCAAACCAAACCAAATCATTTATATCTAATATATATGTAAAAACAGGATTTGCCATTGAATAACGAACAATGGTTGATATGCCCTAAAACTCAACCAAACCAAATCATTCATATCTAATATATATGTAAAAACAGGATTTGGCATTAAATAACGAACAATAGTTGATATGCCCTAAAACATAACCAAACCAATTCTATGTGACCTTTTTTCATTCTTAGTTAAACTAAATATCTGTAATAAGATATGCAAATACATGAGCGATTTAAAAATTTCAAACGAGCTTAACATCCATTTCCCTGTCGAATTCAGTCGGCGCGGACTGGTCATGTTGTGCTTGATTTAAATAAAGCCCTGGAAAAGACAAAAAGGAATTACAGCGATCAAAAATATATGATCAATAACCTTCTTTAGAGAATCATGGATTTGTCTCCTAAGAAACCCGTAACCATTGACATTTATCTCGCTAGCAACCAATAATCATTGATATTTATCTCCGCAACAATCATTGATCATAAACGTTTTTCCTCTAAGTGACCGATGATTGTGATATTTTCAAGCATTGGACAATGGTGGATGAGACTTCACTTCTCTCGCTTTCGATAAATTGATTCTGCTTTTCTGTCTGAAAATCGAATGCTGATCACAAGCGTGTGGACTGACCACTATACTACTGACTGCTTGACTATGCAAACAACGTCTCATGAAACATTAGTCTTTGGTTACCTGTAATACAGCAATAGTTAGTAGGCGTTTTTAGAGAGTAAAATTCAAACTATCAGTCTTCTAGACGCGTTATACGTAACAGTTATCGTCGTAGGAAATAGAATCAGTGACCCGAGTTCAAATCTTGAGCGTGGCTGTTTGCGTTACCCTCAAAGCTAATTCCTCTGAGAAACGCACAGATACATCAATTTTCCTCCCAGTTATGCAAAAAATAGTAAGGCAGACAGGGTTCTTTAGCTTTAGTTAGGCAACTAGTATAGGAGAAGGAAAATTTTGAATTCAAACTAGTTTACACAGATTAACAAATGACTTTGTGTTGCATTCTACCCTTGACAGAGAGATTGGGTACATATATACTTCCCTTAGAATAATTTCATGTGATAATTGCTTGTGTTTAACAATATAATGAAAGAATAAATGACCATAATATTTTACTTTATAAAAATATGTCTCTCATCTTTATTACTTGAAAGATCAAAAATTCTCTAAGTGTGAGAGAGAGAAACAGCGACAGAGAAATGAAGGTTTGGATGCAGAGTGACGGAAGATTGCTCTATTTACCTTTTCTTAATCCATGTTGCTATTCTGTATTAACAGCCTTGCGTCTTTGCTTCCTCGACAAGAGGTTCTCAAACGGAGTCCACTGTGGGCCACTGCACTCTCCCTGGGTGACGCCCAGAGCGGCCTCTGCCCTGATTTGGATATGGCTCCAACTGGCTGACCATGACTCCGTGTGACTCTGTTTGACTGACTGCCTGACTGTGGGTACCCGTGTATATATAACTTCATAACGCCTTCCCTTTTTTGCGTCCCGTGATTCACGTGTTCTACTTCCGCTTGTCAATTCACGTGAGGTGTCTTCCCGTTTATACGGAACATCATGTCGCAGAAATCCCTGATTGACGGCACTGTCAAAAATCAATATGCAACACTAGATGCTATAATTTTCTCAGTAGATTTCTCATTGTTTCTATGTATGCGCTACCCCCCCCCCCAAAAAAAAGATATCTAGCAAGATTGTTATTAGAGCAATGCACATAAGATACTCTAACTCAATTTCAAGCCCAATTTGCAGCAGAATGATAATTTTGTAGGTTCCCCATTCACGCTAAATGTCATTTTTTAATTATCAAAATTCTCGATAAAACGGAATGATTGATTTAAACAATATATGATCCCGTCTAGGTTTATTTTATGTCAAAAGGTTTTAAAATTTCGTTCAACGTACATTAATATTCACATTATTGTATATTTCTTTCATGAGAGGTTTTTCACACAGTTAAAAGATATCAAGTATTTCTAAAACAAATAATTTGCACTCATAGTTTTAAGAATTCTTATCTAATACCAATACAAATAGTTTTCTAGTGAATTTAAGAAGAATGGTATTCAAATATTCTATTTGACGAAATCAGTGAAGGCAGTGTCGGATAAAGACTTCCCACACTATTTCCAGGAGAACTATTTTGAAGGAGATGAAATTTATTTATAATCAAGTTTATCATATTTTTAATTCATAATCT
This sequence comes from Sepioteuthis lessoniana, assembly GCA_963585895.1. Lineage (NCBI taxonomy): Eukaryota > Metazoa > Mollusca > Cephalopoda > Myopsida > Loliginidae > Sepioteuthis > Sepioteuthis lessoniana. The sequence continues at coordinate 77,445,233 of OY757920.1, read as the reverse complement.
CATTAATTTCTAGACGGAAATTATCAATATAAGAACAGTTCATCTTGTTTTTTTTTTTTTTGGTTTGTTTCTTTAATGGCATATCAATCATCATGGGTTATTCAATACTAAAACCATCCTTGTAGTAGTATACGTACTATTTAGCCAATAACTGATGATATAAAGTGGTTTCATACTTTTTCCTAGATTATTAATACGAAAGTGAACGCAATAACATAACTGGGGTTTGAACTCGCTTACTATCTTCGTGAATGGGCACTTCAGGTGGTGTAAGACTAGCAAACCTTCACAAATGAGTTCGGGTCTCATTGGGTGATCCATTCAAATGGCCTTGTGCCTCATCTAAACAAAGAGCCTGGAGTGGGTAGAGTGTTCGCCAATGGTCTGGGAGACCTGGGTTCAATCCCAGGTCACGCCATACCAAAGACTTAAAAAAATGGTACTTGATACCTCCTTGCTTAACACTCAGCAATATAAGGGTAAAGTGGAGCAATCCAAGGAAAGGAGTACCGCCCTCCCCTACACCTCGGTGTAGAAGCTGTTGAAAAGAGAGCCTTCTGGTTGCCCTCGACTACGGTCGCCAACTTTACTGACTTACGGTCGCCAACTTTACTTTACTTATCATCGTGAAAGTGACAAGAATGATGGTGTTAAGCAAAAAGAATCATTTTAAAAAATTGTAAAGAATGTACTGACGTAGTTGGAAAATATATCGTTTTATTCATGAGCAAAATTTATTAAAAGAACTGTTTCGCAAAGTCAATGAGGCTTTTTATGGTCTTCCATGATTTACAGGATACAATACAATAAACAATGCCTCACTGAATAATGCAAAACTATCGACATTTGATTAGCTGTATTTCGACCAAGACGTTTTGTAGATAAATCATTCAAAATTAATGGTTATTTTACAAAAAATAGACTTTCAATTGATTCATCTTCTGTTTGAACCAAATTAAGAGATATATATCCTGTTTGTTTTGTGTACGTAAAGTAAAAGTCAATGAAATTTCAATAATCATTCATACAAACAATGTTTCTGTACATCCCTTCCTACGTAAGTGTAAAAGTAGTCTTTTGTTTGGGAAAGAAGCTTTCATCTCAATTTTTAGTATGAATATATATATATATATGTATGTATGTATGGATGGATGGATGGATGTGTGTGTGTGTGTGTGTGTGTGTGTGTGTGTGTGTGTGTGTTTGTTTATTTGAGTAAAAATTATTTCCGTTTTAGCAAATATATTTTATTCCCGAATAATTTAACATTGCATTAATTAAAATATGATATATTCGCCATTATTCTGAATCACCTCTTTCCATTTATCAGATAGCTTGTCGTCATTTAACTTGTTTCTAGCCCAAGAAGGTTTCCACCATCGTTTTCACTTGGCTTCTTGTGAAGATCTTTTGTCATTCAGAGCATTTTTAGAGAATGAAAATGGATCAGGGCCTGATGAGGGAGAACAGACCAGCGTAAATCCAATATTTTTTCTACATATTTCTTGCTGGGTGTGACTTTTCATCATTATAGGGAAGCACAGCATTTTTCCTATAGACGAGTGAGATTCGTTTTCTTAGAAGATTTTCACGCTCCCTTTTCCTACCTTTTCAAGGGTCGATAGATTGTAGATTAGGATATAGTGAGTTTAGATGATAATTCTCGAATAGTTTTACGCGGATTGCATTCCATAAATTATCTAAGAGCATTTTGGTCAAGGTCTGATGAACGTTCTGGTCTTGTTCCTCTCTCAATGTCATATCGCCAGAACGAACTTTAAAAACCAGTCAATAATGATTCTTTGGCCATAAACACTGCTAATTTTCTTTCTTTTTTTTCTGTTGGGTTTTTGTTATTCTTAATTTCCCACAACATGACATGTCAAATATGCACTTTTGGTTCCTCTATTTTAAGGGCGTGAGATCAGTGATGCACACTCTTTTATAACGGAAAGAGTGCCTTCATCGGTCTTTTAAAAACTACTGATGAAGACACCCTTTAATCAGCTAATTCATGATAACGTTTAAAATAATGAAAGTTCGAAATATGTAGTTACGACTTGGTTTTTAAAAATAAAAGTTATTTATGATTCAACACAATATCTATCTATCTATCTATGTATCTAAACCAAAACCTTTGTTAGGTAACTTGAAAGGAACCTAATAAAATTATATAGACAAAATGTGTCTTTATTATCTAATCAAACATGCTTAAATGAAAGCCTACAGCCCAACCACACACACACACACACACACGTGTATATATATACATATACGTACATATTCCTGATGAAAACTAATAATGTACTAGTTTAGTTTCGATGGTTGTATTTTATGGCATATCAACTTTTGAGGGTTATTCAATAACAAATGTTGTTTATATATATATATATATATATATATATATATCTTAAATACATACAATTTGTAAACGAATAGTTCGTTGGTAACGTTATAAAACGAACCTAAATTTGCTCTGTTAGATGTTTTCAAGTATTACAATGTAATTCTAATTATTTAATCTAACATCAGTCATTTGTTTTCACAGAGTTAAATGATTTCATATATCGCTCTTTAACGCTAGTGATACTATTTGATTCATTGGTGGGAGACTAACAGGTACTACCACTCCGAGTCACAGTGTACTTAGGAGTAATGGCAATAAAGAAGTTGTCTAGATTCTGCAAAGCGCCAGTACTGGGGCCTCGCAATCAGATGCATTTGAATATTATATCCAATACACTCGTTAGCAGTGTGTGTGTGTGGGGGGGTTGGGTATTGCCCTTCTGCGGAGATGCAGTCGGCGTATTCGGTATCCCTAGCTGACTGGACAATTGGTTAGTTTAAAATGTTAAAACTCTTATTTACCAACACTATACCACGAGCAAAACTTTGGTGTTTTTTTGCTGATTCTTGTTTCTTGATTTACACGGAAGAGAACCCTTTAAGGTAAGATCACGCTTCTTTGAAACTATTCAAATTTTGTATTTAGAGATCTTCTTCTTCTTCTTCTTCTTCTTCTTCTTCTTCTTCTTCTTCTTCTTTCAGTATTTTTCAAGTACTCATCGTGATCTCGCGAGATTTTCGAGTGACCAACGTCAATTCCTGACGGAAGGAAATAATGGCGCTAACATTGTTCTGTCGCCATAGCAGTATACAAGATTGGCAAGGGGTGAGTAAATCAAGCGATTACACAATTGAGGCGAGAATGTCTCGAGCCGCTGGCTATAATCAACGCTGCCATCTTTTTCTTCTGACAGATAAGGCTTCAGTGAACATCATATTAACTCGGACGTAATTTGTTTCGCGCTGAACTGAATTTTCATAAACCAGTCATTGTTCAGTGAACGCCCCGATGCTCTTTGAAAGACAAATTAATAGGCTTTCTCGCCTGTTTCTTACCCGGTAAAATTGTGAGGTTTAATTAATTGTGAATGCTAAATAAACTATTTGGCGTTGGTTTTAATGTTTGGAGAAAAGAAGAAAGAACAGAGAGTTTAGACATGGTTTCATGAGACCTTCAATTTCGAATTTTGGTCATCTATTTTACTAAATAATCTCCTTCTAGTTGGTTGGTTTTGGCTAAATGGCATATCAATCTTTGTGGGTTATGTATCGCCGAAGTCATCTTTGTGGAAGAACAATAGTTGTACTATTTTACACATAACTGGGATATGTTATCGTCGTAGAAAATGAACACGGCGACACGAGTTCAAATCCTGGACGAGACTGATTGCATTTCACATAGCACTAATACCCTTGGTAAAGGTATGAATCCAATTATTCTCCCTCCAGCTATGGGTAAATAGTAGGACAGACTAGGTTCTTCAGCCTTGGTGAGGCAACTAGTCTAGGAGAAGGAAAACTCTGAATTAAAACCTGTTAAACTCCGCTTAAAAATTGACCTTGTGTCATATCTTGCCCGAGCGGAGGGGTTGGTAAATAGGATAACTGGGATAATAATGGAGTTCATGCCTTTCTTAAGGATATTAGACAGAAATTGAACGTAATAGTGCAACTGAAGTTCGAACTCGCTTATTACAATGTTGCAGTCCAGCACATCGGCCATTAGGCAACGGGGACTTCACTTCTTGTTAAAATCGACCGGGAAGTCATTAATTCATCTCTAAACTCAGGTTCTGTACGCCCTCTCTACGGGGCTTAGAATAAACTGACTGTATCTTCAATAGAGAGGTAAGACCTTTCCAAAATGGGCTTCGTGGGTATGACGCTAAACTGCATCTGATAATGAAGCTCCAGTTCTGAAGATCAGGGAAGTGAGGACTAACCATTCGTAGCCATTACTTTTAGGTCCACTCTGACTCAAAGTGAGAGTACCTTTTATGGTATCAACTATTTCGATCTGTTTAATATTATTCACATTCGATTGGAATAACTGATGCCATTTTACTTTAAAGAATTTGTATTAAGAATAGTACCATGAAGCTATGATTGTTTACTAATAATTATTATTAAGTTCTTGAAACCATATAACTATCTGTAAACAAGTGATTTAAAAGAAATAATTACTTGAAACCATATAATCATTAGAACGAGCGAAGAATACTTGAAAATACTCAACTTTGTGCAAATTATTTGTATTTGCTTGGAATATTTGATATAAAACCATATACAAAGAATACTTTATGAAACAACGCAAATAATGTAAGTATAAATGTAAAATAAGTGATTCCATGTCCTCTATGGCCCAGTCAGCTGGGTCTGTAGAATACACCGACTGTATCTCTGCAGAAGAGTAAGGCTCCCCCTTGACCCGGTCGGCTGGTTCTGTAGAATACACCGACTGCATCTCAGCAGAAGAGTAAGACTCCCCCTTGACCCGGTCGGCTGGGTCTCTAGAATACACCGACTGCATCTCTGCAGAAGAGTAAGGCTCCCCCTTGACCCAGTCAGCTGGTTCTGTATAATAAACTGACTGCATCTCTGCAGAAGAGTAAGACTCCCCCTTGACCCGGTCGGCTGGTTCTGTAGAATACACCGACTGTATCTCTGCAGAAGTGTAAGACTACCCTTGACCCGGTCGGCTGGGTCTCTAGAATACACCGACTGCATCTCTGCAGAAGTGTAAGACTCCCCCTCGACCCGATCGGCTGGGTCTAAAGAATACACCGACTGCATCTCTGCAGAGGAGTAAGACTCTTTCAACGAGCATCCTGGATATGACACATAGCAATCTGATGGTGAAGCTCCAGTAATGCTGGAACTTTGGGTAACGCGTAGTACCCCTTCATTGCCATTGCTCCAAGGTCCACTCTAGCCCGGAGTGGTAGTATCTATCTATGGGTCAAATAGAACTGTCTGATATTTAAATTGAGTGCAAACAAGTGACTTATGATAAATTAAATTGTTAGAAATATAACTGTTTGATCATTGAACTGTGCGTAAGTAAATATTTGATGTTTAATTGAACTGTTGGTGATTCATATCAATGTTTGAAACCATATAACTTTGTGAGATTTATGCTAAATTGAATTGTTTGAAATAGAACTGTAAGTTCATTTAACTGTTTGTAACGACAAAATTTGTTTACAAATCATATACTTTTAGTGTATATGTGAAAACGGGATTTGACATTAAATAACCAACAATTATTGATATGCCATAAAACCAAACCAAACCAAACCAAACCATGATGTTTAATTAAATTGTAGCTTATATATAACAATACTTGAGACCATTTAACGTTGTTGACTCATGCTAAATTTAATTGTTAGAAATAAAACCGATTGATCATTTAACTGTGTGTGTATACAAATTGTGTTTCTAAATCATATATTTAATATATGTGTAAAAACAGCATTCGGCATTAAATAACTAACAATTTTATCCGAAGTTCAGTCGTCAAATCAATCAATATTTATTTTCTCTAGTTAGGAATTACAACTATTGCGCCATATTTTCTTTTAACAGGTTGATGTATCTCCTGTATGATAGAATCTCCATTCTTAGTTCTCACTAGGTTGCTTTCTATAAAGTTTTTTCTTTGTTTTATATCCTAACGAAAAGAGAACAATCAGTTCGTTCACATAAGTCAACATTGTATATATATTTGTCTTCCGTTTAGGTCAGTGTGACCAATCTTATCCAGCGTGGTTCTTTTCAGTGCCCATGAGCAAGCTAACTCGAACTGTAAATTTACTATTCTTGACAAGGAAAAAGATAGGGAAGATTATTACAACATTTTATCGGCAACTATATTTTTTCAGTTAAATTCCTTATTAAGTAATGTCACTAATTTTGTAATGACGTCTTTTCTTTCATAAAAATAACATTACACGCACACTCTCTCTTATATACGCACAAACGAGGTGTATTGAAAAGTTTTCATATCATACAAAAAAAAAAAAAAAAAAAGCGAAAACAATGTACTGCCCCAATCTTCTGAAATCCACGCCGAATATTTTTATCATTATTAAATCTAGTAGGGTTGACTCTGTAGCCCCAATCTGCTCTGTTACATGTCCAACTAGGCTCATCGGCTTACATTGTACTTCATCTAGGCCACCTTCGGGTGGGTTTCAGCTGGACCACTTTCGGGTGGCATCCGTGCCTGTATTTATGTTTGGGTCCATGTCCAACTATGCTCATCGGCTCACATTGCTCTTCAACTAGGCCACCTTCGACTGGGCTTAAGCTGGGCCACTTTCGGGTGGCATCCGTGCTTAGACTTATGTTTGGATCCATGTCCTGCTAGACTCATCGGCTCATATTGCACTAAGTGAGCCGATGCCCGACATAGACCAGCAGGGCTCGAGCTTCGGCTCGGGCCCGACTTTACCCTCTCCTAACTCCTACTTCTAATCCGACTGTCAGGCCATTTGACATTGCGTCAAGTCTAGTGGGAGGCAGAGAAAAAGTACCTTGCTTCGGGGATAAATAGCGTGCCTCACTATTCCTTATCTGTCTTTCTTGTATCTCTCTTGCCATATAACCCTTTCTTTATTTTACGAAAATGTTTACTGTTCCTATCGTTCTCAAGTACAGCTTTGTCTGATTGTACCCCTTTTAAAGATACATTAAAATGGTATCTCTTGCCTTGCCTTGGCAACTGGTTAAACTGGAAATAAAACTCTGATTTAAAAACCTGAGAAGTGATCTTTAGAGAATCAGCAGACGCTTCGTTCCAAACAATTTGTAACACTAAAAGTAGATAATTCGTATAAACAGTCTAGCAGTTTAATCCTATTTACCAACCCCTCCGCTCGGGCAAGATATGACACAAGGTCAATTTTTAAGCGGAGTTTAACAGGTTTTAATTCAGAGTTTTCCTTTTCCTAGACTAGTTGCCTCACCAAGGCTGAAGAACCCAGTCTGTCCTACTATTTATCCATAGCTGGAGGGAGAATAATTGGATTCATACCTTTCCCAAGGGTATTAGTGCAATGTGAAATGCAATCAGTCTCGTCCAGGATTTGAACTCGAGTCGCCGTGTCCATTTCCTACGATGATAACCATAAGCTGTCTTCTCGGTTTCGAGTGTGACTGCCTTCCCCCATCTGCCTTTTTTTTTTTAAGGTTGTATGCACCTGCAGATAACTTTTCAAGCCTGCCATTTTGCAGCACATTTTACCACATGAATGTCCTGAGGTAGAGCAACTAGTTGGATATGTTTACGCATGTTGCTTTTAAGACCAACTAGAAAGAGACAAGAGTTTTCCACATATTTCACAGTTGGCGTGGTGACTTTGTGGACCTGGTTCTGATCCTTATTTGCCCTCATGATCTGATTGGTTGTAAGCGGCATACTGAGCACGGCTATTCTAATATATATATATATATATATATATATATATATATATATATGTATGTGTGTGTATGTGTGTGTGTGTGTTGTTTTAAAGTCTTTCGATTATACCAAACATTGTTCCTGCTGTAAATTTTCCTGCCGCGTTGGTTCAGATTTGAATTCAAAACTTTACTTCTTGACAGGTTTCCTTTAAAAGTCTTGAAGGCACGAAACCTACAGCTACCAACAGCTGCCGAGACAAGAAATGGAAAAGAATACTGTCTCGTCTAGAACTTGCTCCGGTGAGTTCATTGTCAACGACGATAACTGTTGCGTCTGCGAGCCACTACACAAATAGGTTGGTTAGACAGATGCCATATCTTAGGACGTGACGTAATGGATATCGTCGTAGGAAATGAATACGACGACACGAGTTCTAATGCTGATCAAAACTGAATCCGATTAATCTTTATCCAGCTATATGTAAATAGTTGGGCAGACAGATTTTTTTTGCCTTGGTTAGGAAATTAGTCAAGGAGAAGGAAAACTTTGAATTCAAACCTATTAAACTTGACCTTGTGCCACATCCTTCCCGTGCGGAGGGGTTGGTAAATACATATACAGATAACATATTGGAAGAGAATCTAATCCTCTTCATCCTTCGACCTGTCTTTCTTACTCTATGATTATATCTGTTACTCTCCTTCCCCTCATCACTTTCTCTTCCCTCTCTCTCATTCCTGCACTTTCTCCTCTTCTCACTTTCTTTCTCTCTCTGACTCTCTCAATCTATCTCAGTCTTATACTCTCTCTCTCTCTCTTTCTATCTATCTATCTATCTATCTATCCATACTTGTATAATCCTATTCTAGCCTATCTGTATCTATCTCTCTGTCCATATATATATAAGTTGGCGACCATAGTCGAGGGCGACTCGAAGGATTCCTTTTCAATAGCTACTACACCGAGGTTTAGGAGATGGCGGTACTCTTTTCCCTGTATTGCTCCGCTTTACCCTTGATACGTACCTTATGGCGCTGATTGTTAAGCAAGGTGATATTAAGTACCATTTTTGAGTCTTTAGTATGACTCGACCTGATATTTTAAATTTATTCTTATTTTTTATTTAAACAATACAATATTTTACCTTGAACTTCCGAATGACCCCAAAGAAGAATATAAAAAATTAAAAGTTGCTTTGAATGAAAATGTGTCCAATGTTCTTGTGACGTCATCAGTCCAAGATAGTGGCTGCCATGGTTGCGCACCGAGATTTTCAGCAAAAAGACAGATTTCAAAATTATCCCATGAAAATATTCCTATAATTAAGACACTTAAATAAATGCATTCTATAAACATGATTGACGCAAAAGAAATCAGAAATACTTAAGCACCTAAATACACCAAACTTATTCTATTTACTCCCTCAAATAAGCAAGGAAAATCATCCTCTTCATTCAATCGTTTGTTGGATTCACAATTTTCAAGCGAGCGTTTAGTCAATGATGTACATTTTAAATTAACTGACTAGATGACACTTTAATACACTGAACGAGGGATAGAATTTTCAAAGGGAAGTCGGGGTATAAAATATCAATAAGGAATCGTTAATTCAGTTATGTTAATGTGAATTATATGACAAAATGACAATGACAGTCATTGGAAATTCGAGATAAGGTTTTTCATTATTCTAGTCCAAAAGTGAAATTAAAAAAAAATGTTAACCCGTCGACAAACAAATGCGTTCTGTATACAGTGGGAATATCCCTGACTCTGGATTCCTTCAATCGATTTACAATCTCAGTATAAGATTTACGTTGTTATTGACACAGGTGAAAATAATCAAAAGAAAAAAATCCTTTCTTGGCAATGTAAATGATTTTCCAACCCTCACCTCGTTCTTTTGTGTTTTCACTCATTATGTTTTGGAAAAAAATATATCTACAGCATTGATGTGTCTGGTTAGGGATTATCCAGTGCCACAAAACTTTGCAAAAAAAGTGTTGGGGTGTCTCCCCTACAGATGGACTCGCCTTCATGTGACACATACCGGCTAAGCTCTCTTCTGCCCAGTCTCGACGAGCCGTCACCAAGAACGGATGTAATGTTCATGATTGTGTTAAGCTGAGGAGGGGTTTCTCCCAGCTATCGTTTATGCATGTACTATTTTCCTTCAATATATTTCTTATCACTCATTTCCGAGTCGTGTTATCATTTCAACCTCCGATTGACCATAACAACAGTTTTTTCATTGAAATGTTTCTAAAGAAAGTTTTCTGCATTCGCTTTGTAACAATTGCAATTTTTCAAATAGAATGGCGTGTTTGCTCCCACCATTAACTAGTTTTTTTATGTAATGGCATATCAACCTTCGTGGTTTATTTAATGCCAAAGCCATCCTTGTTGAAAGACAGTAGTGGTTCTGTTTAACCCATAGCTGGAGGGATAAAGAGATCATACTTTTACCAAGGGCATTTGTCCAAAAGCGAACGTAATGGATCGACTAGAGTTCTAACTTGCTTACAAAGATGTCGCATATGTTATGAGCAGTTTCGAAGGTTATGGTCTTTTGCAAAGGTGTGTTGAAGCAAAATGTTGCCGAAACTAAGAGTTTGGGTGGTTGTTTGGTCGGTTGGTTTTAGAGCATATCAACCCTTGGGTTAGTGTTATATATTCTGTCTGGACACTATCTGTCTGGACACTATTGTGAGGGGGTGGATATCTTGTTTAAGTTGTACACCTCAAGCAGTGATTTACCTTCTTCATGCCGCTGGCTAATCTTGTATTTTACTAATGTTAGGAAGATTTCGATTTCTTTTCCAACCTCCGTTTTGCTTATTTCTCATTCAGTAACTTGTTTTATAGGCTATAACAATTAGTTAATACCGAAGTCAGTCTCCTTTTAAGTAATTATATAGTTTCAAGTAAGTAAGTAATAATAATAATCTGTAAGTGATTATTGCTTCAAAAAACTATTCTCACTACAAGTAATTTGCACACAGTTATATGATTGCAAGTATTCCTATTAACCAGTTTTCTCGCTATCTGACCCATAGCTGGTCCCCTAACAGATACTGCCTCTTCAGTTCAGAATTTCCTTAGAAGACATGGCAAAAATAGAAGTGATTCAACGTTCTCAAGAGTCTTATGACCGGATGCAATTATTTGCTCCCATCAGTAATTGGTGTAACTGTAATGTGAATTTTTCAAAAGTCACAATCTCTGTCAAAGGTATGTAGAAGGAACGGTTGACGAGACGAAGAAGTTGTCCATTGTTCTCGGTGACAAAAAAACAGCCAAATACGTTCTTAGAGTTTGCTTCCTACGTTGAAAGGGAAACTCCTTGCATAGTTCTAGGAATATATCGAAGTCCTTAAAAAGCGGCATCGAAAACATTAACCCACAGAACACTCCTGTTTAGAGTACTCCATGATTTGGTATTAAATAACCCACAGAGTTTAATTTGCCATAAAACCGACCGACCAACCAACTAACCATTGCCCAGTTGGCTGGGGTTGTAGAATAGACCGACTGCTTCTCAGCAGAGGGGTAAGACCCCCCACCCAAAGAATGCCCTGGATATGACACTAAACAATCTGAGGGTGAGGTTCCAGTGATGCTGGAGCTTTGGGGAATGCGGAGCACCCCTTCATTGCCATTGCTTCCAGGTCCACTCTGGCCCGGCGTGACAGCACCTGATAGGGCCCTAGGGTTAAATAGAACTAACGGCATACTAAGCTAAACTGAATTGTTTGACGAAACTGAATAGCTTGAAATAGAAATGTTTTTGACAAACCTAAATTACATTTAAACTGCGTGCTTATGCTAAACTGAATGATTTGAAATGGAACTGTTTTTGACATTGGAAATGTACTTACACTAAACTGATTTGTTTAATATAGAACTGTTTTGACATTTAACTGTGTACAAACAAAACCTGTACTTATTCTAAATTGAATTAGCTGAATTAGAACTGCTTGACTAAACTGAATGGTTTGAAATAGAAATGTTTTTCGCAATTAAACTGTACTTACATTTAAACTGCATACTTATGCTAAACAGAATTGTTTGAAATAAAACTATTTTCATAAAAATGGATTTGGCGTTAAATAACCAACAAAGGTTGATATGCCATAAAACCCAAATAACCAACCAACCAACCAACCAACAGACCAACCAACCAACAAACCAAAATATTTTTCCAACGACTTTTATAGTTTCAAGTAACAAATGATAGTTATAATTTCTAAACAATCATGGTTTCAAATAACTTTCCTCAATGCAAATAATTTTCACAGATGTATTGTTCCAAGTATTCCTTTCTAATATAAATAATTTGTAAACTATTATGCAGAGGTACTCCCTTTTCCCTAGATCTCCAGAAGTGGTGACTCATTATCAGATGCAGTTTAGTGTCATAACCAGAACACTCCTTTTTTGGTGGGGCATCTTACTGAGATACAGTCAGTGTATTCTAAGTCCCTGTTTCCTTTATGTGGCTTCTCAAAGCAATTCTCTTTATAATATCTTGCACAGTCAGGATTGTAGATTAAATGTTGCCCAGCAGAAGAGTCTTCTATCTCTCGGGAAGAACGAGACAATCAAATACGCTTCATCGTAGAATAGATAGGATATGCAGCCTAATTATGACTGCGTAATTAATGTTAAAAGTAATTAATAATTTCACACACACACACACACATATATATATATACTCAACCCTCTCGCTACTACGAACAGGATTCAACGCAAGGTCAATTTTTTGGTAAGGTTTAACAGGTTTGAATTCAGTTTTCCTTCTCATTGACTGGTTGCCATACCAAAGTTAAAGAGTCCATCGGTCCTCATATTCCCCCATAGCGGGATTGAGAAGAGTTGGATTCATACCTTTCTCAAGTATATTAGTGGTATATATATATATATTTGTGTGTGTGTGTGTGTATGTGTGTGTGTGTGTGTGTGTGTGTGCCAAGGGCAGGATGTGACGCGGGGACGACTTTTAAAGTGGAGTAAAGCTGATTTACATTCAGAATTTTCCTTTCCAGAGACCGGTTGCCATACCAAAGTTAAAGAGACCAGCCCGCCCTCATCTTCACCCATAACTGGACGGAAAACAGCTAAATTCATACTTCCCCCAAATCTGTTAGCGCTATATGTGTGCGTGTGTATGTGTGTGTGTTTACCCAACCTCTTCTCTAAGAGGAGGATGTGACTTGAGGACTATTGATAAACGTATATATGCAAAGAAGAACAAAAGTGACGAGACAAATAGAAATATTACCTTTTTAGCAGTTTTTTTTTTGATTGTTCTCAACTAGTTTCGACCTTTGGTTATCGTCAGGAGAAAATGTTTTGCGGAAAAGAAAGTTTTCAGAATTTATTTCTTTTTATTTCCAAAATATTTTAGAAATAATTTTTTTTCAAAGGGGTTGATATGCGACACAAAAAACGATTTAAAATGTACTGTTAGTATCGCATATCCATTTGTTTGAAGATTATAGTCAAATCAAAGTGTGTCAATTTGGTTACATATATATATATATATATATACTTCACTCATGGTTAATTTGAAACACGCTCCGTCAAATCAAGTAAAAACACGTTTTTGGACGCTAACTAAACGGCTGGAGAAGAAGTTTGACGGTCATTACACAAGAATGTTGCGCGCAATATTGAAGTCCTGGCGGCAACACCCACCCCACAAGGCACCAACTATATGGCCACCTGCCTCCCATCACGAAAACTATCCAAGTTAGACGAACCAGACATGCAGGACACTGATGGAGAAGCAGGGACGAGCTCATAAGTGATGTACTCCTATGGACCCCCACATATGGCTGATCAAAAGCTCGAATATACATACAGCAGCTATTTGAGGATACGGGATGTAGCCCTGAAGACCTGCCAGAGGCGATGAATGATAGGGAGAAGTAGCGAGAGAGGGTCAGGGATATCCGTGCTCGCGGCACGACATGATGATGATGATGATGATGATGCATATATATGAGACTGAGCGGACACACTTTGCTAAGACAATATTCTTTAGACTAATAAATGTTCTAACCCAACGGTGATATATATATATATATATATATATATATATGTGTGTGTGTGTGTGTGTGTGTGTGTTTGATTGTGTGATTGTGTGTGCATGTGTATTTACTCAACACCTCTGCCAATGGCAGGATGCGATAGAAGGTCAATTCTTAATTGAAGTAAAACTGGTTTTAATTCAGTTTTCCATCTCGTAGACTGGTTGTCAAGCCAAGGCTAGAGAGCCCAGTCTACCCTATTATTTACCTATAGATGGCCAGAAAACACGAAAATGCACGCTTTTCCAAAGGGTATTAGCGCAAAGTGAAACCAAACAGCTTCGTCCAGGGATTGAACTTGGGTTGTTGATTCCATTTGTTCTGATGAAAACCATATAGCTAAACACGCCACAGGGAGGTTGTTCTTAAAATTTGGTTCCAGCAAAACAGAGGGAAATTTTCTTCAGAAATGCTTGAATTTCCAATCAGATTTAATCGGGCAGACATCGATATTTTGTAAATTGTGCATCACAAAGAACACATATTGCCTGATTAATAGGCGATAATATAAGGAGGCTAAGCCATGCGTAAAAATCGTTGATGGACAAAATGATCATAATGGTTGCTCGCGTTTGCACAGAAGAGTAAAGTCAGCATCTTCCTGATAGCCGCCATCTTCCGAGAGCGTGATGATGAGATTGAAACGTTGAAGTTCAGCCTTGACTTTTTGCTGCAAATAATAGTGCAACTTTTTTTCTTCTTTAAGGAACTGTTTTGTATTATTGCAGTAATATAAAAATAGTTTTTTTTAGCTTTTCCTGAGAGGAAACAAGACAATGGAAAAATAATATCTGCCAACGGATGTCTTTGAAGTAGAATTGACTGATTTTTACGAAAGCTCGATATATATATATATATAGAACTTATACCCTTGGGAAATGTATGCATCGAACTATTCTCCTCCAGTCGAGAGTAAAGGGCAGTCGGGGCTTTTTAACCTTGGTATAATAACCAATCTAGAAAACGAAAACTCCTAATAGAAACTTGTTAAACTCCGCTTAAAAATGACCTTATGTGACATCCTGCTCGTGCGGAAGGGTAAATGCACACACACATACACACACACACACACACACACACACACATATATATATATATATATATATAGGTTCAGCTTAACCATTAAACAAAGTAAACACATTCGTAAGACACAAAAAAGAGGCGAGGCCCTATAGTTATTTTACTAAGAATATTATGCTTTGTTGTAACCGGAAAATATTTACACGAAAAGCAAATTATGTAAACTGTCATAAAAATGATATGAAACATTTATCCAACTTTAATTTAGGGAAGTCGCAGTAGCGTTGTGGTTAATCTGCTTGACTGCAACATCATTGTAAGCGAGTTCGAACCCCAGTCAAGTTATTATGTTCACTTTCGAACAAATTCCTTTCTGAAAAGTATAAAAGACGTAATCCCCTTAGCTATGAGGTAAATAATTCCACTACTATTCTTTTACATGGCTAGCTTTGGCATTAAATAACCCACGAAGGTTGATGTACTATTAAACCAAACTAAACCAACCAACTGTGTGCCAAGGGCAGGATGTTACGCGAGGACGACTTTTAAAGCGGAGTAAAGCTGATTTACATTCAGAATTTTCCTTTCCAGAGACCGGTTGTCATACCAAAGTTAAAAAGCCCAGCCTGCCCTCATCTTCACCCATAACTGGATGGAGAACATTTTAATTCATACTTTTCCAAAGTCTGTTAGCGCTATATGTCAGTTAACTATTTCTTTTAAGATTTTTAAAGTACGGATACTTCTCTTCTGTTTTATTTTTCTATTACTCCTTGCAAGCTTCTCACACTTGTATTAGTTGATGGTCTTTCACTGGGGTATGAGTGACAGCAAGTTTCCTCAGGTCACCAGGACTCTTTTCAGTATTCTGGCCGACCTCAACAATGCTGTAATTTTCATGGTTTCGGCTTGTCCTCCGATTTCTAACTCCTCCAGCCTCCGTACCAAGTTTTTAGGGATCGTTCCATGCATACCAATTACAATTTTTATCACTTTCACCTTCCATATTTATCTAAATTTCTGAGACGAAGCTTGATAATTTATTATCTATCAGTATTACAAAGAACAATGAAGAAAGGGCATCTCCTTGGAAGATACCTACTTGGATTCCACTCTCCAGTCCTTCAGGGGTTCCTTTGATAAAATTTATGACTTTGTCGGATATCTTGTACAATTTTAGACTCTCCATTATCTAGATATGAAGGACCATGTGATCGGCCTTTTTGTCGTCAATCTACACAGTGGCTTCATTTTTCTGCCTTGTTTTACTCTCCTTGGGGCTGTATTAATGTCCAATAGATTACCTGTTCCTCTTGTTCTTCTTGTTCCCTTGTTATATCCTTTTTGTTCTTCGGGAAACATTCAGCAGGTAACTAGCGAGTAATCGATCTCCTTCCTAATCTCTATTGTTAGGATTTTCCACATCATAGGTAGACACGTTTCTACCAGTTTTGATTAACTTTCAGGTCATCGTTAGAAGAAAATATTTGGCTGAAAAACATTTCCTTTTAAGGTTTTTAAAAGAGTGATATGCTATACGAAAAGCAAAGATGAATGCACTCGTTACGTAGTATATCGCTTTGTTAAATGAAAATAATTTTCTCTTATCCACATTTCTTCGAACTGACCTTATATGTATATGACCGGCTCATTGGCTTAGTGGTTAGAGTGTTCGCCAATGGTCCGGGAGACCTGGGTTCAATCCTAGGTCGCGTCATACCAAAGACTTTAAAATGGTACTTGATACCTCCTTGCTTAACACTCAGCAATATAAGGTATGTATCAAGGGTAAAGTGGAGCAATCCAGGGAAAGGAGTAGCGCCCTCCCCTACACCTCGGAGTAGTAGCAGTTGAAAAAGGGAGCCTTCGGGTCACCATTGACTACGGTCGCCAACTTTACTTACTTTATATATATATATATATATCTTTTGGCACGACACCTTGAAAATTTGGAAAGAATAGAGAAGCATGGGAGAAATGTTTTCGAAATTAGCCGTGACTGCTTATAAAACGTATTTGAACGGTTCATAGAAAATTAGAATTGAATGAATAAACAAATAAAAAATAAAGCCGACTGTAGTCTCCGAATAGCCAGGCTGGAGCACTCTTGGTAATTAACAATGGCAAGGGAGGACTGGAGGCACGAGGATTATGTGCGCATGTGCAGAGCGAGCGGAAGCAGATGTTTCTGCTCTCGTCATGACAGACGGAAGTGAGGGGACGAATCGTGTCCTTTTGAGGAGGGAACGGCGAGAGGTGATAAGGTACAGACGTAGAGTTGAACACGAGCCACGAAGATGTAAGGAGATGAAAGTTTACAAGCGGACAATCATGTTAGAACCAGGAAAAATTCATGGTCTGTGTCTGCCCTTATTTTCTCTCCAGGATATGTTCCTTATTTTTGTCTAGCTAACGCTTTCGTCTTCGTTTCAATAGTCTTTCTTTCACCCGGCGGCTATCTACAATCTAGTAGTAAATAAACATTTGCATAGTTTAACAGAGTTTGTCACTATACCACGACGGTTTTACACCGGGGTCTAAATTCTCTTTAGTACAGTAATGGTACACTTAGTTTATTTATTCATTTATTTACTCAGATGTTTATGTGCCACCCGAGAACTGTCCAACCAATTTCAAAACAGCGCCATTTAATTTGATATTTAATCCATCTGGGGTCAGTGTTTAAATACGTTTTATCCATTTATTCTCATGTTTTTATCATCATGGTAATATTGTTCGATGTGATGTTTTTCTTTTTAGTCGTTTCTTTTCAATGATGGTGAACCTTGTATCGGAGTTAAAATCGTGACGTTAGTGCGAGAATATTGTTCTAAACGTATTAACTTGCTGTTATCCATAAATTTGTTTCTGTGTCTATAGTAATTTTGTCAGTAGTAAAATGACCATTCTAACTTTCCAATGACATCGTTTTGTTTCCGCAGCTGGAAATCGGAAATTTTAAAAGTCCTTTTATTTGTGAAGCTAATGAATGAGTTCGTTGACTTGAGATCTTCTCAACTTTTAAGTAGTTATTTTGATTTAATAATAATCATTTGTTTGCTAACAATCACAAGTTGGTTGGATCTTTTGCTTCTTTTATTTTACGGTGTATCAACCCTTTTCGTGTCATTTAACGCCGTATAAAATTTCAAACAATTCATTTTAGTATAAGTATATTCTTCTTAAATTTCAAAACAGTTCTATTTCAAGCGATTCAGTTAAGTATAAGAACGAAGTTTCAATGTCAACAGCAGTTCTATTTCTATTTAAAACAATTTAGTTCAGCATAAGTACACAGTTTAATTCTATTTGAACCATAAATAAGACCCAATCAGGTCCTACCCCTCCTTGACAGAGTGGATCTTGGACCGAGAGCAATGAAAAAGAACTCTGCATTCCCTAAAGCTCTAGCATTACTGGAGCAGCATCATCAGATTGTTTAGTATAAAATCCAGAACACTCGTTGGCGGAGTCTCCTCGGCAGAGAAGCTAGTGACGTATTCTACAGCCACAGCCGACTGGCCAAAATGGTTTCAAGTAATTAAAGATTATGATATTAATGCAACAAATGAATCTTCAAGTTACAATACTTAATACAAACATACACACGATAATATAGTATCAAGTATTCCTAATTAAAACGAATAACCTTTAAACAGATCTACTTAACCAATAGGTGGAGCCCTAACAGGTCAGAATAGAGAGATTTTTCGACCTTTCTGTGACCCTGCCATGGTAACAAGTTGACGAACGCGAAAATAGTTAAACTACTTAAAGGTTTATTGAGTACTTCAACTTATTTTGTGCCTTGAGGTTAGGGAATCACGTTCATATTTACGTTTTTGTGCAGTCGTTTCTGAAGAGTTATTTTGCAAACGGTCCCATCGGATACGGATAATTTTCAACAGATTTATTTGATTCATAGATAGGATCCTAACAGGTACGACCCCTCGGTATCAGAGTGGACCTGGGAGTCATGACAATGAATTCCACACTCTCCAGATCTCCAGAAATGGAACCTCATTATCAGATGCAGTTACATAACATACCAGGACACTCCCGTTTTTTATGGGGTCTTACCCTTCTGCAGAGGTTACTGTCAGTTTCTTGTAAACTCTGTTAAGAATGTAATGGATTTTGAGAATCATAACTCATTTTGACATTTGAGGTGCATTGTTCTGTTACTTCAGGCCGGTTATATACACTGTGTTCCTTTTTTTAGATAAAGATAAGCCGAGGGTTCAGTTTAGAAGCGAAAGAAGGAAGCCAATACCAGCAAATTGCTTGGAAAAATGACAGTGATTATTCCAAATCTTTCGGACTGAAATTCGATTCTTTCAACATGAAAGGTACAGAACCAAGAAAAATCGATTAAATAATTTTTCCTGGTAATTTTTCTTTCATCTTTTTTTTTTTTTTTTTTTTTTTGCTCCTGTCTTCGTCTTTATTTACTTTGCAATGACATTCTATTTACTTTTTCTATTTAATTCCGCCAACTTTTTTCTCTCGCTACGGTTCATTCTGCGAATCATTTTGATTGGTTCCCAAGAACATAAGAGTTGTCTTGTTTCCTTTTTTTCGTTGCTTTGTTCTTTTTTTTTCTTTGATCTCCGAGTGTCATCTTCGAATTGCAAGAATTTTTCAATTTTTTTTTTTGGTTGTTTCTTGATTATTATTTTTTTCTTAGAGACATTCCTGTAAAAGAAAAAGTAAAAGAAAAAAAACTGCAAATCGATATTTCTGATTTGATTGATAGCTCAACGCCATTTTTGTGACAAGGTGTGACATCACTAGTGAAAGAAGCTCACTGATTTACTGTCTTGTCTTATCATACTGGAGTTTGGGGTGGGACTGGAATTTATTTCGCGCCAATAGCACTAATTGTAAACGTATCGTTGAAAGTATGCAACCCTTATCGATAAAATTTATAGCTGATTGATTTTTATTGATTTGAACAGCATCTTAACCTGTCTAGGGTTAGTTTATGCCCAGGTCTTAAGGCATCCCGTTCGTTGTTCATGTATATTTATATTTTTTGGTGTAGGTATTTCTTGATAATTTCTGCTTATCAGGTATTCATTTCTGACACAAATAATTTACACACAGTTTCATAGTTTTAAGTATTCCTATCTAATACTTATAATTATATGGTTTCAATGAATTATTCATATATAATAATTACCGCTCGTTTACACACATATGATTTCAAGTGACTGATTATTATCAATAGTAAACTATTATATCTTTAATTAACTATTATTAAAACAAATAATGTACAGTTATACAGGGTGGGTCAAAATGATCTGACACTTTTGTAGGTTTAATAAAAACAAATCAAATGAATTATGAAAAAAGTGTTTTCATTTTCCAAATGTATATGAGATGCCATTTTGTTTTATTTCGTTTCAGCTTACCCATATGGATTGGACAGGCCAGCATCGCTCTTTTATTGGGGAAACGTTTATTCAGAACGAGTCAATAACTACATTGCAAAGAGCACTTAGTGTGCATTTTGGGCTTGGTAGACATGTTCCCGTACCGGCCCGAAACACTATTTTTATTATGGGTTACAAACTTGAGAGCTTCTAGATCAATGAAACGAAATTGTTGCCATTCCATGTGAAATTATTAGTCGAGTTATGGACAACATTCGCGAACGTCTTTGTTCGCGTGTTGACAATGACAGCAAACATTTGACTGATGTAATTTTCAAAACGATATTAAACAAAATGACATCATATGTACATGTGGAAAAAAAACCATTTTTTTCATTATTCATTCTGATTTGCTTTTATTAAAACTACAAATATGTCTGATCATTTTGACCCATCCTATATATAAAGTATTTCTATTTCATACAAATGATTTGCACACAGTTCAATTATTCCTATCCATCACTAATAATTATATGCTTTCAAATATTTATTTTTATATTTAATGACTGTCATTTGTTTGCATAGGCTTATATGGTTTCGAGAAGCTAATAACAATAAAGACTTAATAATCAAAGTTTCATATAACAATTCTTCATACAAATAATTTACACACAGCTATAAGCAAGCCTGGTTGAAGGGAACTGTCGAATAAACGGACTGTATTTCTGCAGAGGAGTCAGCCCACCCACCCCAACAAGTACCCTGGATATGATATCAAACTATCTGATGTCGAGGCTCCAGTAATGCTGACCCAGGGTTGTAGCCGCTGATAGAGTTCTATCAAATAGAACTGTTTGACATTTAAACCGAGTGCAAACAATTAACTTATGCTAAATTGAATTGTTAGGAATCGAACCGTTTGATCATTTAACTGTGTGTATCTGCAAAATATTTTTACAAATTATATATTTATTATATATGCCGAAACAAGGTTTGGTACTAAATAACCAACAGTGGTTGGTATGTCATAAAACCTCACCAAACTGCTATAAGGTATTCAGTATTCCAATCGAATATTGAATATTTTTAAACACATCTATTTGCTCTATAGATAAGAACCTAACAAATACTTCCACTTCGGTCCAGAGTGAATCGGGAAGTAACGGCATTAAAGGGGCACTTCCCACTTATCTCCTCAGCCGGGATACAGTCAATATATTCTAAGACTCATTGACAGGGTGGGTTTGAGTTTGAGAAAAAAAGAAGACCATCTGATTTTCTCAAATAAGAAAGGGAGGAAATCCCCTTGTAAAGTGCCTGCCTGTCGCTTCGAAATAAGCGAGTTCGCACTCCAGTCGCGCTATTACATTCACTTTTGGACTAAAACCCTAGGGAGGAGAATAAACCGTCTTATCCTTCCAGCTATAGGTTAGATAGTATCATTGCTGTTCTCTACAAAGATGGCTTTGGCATTGAATAAACCATGAAGTTTGCTATGTCTTTAAACAAAGAAACCAAGCCAAACCAAATTACATATATACATATATTGTTATATACTCACATAATAAATATGCTTATATACACATATACATGTTCATGCAGGATACATACTGACGCAATAAATTAATCAGACGCAGTAATAAACGACGCAGGAAGACTTCTTTAACAAAATATTTACCTCTCACTTTATTGCAAGGGTTCGAAAAGGTTGTGTGGGGTTTTACTGTGAGAGGGAGCTGGAGACCGAACATAACTGAAATATTTTGACCCCAAAGTTATGGCCGTCAGCGTTGTGTCTTTCTCGTTCTTTGATGCTCAACCGGAGCCCAGGGGTCCACTCTGCTGGGTGCTGACTTTCTTTACTGCATCTTATCAGCATATTCTCTGGATCCCAACTCATCAGGGCCCCAAGCCCCTTTGGCCTGGTGTGGCTTTCCCTTCCACATCTCACTCCAACTGGCTGCAACTCAACTCGCTCGTCGAACTCAACTGAATTATTTAATCGTTCGACGCCCACTGGATCTTTGAAATCGAATGTTTAATCGTCATCAAGCAGAAATAACTGTCATGCAGTTCAGAGGTCACTCTCTTCCGGTGCAACAGTCTATGAGTGTACCATGGGAATTTTTTAGCTCGGCCAATTTCATCAGCCAATTTCCGCCCACGCGATTTCCTCTCATAACTGCCATTAGAATGTGTCACCTCCTTCCGGTGCATCACCTTGGAATGGCATTTTTGGCCGGGTCAAAAGGTCAAAATACAACAATATAATCAGATCGTATTCCCATGGGATTCTCCGAACCCTCTTTTGCCATCCGTCCCTATCAGCCATCGCTCTTGGTAGGTCCTCTATACAGTATCCAATATCCGCATTGAGTTGGTTAATGCAAGTTTTTGCAGGCCTGCTAACACTGCTGTTTCCATGTGTTGAAATTCATTTGATAACTGCTAATAACGTCGTCCTTTTTTCTCCAACTGTGCCCAGCATATCTTGTCCGTCATGGATGATCTCTGCGATGAGAGGTGAGTGGCCGTATAGTTGCTGTTTTTAGGGTGCTGTTTCCAAGATATGTTCAAAACAGCACGCAGCATTCTTGCGTAATTTCAGTCTAGTTTTTTCAAAAAGTATTTTGTTAAAATGCAAGTGGTGCAGCCATACATTTATACTGACACAGATACAACTTTTATGATATCCTGTTTTACTTTATCAGAAAGATCAGATAATGGAATCTATGCCTTTAATATTCATATGTTAACATGGCTTTTATTAGATGAGATATTATTGCTGAGGTATATAAACTGGTCTACTAATTTCAGAGGTTTGCCATTTATTGAGGAGATGGTGCTATCTTGATTAAAACCCATGAACCTCCATCTTCCTATTTATAGTTGTTTTTTTTTCTTTTTGGTTCGTCGCTGTGGTTACGAGCCGGGCAAGTGTGCTGGGATAAAAATAATATATTATGAAATTAATACTCTTAGAAGATGTTTATCTTGATTTTTTTGTTTTTTTGTTGTTTTTTTTAGCAGTAAATAAACTAATAAGAGATAAGACGCAAAACCTCTTTTTTAATAACTGAACATTCTGGCTAAATACGATTTTCTTTAGTGTTATTGTCCTTCCTGAATCTGTTGTTCCATTAATTGCATGACCATCTTTATAATAAGAAATATGCATTAAATTTTTGGCCAGATATAGTTACATATTTCTTGCTGCGTTATTTGTTCTCCACTTTGAGTTTGGCTCCACATTTACTTGTGGCTATGCTAGGCTAAGCTTACTAAATACCACAATTTCCCACCCTATTCTTCCTTTACTTACCTCTTGTCTTTAGACCCTTTCCCTCTCTTTATACCCTTACCCTCTCTTTAGACCCTTTCCCTCTCTTTATACCCTTACCCTCTCTTTAGACCCTTACCTTCTCTTTAGACCCTTTCCATCCCTCTATACCTGTATTTTCTCCTTTATTTCATTTATTTCCTCTATTGTAAAAATGTAGAAAAACTCACAAAATGTTTAGTCTGAAGTTATTCTGTTAATAAAAAACGAATATTACCATTAAACCCTCTGTAAGTGTCTGATTTATTTACTTTTCCACTGATTTTTATCATCTTGTCAGATGCTCCAAAATCTACCTTTTCACCATACTTGAGTGAGTCAAAAGTTTTGCAATATTTTGGAACGTGCTAGTTTGCAGCGTGTATATCACGAGACCGAGCTGTTCAAGCCAGGGAAAGTACTGACTGTAATTGGTGGCATCATTGTTTTATTCGAGTTCACGTAGTTACCAATGCTGTTGGTTGCAGTTTATACAGCAGAAGATTCGGCTTGAGCAGGTGAAATTGCAAGAAGTCCAAAATCAACCACTTAGTCCGAATCATTAATAGTTTCCGCTAGATATAGTCTGTTGCTTGTCTTTTTTTTACAGAGTTTCTTTCATTGAATCTTTTGAGGTTCGTAATAGGCAATCTACGTAGATTATGAACAGAAATTGTACCAAGGTATCTTCTTGCAAGACTCTAGCGATATTGTCAAAGTAGTCAATGTGTGGTCCTTTTCTAGATACGGTACTTGATTGTTCTGACTAGTTGGTTTATAAACTCCCTCCAGGCCCACGTTGTATTTGAAAGATCCACAAATGGAGGATTACAGAAGCTATCTGGAACTTCTTCTGAAGGTTGGGGTTGGTCTTTGGAACAAGTTGGCAACTCACAGACAATAAAAACTCTACGCTAACAATTATCAACTATTTATTGAAACACAATATATATACATGGAAATTGGGTAGCTTTTTGTTGCATTTGAGACCTTGTGTAGCTTTGTAGTATTTGAAAGACAGACAAATGTGGTGTCTGGCTGGTGCAATATTTTTTGTTACTCAATTTTTTAGAGAGTGAAGCTTTTGCTGGAGAAGTTAACGTTCTTGGACAGATTTCTTTTTTTGTTCTCCTATATTCGGTATGAGTGTCGGATATCTTCTCTTTTCTAACCCTAAAAACATCTATTTTTATAACAGCTCCAATGATTAATGATTAATATTAAATAGATTTATTTGTGTTTGATAGGAATACTTTAACCCATTTAACCTTGTTTAACTCGAATGTCCTCTCAGTCCAGTCGACTGGGACAGTAGAATACACCGACTGCATCCCTGCAGAGGAGTAAAACTCCCCTAATGAGTGTCCTGGATATGACATTAACCAATCTGATGCCGAGGTTCAAGCCATGGAGCTATTAGAAATACAGAGCAGACATTCGTTACCATTGCTCCCAGGTCCATTCTGACCCGGGGTGGTAGCACCTGATCGGATCCTGCGTATGTTTCAAATAGAACTATTTCACATTTAAACTGAGTCTAAACAAATGACTTATACAAAATACAAATGACATGCTAAACTGAATTGTTTGAAAGAGAACTGTTTGATCATTTAACTGTATCTAAACAAATGAATTGAAATGTTAGTGATACATAACAATACTTAGAACCATTTAACTGAGTGAAAACGAATGAGAAATACTGAATAGAATAATTAGTGTTAAATAGCAATACTTGTAACCCCTTCAGTGAGTGTAAACAAATGAGTAATGTTAAAGAGAATCATAAGTGTTTGACAGTAATAATTGAAACCATTTGATTATGTAATAATAGAGTGCAAACAAATTAGTTCTAACTCACTTAAAAATGAGATTACCGATAAATTAATCTCTTACATATCATGTATGTCTATTTAAATGAATGCAAACAAATGACTAATGTTAAATTGTGACTTTTATATAGTAATTCTTCAAACCATGTAACTGTGTGCCAAAAAAAAAAGAAGCTCTGCTTCGTTTAAAAATATCAAGAAAAAGTGTTTACAAATCATATGCATTTGATATATATATATATATATATATATATATATATATATATATATATATAGGCTGGATTTGGCATTAGATAACCAACAATGGTTGATTTACCATAAAACCAAACCGAATCAAATGTCCTCGAAACAGGCAAATTAGCCGACTGTGCTACTGCGATGACCGTCCCGTTAAACGAACCTGTCAATCTACTGTATGAATCGAACCGTATACCTTATGGATACATTTAGAAATTCTATAACCACTCGGCTATTTCATCAAGAACAAACTTCCTTCTAAATAGTAGGGCAGACTAGGTTCTTCAGCCTTGGTGAGGCAACTAGTCTAGGAGAAGGAAAACTCTGAATTCAAACCTCTTAAAAACTCCGCTTAAAAAATTGACCTTGTGTCATATCCTGCCCGAGCTGAGAGGTTGGGACAAATAAAAGAACAAGCTTCCTTCATTAATTTCGTTCGTATTTCTACGGCTTTTGTAATTAAGGCGTATCTAATGTGATTTCTCAGCGATTGCAAACGCGAATTGATTGAATAAGAGTGATGGTGCAGAGACGAAACCCTTAAGAGAGAACTCGTTCGGAAATCTATGGCTATTAATATATTACTGTAATTTCTCCATGTTTATCTCCCTTTGTGTTTACTAATTATCGAGATGTGAAATTGTGCGAAGGAACGAGACTAGTGTAGATGGATGAGAACGTCACGATGTACATTAATTCATGGAAATATATTAAACAGGATTATTCATATGCTAGAACTAATCCAGCCTACTTACATAGATATATTACATAGCTTGATTTACTTTTAGCACGAGGGCAAACGTCCAGTGAGTTGCTGTCCGACCAAATGATACGAAAAAATGCTCCAAAACTAATGGATCCTATCTATTTTCCAGATACTATAATACCACTGGAGGCGCGCATGGCTTAACAGTAATGGTCGTAGAGATGGAATCGGAAACCTGAGCTCAAACCTTGACAGGGCTCTTTCCGTTTCATTTAGAGCTAATGCCCTAATTAAAGGCATGAACCCATATTTTCTTCTCTCAGTTAGGGGTAAATAGTAGAGCCGACTAGGTTCTCGTTGTGATGCTGGCAAAAGAAAGACACGGGGAACACAAAAAGGCAGATAGAAAAACATATATATTCGAGTAACAGAAACAAGATACAAATGAACCTGATCAAACAGTAGTTAGTTAATAGGCAGCTGAGAGTCCAGTGGGGTAGTGACTATCCGTCCACTACGCAAGTGGTATCACACGTGATTGTGTCACGTGGGTCTGGTCGACTCCTCTGACGCTCTGTTGACGTGTATTTATGGAGGAAGGCGAGTCCATTATGTAGGGAGTACAACGGTTCTTTAGCCTTGGTTATGGAAACAATCTAGGAGGGAGAAAGCTCTGAATTTCCATCAGCTTTACTCAGCTTAAAAATTGATCTTGTCTCACACCCTTATTGTGGAAAAGGAGTTGGATAAACTCATTCAACCGATGCAGAGAACACTACGTTGCTGAAGGATAGAGCAAGTTTTCAATTACAAAACACTAGTTTTCTCAAATTTGCGTTTCTCTTAGGATTAGTGCCATTGGGAAAAATATGAATCCATCACTTCTATCATCCATTAGTGATGAATAAGATTCTGCATGCAGCGCTTGTAGGAGGTTACTCCGAAAGTAATGGAAGCACCATGTCACTGAAGTATAGAGCAAGTTTTCAACACTATTTCCCCTGTATAGTCGCTTCTATTGGTCATGCATTTCCCTATAATATGTGGATATTGTAAAAAATCTACACCGGCAGACGTGACCTAATTTTTCACAACAGCGGCGACGGCGTCAAGTAAAAATTTTGACCGCGCAATTCAAGATTTGAATTAACTGAGTAGATGACACATCAATACGCTCAAAGTTCACCAGAATAGAATTTCCGTAAAATTCATGTGCAAGGTCAGAGTACAAGTTCTCAATAATGAATCGTTAATTCAATGATGTTTGTTTGAATTATATGACAATAAGATAACGTCGCACAAATACGGGCATGCGCACTATATATATATATATATATATATATATATATATGCGTGTGTGTGTGTGTGTGTGTGTATCAGCCTTTTTTTTAGGGATTCGTTGTGGCG
The DNA here is from genome assembly GCA_963585895.1 of Sepioteuthis lessoniana. NCBI lineage: Eukaryota > Metazoa > Mollusca > Cephalopoda > Myopsida > Loliginidae > Sepioteuthis > Sepioteuthis lessoniana. Next base: position 77,417,501 of record OY757920.1, on the reverse strand, counting down.
TAGTGGTTAACGTGCCAGATTGCGACATCTTAGTGAGTTCGAACTCCTGTGATACTATAACACTTACTTTCGAACAAATACCCTGGTGAAGGGTATTAATTCCCTTATTCACCGCAAGCTATAAGTGAAATTGTACCATAGAATGACAATAGGTCCTTCTCTAGGATAGCTTTGATATTAAATAACCAACGAAGGTTGATAACAATCAAATCAAACTTTTTCCTAAGCATGTCTCATTAAAAAAACACAGAAAAATTTTCTTTTTAATAGGTTTTGGTTCGTTTTCTATCATCATCATCATGTTGTACCACCAGCGCGGATATCCCTGACCCTCTTTCGCCACTCTTCCCTATCGTTAATCGCTTCTGGCAGGTCCTCAGAGCTACATCCCGTATTCTCACTGAGCTGCTGTATGTAGGTTCGAGCTGGTCGTCCTGCTTTTGCTCAGCCATATGAGGGGGTCCATGGGAGAACATCACTTATGAGCTCGTCCCTGCTTCTCCAACAGTATCTTGCATGTCTGGTTCGTCTAGCTTTGATAATTTTCGTGATGGGAGGCAGGTGGTCGTACAGCTGGTGCTTTGTCTCGCAGCATTCTTGTGTAGTTGCCGTCAAGCTTTTTCTCCATCCATTTAGTTAGCATAACAGTAGCAGTACTATTTAACCTATAACTGAGGGGAAAAGGAGTTAATACCTTTCCCAAAGGCATTAGTGAAAGAATGGCACGAGTGAAGTTCGAACTCACTTACTATGATGTTAGTATCCAGCAAGCTAACCGCAACGCCACGCGAACTCCTACATTTTAACCACTTTTTCGTTATTTTTCTAGTTTTCTTAACGGGTTTGATTAAATTTTATACAAAATTTATCCATTTTTTTCACCGAGCGCTTTCCAACAGCCTTTTGCATTTTCAAAGGTGTAATCAAGAATTTTTTTTTCTTTAAAATCCATTGAAATTTTCCTTTTTTTTACTATTTAAGATCCCGTTTGTCTCGATTTTAAATATTTATATATTTGTATTTTTTCTATTGCGTTTTATAACGCTAGAATGTTTTTAAAGGTATATTATTGTAGCGTGCTTAAGACTTAGCTAATGTTGGATCCCATGTAAGTTGTTGGCAGAAGTATGAGATTTTTCCACGTTGAATACACCTTGTGCACTGAATAGATACATTCCTACAAAAATAATACATAAATTATAGATTAGATACACACATATAGATATATAAAATCAGTCGTGATACACAGACATGTGCACAGACACTCATAAACACACAGAAAGTCACACACACACACACACACACACACGCATATATATATATATATATATATATAGAGAGAGAGAGAGAGAGAGAGTCATCCACAGACAGATCTGTTTCGTTCTATCAGAACTCATCAGTTTGGCTTGACAGTAGCTACCCATAGCTGGGATCGAAACCCGGTTTGACTCAAACGCCAAGTCGAAGCCTCTAACCATTCAGCCACGAGCAGCTATTAGCTGCGAAGTAAATTTTAAACGGTTATGAATCACTATTAATATTGTTTACATATATCCGTTCAACGGCTGCCGAGACCTCAATTCAAATGTGAAGAGTTTTGCAATAAACGCTAATGGCAACACGATTACTTTTTCGCCAGAGAACTCAACCCTACTGTTATATTTTGACCTTCGACCCGGCCCAAAAATACTATTCCAAGGTAATACACCGGAAGGAAGTGACACATTCCAACGGCCAGTAATCGAAAGAGATCGCGTGGGCGGATTAAGGCTTATGATATGGGACAAGGTGAAGGTCCCATTGTGCCATTACAGTCATGCACCGGAGGAGAGTAACCTCTGAACTGCATGACAGTTATTTCCGCTTGATGACGATTAAACATCCGATTCAAAGATCCAGTAGGCGATCGTGTGGGCGTTGAGTTATTATTTAACTCAGTTGAGTTTGGGGTGCCAAAGCAGTTGTCAGCAGACTTCCAGACAGTAGAGACCAGATGTGGTAGGGAAGGCCACACCCGACCGAGGGGGCACTCGGAAAACCCCCGATGCAGTTGCCAGCAGAATTCCAGACACCTAGAGACCAGATGTGGTAGGGAAAGCCACACCCGACCGAGGGGCCCCTCGGAAAACCCCCGATGGAGTGGACCCCAACATCAGGAGAACAAGAACGACACAACGTGACGGTCATAACAGTGGGGTCAAAATATGAAGTTTATGTTCGGTCTCCAGCACCCTCTCACATGCAAAACCTTGAACAACCCTTTCGAACTCTTGCAATAAAATGAGAGGTAAAATGTTGTTAAAGAAATCTTCCTGTGTCTTCCTTCATGCGTTTTCCTTCATGCGTCTGTCTTTGATGTTGTGTCGTTGTGATGCATGAACGTGTAAATGACTATATAACACTACGAGGGTTGGGGAGTATATATATATATATATATATATAGATGTATAATAAGTAATACATAGATATCCACAAAGAGAGAACTGCATACATACACACATGCATTCATTAGAGTTGCAGGTATGTAGATACATGAAATAATGCTCACATACATACAAACAAGTAGACACAAATATAAAAAGCGCAATAAGTTGATGTCTACATAGAAAAGAAAACTCCATCTATTCATCCATCCATACATAGATACGTAAATTAGAGATTAGAGATACAATCATATAGATACATAAAATAGGTAGTTATACATATATATACACACAATATTGTGTTGGGGTATTGGAAAAGTCTCGGCCGGACCAAGAAGGAATGACAAAGACTCATAATTATTCACCATTTCATCAGTTTGATATTTGGGCCACATGACTTCTTGAATTTGTTTAACTTTTAAAAACTATTAAAAGAGTCAATTCATTCTTGTTTGGGCCAAGAACCTTTTCGTATATAGAATAGCTATGCATATATATATATATATATATAAACAAAAGCAAAAATTACTTAAATGCAAAAAGCGACATTTAACGTTAGAACTTTGAATAGAATAGGCCAACTACCGGAGCTGACGTTATCTGCAGTAGAGCATAACATAGACATAATATGCATACAAGAACACAGACACCATCATAGTGAAGTAGAAATAAAATACCACGATACTGGCTATGGATGGACATGGAAATCTCATAAACAGTCTCAACCAAGATTTGAACCTGGCTCTCGAAGTTCATTGTCTACAATGAAAACCATTACACTACTGCGCCTTTTTATTTAACTTATACATATATACATGTATACATAAATAGAATAGGGAGTGTTATAAATGCACACACAGCAGAGAGAGAGAGAGAGAGAGAGAGAGAGAGAGTGACTGAGAGAGAGAGAGAAAAAGAGAGAAAGAGTGAGAGAGAGTGAGAGAGTATAATGTATGGGAAATTTCGTGCTTTTGTTTTCTAAAACCTGATTAAGGTTAAGGTTTTTTTTTCTTCAGATGAAAAAAAAAAGTAAGCTAAGAAAATAATTGATAACAAAGATAACAATTTCCAACAATCAAAGTAAAGCAAAATCATTTTGAATGCGCTTTCAAAAGCTGATCAGATGGTTGTCTCAAAGAAAAGAAAATATACCGGATATTTCTACAGAATCAATTCCAACAGTTTATTGCAGGTACAAGGTGTATCGAAAAAGTATCGAAACTGAAGCTGTATTTACGAAGACAGAAATGAAGAATGAAAGAATCGTTATTTTTATTTTTTCAAAATACTGTCATAGTGTTCAACGAGCTTTTTACAGCAAGATCTCCATTCGTTGTAACGGCTCTAAAACTCTACTTAATACCTCTTAAAGATATACTGTCATTTTTTTCCAGTCTTCCACGTCTTCAAATGTCACCGTTGAGTTTTTAGTTACGAATACAAGACAACTTCTCCGATTGCTGATCGACTGATTTATTTGAACGGCTTGTCTACCTGTCACGATTATCTTATGCCAAGAGGTTAGGGAATCACGTTCATTGCACGTTTTGTGTTGTTGTTTCTTAAGAGTCTTTTGCACACATTTATATGATATCAACTTTTTCTATCTAAAACTGATAATTATATAGTTTCAACTGAAAATTTGTTTGCACAGTTATATAGATTCAAGTAACTATTGATTATTCTTAGTAAACAATTATAGCTTCAAGTAACTATTCATAATCTAAATAGTTTACAGTGATATGATATCAAGTAATATTATCAAATACAAAGGTACAAAATAATTGATTGTTAGATTGATTTTAACTGTATATCAACCCATCTAAGGTTTTTATGCATAGAAGTTAGGGAATCACATTCATTGTACGTTCATATTTATATTTCTATGTAATGTTTTCCAAAGAAGTTTTCTTTTGCATATGAACGTATCGAATACGAATAATTTTTAAACAGTCTTATTTGACTTATAAGAATTCATATGTCAATGCACACAAAACGGAATATATGTACTATAATCAAACAGGCGACATCACCACACTAGACGGAACCCCTCTGAAACTAGTAAACAAATTCACCTACCTAGGAAGCAGCGTCTCATCAACCGAAAAGGACATCGACACGCGGCTAACAAAGGCATGGACAGCTATCGATAGGCTATCGATCATATGGAAATCAGACCGGACCGATAAAATGAAACGCATTTTCTTCCAGGCGGCGGTCGTATCGATACTGCTGTATGGATGCACTACTTGGACGCTAACTAAACGTCTGGAGAAGAAGCTAGACGGCAATTACACAAGAATGCTGCGAGCAATATTGAACAAGTCCTGGCGGCAACACTCCACAAGGCACCAACTATACGGCCACCTGCCTCCCATCACGAAAACTATCCAAGTTAGACAAACCAGACATGCAGGACACTACTGGAGAAGCAGGGACGAGCTCATAAGTGATGTACTCCTATGGACCCCCACATATGGCTGGGCAAAAGCAGGACAATCAGCTCGAACATACATTCAGCAGCTATTTGAGGATACAGGATGTGGCTCTGAAGACCTACCAGAGGCGATGAACGATAGGGAGAAGTGGCGAAAGAAGGTTAGGGATATCCGTGCTCGCGGCACAACATGATGATGATTATTATTTGACTTATATATGGGACCCTAACAAGTATTGTCATTCTGGGTGTGAGTCAACCTAGGAAAAATGGCAATGAAGGAGTTCTCCACATTGCTTATCTCTCCAGGATTGGAGCCTCACTATCAGATGCCATTTAGTGTAATAATCCTGACACCCTTTTTTCGAGGGCGGGGTATACAGTAAGTGTATTCAAAGTCCGACAGATCAAATGACAGACTTTTGAATTAGTTTGCAGAACAATCAAATGGGATTTCCGTCTTTTGCACCATATACACTGATTTTCTTTTATATTTATAGCAGCTGACACTTCCTTAATACTGACCTGTAAAAAAAAGTTTCCAAACGTCTATGATAAAGCTTAACTTGATATTTCAATGCAATTACAAAGAAGCTTCACTCGAACGTGTTCATATGATCAATATGTTATGGTGTGAGGTGGCTAGCAGCTCGAGTTAGGTAAATATAATTACTGGAATGACTGATTGGCATGCTACGGTTACCTGATGACAGCTGACAATTTGTAAACAACTGTGTTTGTATTTCTAAAATTAAAATCAGAATGTGGAATAGGTATTGTCACCACGTTAACTCAAGTGGAGTTGTAGAAGAATGGCTTTAGAGAGAAGAAAGGATTAATAATCTCAATCAGTGTCATATATATATATATATATATATATATATAGATAGATCGATTGATAGAGACAGACAGACAGATAGATAGATAGATAGATAGATAAAGAGAGGGATATCATTGATTGATTTTATCGGCATGTTAACCCACCTAGGGCTATTTTAAACCTCGACTATAGGGAATCGCATATATTCAACATTTTTATTCACCTCTTATGTGGAGTTTTTCGTAAGAGGATTTTTTTCACAATTATAAATCAAGCATTCATATCTAATAGAAATTATTTACGAACAGATGTATAGTTTCAAGTATTCTTATCTAATACTAATAACTTACACGCAAATCTTACGGGTTTAACTTCATACCTCTATTTCATAATGGCCATTTATTTGCACACAGTTATATGATTTCAAGTTACTACTAATAATAATTCACTGTAAACGATTATAACTTCAAGTAACAATTGTTTATACAAACAATTTATTGCTATATAGTATTAAGCATTGTTATCGAATACGATTGATTTTTAAAAGAGAGAAAGCTACACACACACACACACACACACACACACACACACACACACACATATATATATATATATATATATATATATATAAGGCTTTGCGCTATAGGACAAGGAATCACCAACCTGAGTTTTTGATTTTCTTATTTAATGGCATGTTAATCTTCATGGGCTATCTAATGCCAAAGACATCCTTGTAGAAGAAAAGCAGTTCTTACCGGGTCATTGGCCTAATGAGTAGAGTATTTGCCAAAAGTCTGACAGACCTGGTTTCAATCCCAGGTCGAGTCATACCAAAGACTCAAAAAAGGTACACTCAGTATTATAAGTTAACGATCAAGGGTAAATTTATGGAACGGAGTGGTATCTATTGAAAAGAGAGCCTTCAGGTCACCCTCGTCTAAGGTCACCAACTTTACTTTATTTAAATCATAGATTGGAGGGATAAGGGGTTTGTACCTTTCCCGAGAGTATTAGTCCAAAAGTGTACGCAGTAGCACCACTGGAATTCATACTTGCTTAATATGATGTCACACTCAAGCACATTAGCCACAATACCATGGAGATTACCCCTTATATATATATATATATATATATACATATATATATATATATAAATGCATGCATATATGCATATACCAGACTATTGGTCTAATGAAAAGAGTGTTCGCCAATGGTCTGGGTCAGAGTGTACCTGAGAGAAATAGCAATGATGGGGTATTTTCACACTCTCCAGAGCTCTAGAACTCGAGCCTCACCATTCGATACAGTTTAATAACCTATTTTAAAGAGGATCATATTACCCCTCCACTGGGGTATTCTTGGCGTATTCTTGGCCCCTTCAACAGGATTGCTATATTCACGAAAAGCTGAAAGCAATATAATCATGAAGGGTATAATAATAAACTGATGAATTTGCCAAGCTTTCCTTAGTCTTATATATAGGCCTTAGATTGCTTACAGTACCTGCTGTAACAAAGTAATCACCAATATAATTACTGGCCCAGTCTCTTTGCAGACGGGTAAGACTCCGTCGACGCGTGTCCCGGATATGATATTAAACAGTCTGATGGTGAGGCCCCAGTAATGCTCGAGCTTTGGGGAATGCAGAGTACTCCTTCATTGCCATCGCTCCAAGGTCCAGTCTGACCCGGAGTAGTAACACCTGATAGGGCCCTATCTATGGGTCAAATAGAACTAAACCATGTACTTACGTAAAACTTAATCGTTTGAAATAGAACTGTTTTCACATTTAACTGTGTACAAACAAAAAACTCTATTTATGCAAAACTGAATTGTTTGAAACGGAACTGTTTACATGTATAAAAATGGATTGGGCATTAAATAACCTACAATGGTTGATGTGCCATAAAACCAAACTAAACCAAACTAAATCAAACTTATCTTATTACTGAGCAGGTTCATTGCTGTATACTTATGTGATCTTGCAGAACAGGGGTTTTAAGCGTGGCTTTGAATTTACTAAGCTTCAATTACTCTGTCACACAAACTTCTGAATGCTACTCATTACAACTTAACTTTGGTGATCAAGCTAGAACTGGTATTTTAAGATTAACTTGTTAGTCAATAATCTGAAGATTTCTTGGTTAAAATCAAGTGTCCATCCATGCAAACCTGGGTACATATTAAAACATATTGGGATCTTCAAGACAAGGCAAATAGAATTACTTATTACCATCGACAAAATAATTATTCGCTTACCAATACCGTGTGTCATCAACGATGCCTAAGGGAAGAGAAAATATGAGAAGCGTAAATAATTCTTCACAAAGCAAAAGAAAAAAAAACCCAAACAATTTCTCTCACTCGATTTCACTCACCTACAAAACAGTCATTCTTAAAATGGCACTGATAATTTAATTCCAAAGACAAGCATAGACATTTTGGGATTCAGGCCTAAGGATGTGAAGTCATAATTTATGAAAATCGATTAGCTGATCGAAGCGAACTTGTCTGCAAGTGAGCGGCGTCGCGAAGAAAAGCAATTATTGTGTTTAGAATGAAAGAAGTGAAGAATTTTTTTAGATACGCGTCTTCCTTTCTTGTGGATGTATGGGTGCCTACCGAAGCACAATGAAAAATGAGTTTCTTTTGTACCGTGAGTTCGATCTTCACTGTTATTTGTTTGTTATTTTGCCCTGTCGGTGGCGCTCAGAGTACGATGACTGTATCCCCAGCAGAAAGGAAAGGAGTGTCCTGGATATGACTGAAAATTTATCTGACGTTGTGTCACTAATTTTGGAGATCTAGAGATTTTTGGTCTATTCCTTTATTGACATAACTCTTATTTCCAGATCCGGAATGACAATGCCTGTTAGAGTCTTATCTATGAAAGAAATAGATTTGTTTAAAGACCATCTATATTCAATAGAAGCGTTTATTAAAAAAAAAAACTCTAAAGAAAGAACTACACAAAAATATAAATGTGAACGTACCATGGATACGATTACCTAACCTCTAGGCATAATATTACCCTAGATGAATTGATATGCCTTTAAAATCAAAGAATCGGTCAATCAGTTCGTTTTTTTTATTGATTTAAGCCAAACTGAGTAAATATACTCGCTGAGTACACTTTTACTGTCACCTTGTGTCAAACTTGGCTTGCTTAATTTGATAATTATTCGTGTACCTGCCGTACGATTTTTATTTGACGCTCCACTGTTGTGGGCTCGGGTCTAACTAAATTAAATCTAACTTTCATTATTACGACCTTTACTTCTTTTATGCGAGTCAGCTCCCGCCAAATTACACAGAAAAATAAAAACAAAAGTAAAGATAACTCCTACAGCTTTAAAAATTGTTCCTTTCATAAATAAACTCGTTTCCCTCAAATCAAAGCTGTAGACAAAATTAAGCCATCACGTGACGTTTTTAAATCATAAACCTTTAAACTTCATATATACAATGTTACATCACATGCCATATTATTATTATTATTATTATTATTATTATTGTTCACTCATTAGAGCTTTTCACATCAGCAATAGCCGATGGTTTTTCACTGAAGTCTGAGTGACAGCAAGTCTCCTCAAGTCTCCAGGACTCTTCTTAGTATTCTTGCAGTTCTCAACAATGCTGTCGTTTGGATGGTCTCCACTCGTCCGCCAACCTCCAAGTCCTCTAGTCCCTTTAGTAATCCCTTAGTTACTGTTCCAAACGCACCTATTACAATTGGTATAATTATCACCAGCATGTTCCAGTTTTTTTTCAGTTCCCTAGCAAGGTAGAGGTATTTATCCTTCTTTTCACATTCTTTCTGTTTTATCCTGTGGTCTGCCGGGACAGCAAAGTCGACTATTTTGCAAGTTCTCTTTTTTTTTGTTGATTATTATTAAGTCTGGTCTTCTGACCGGGATTAGGTGATCCGTTTGTATATTAAAGTCCCATAGGAGTTTATGCGAGTCATTTTCTAGGACAGGTGCTGGGTTGTGCATATACCATTTGTTAGTATGGTCGAATCTAAATTTCTTACACATTTCCCAGTGAATCTCCTTACCGACCCAGTCGTGTCTGGCCTTATATTCCCGCTGTGCTAATTTGCTGCATTCGATTGATGGTTTCATCTCTGTCGCCACATAGCCTGCATTTGCTATTTTGTTGCGTCTTATCTATTCTCGCTTTGATATGATTCGTTCTTATGGCGTTGTCCTGTGCTGCTATTAGGAGAGATTCAGTTTCTCTCTTAAAGTTTTCTTTTCTTAGCCATGTCCAAGTTCTGTCGTGTGAGATATTGTTTATTAGTCGTTTAAAGCGCCCATAAAGTTGTTTTCCTTCCCATTTTTGTTTCCTAGTTACTGTAATTCTGTTGTTCATCGTGTTCTCAGTTTCGTGTCTGGTGGCTATAATGAGTCCTCCTTCGTGTTTTTGTATATAGTTTTCGAGTCGATGTATGGATGTGTCAATGCTGTCTTCAATGCTGGCAAGTCCTCTTCCTCCCTCTTTTCTAGATACATATAGTCTGTCAGCGTCGTCTCTGGGATGCAATGCCTTATGCATTGTCATTAGTTTTCTTGTCCTTTGTCCATTTGTTTAAGTTCCTCTCGGGTCCACTTGAGAAAGGGTCCGGAATATCTAACGAGAGGTACAGCCCAAGTATTTATTCTTTCGTTGAGGTTTCTGCTATTGAGTTTTGTCTCGAGTAGTTGTCTAGTTCTTCTGAGGTGTTATAGTCTATCGTCATATTGGAAAACAAACTTGTTTACTCAAACTTAGTAAATATTTTATCGCATCATATTTCAATATTCCTATTATATTGTTCATATTACATCAACTTAAAGCAATAAGAATTTCAATACAAAAAAAAGTCTCTTTTTACGCTATTGAATATGTGTCAGAAATACTATACTCTTTTTATGTGAGTTTTTTCGCACCATTGAAAAAAAAATACTTTTTGTCTGCTACTAAAGTAAATTATTCCCTTATTGACTCAATTTGGACCTCTGAATTCAAATCTATTGTCAGAATTTAGCCATCACATCAGATTTTTAAATTACATACATTTAAATGTTATAAGCAGAATGTCACATCACATTTCAAATTATATGGCCATTCATCACGCTGAAAAATAAACTTGATTACACAGACTCAGCAAGAATTTTATTTTACTTTTGTATTCACATCGCTTTTATCAGTTCTGAAAATAATAATAATTTCAATAAGAATTTTTTTTTACGTAATAGAACATATGCCCCCAATATATTCACCTGAAGTATTGGTCAAAAGTATTCAAAAGTGTTTGAGATATTTACTCTTGCAATCGTTTAGGGTGCTGTTCTCCCGCTTTAGAAACCTGCTGTATTCTTCCATCATATTTGGATTGAAGTTTCCTTGATATTTAGTTTCCATCATGGAAATATTTGGGGGAATCTTTCTTCATGTTCATCACTTATCTTGCCCGGATTAGGTGATGAAAATCGTGATGAGAATGTAAGAAGTTATCTCCTAAAATGAATTCGGTCACCTGAATGTTAAACTACATGTATTATATGGTCTCTCATCACATTGGAAAACAAATTTGATTTGTGGGTCGTATCCGCAGCGTAGTAGCTAAAGTGCTCTACTGCTGCCTCGAAGATAGCGAGTTCGAACTCTAATCACTCTCTTACGTTCAATTTCCGACTAATTCTCTTTGGAAAAAGGCATGAACCTACTTATTCTTCTCACTATTGGTTAAATAGTATCACTGTGGTTCTTGTACAAGGATGTTTTTAGCATTAAATTACTCACGAAAGTTGATATGCCATTGAATAAAGAAATCAAAACAAACCAAACTTGATAGCTCAGTACCTTGACTCAGCAACCAAAAATAGTCACGTGACCTGCAGCACTCCACTTGGATCCTTACAGGGCTAGACGTGTAGTCGGAGAAGCCTGATCCGATCAATCGGCTGGTCAAGCTCTTGCACCTTTATGATTATCCTTCCATATTCTTCAAATTGCTCTAGTGATAAACAAGTATCCAACCCTATTATATCTAAAAGGCGCTAAAAGGCGATGGCTGTGATCCGTTGCGCTGAGATAGCAATAACCAAACCAACTGATTGATATCAAATTAGATAAGTCTATTTGATAAATAAAATCTAAATAGCAATACTTGAAACCACTAAACTGTGTGCAAACAAATCTTTAATATTAAATTAGATAGGACTACTTGATAAATAAAATTTAAATAGCAATACTCGAAACTACTATACTGTGTGCAAACAAATCTTTAATATTAAATTAGATAGGATTACTTGATAAATAAATTTTAAATAGCAATACTTGAAACCACTAAACTGTGTGCAAACAAATCTTTAATATTAAATTAGATAGGACTACTTGATAAATAAATTTTAAATAGCAATACTTGAAACCACTAAACTGTGTGCAAACAAATCTTTAATATTAAATTAGATAGGACTACTTAATAAATAAAATTTAAACCGCAATACTTGAAACCACTAAACTGTGTGCAAACAAATGAGCTCTAACTCGTTTAGAAATAGTTACCAACACGTTATTCGCTTACAAATGATATATATCTAAAAATAAGATTGGGCATCAAATATCCATTAAGGGTTGATATGTCATAAAACCAAATGGCCTAGCGTAACCAACTAACTTATTAAATGTTTTATCATATCATTGTCTCATTATGGCATCAGTAATCTAATCGTCCATCATATTTGAGTTGAAACTCCTTTGATATCTAGTTTCTCTCGCCGAATTATCTTGGTGGTATCTTCTTCGATATTCATCAAAACTCGAGATGGGTATTTAAGAAGCTAATTTTAAGATACATTCTACAACTCATTTGCAAATAGACTTGCATGCTATTAACTCATTTAAAATAAATTTCTGCTTTATGGTTCCTTAAGAAGATCCGTACACCTAATACAAATGCTTTTCAGACTTCAGCCTCGAGTTGGTTGAGTTCAGTTTTAAATTCACTATCACACATCAATGAATACGTCTATTTTGAGCTTAGTATCAGTTTTTTTCACCAATTTTTTTCTCTGAGATACAGGAAGCAATTATCATCATGATTTATTTATTTGGCTTTCATAAGCGCCTCTAAACAGCAAGACGTTGCAAAATATATTACAATTCAAGAGTTTAATTCAAACGGTTGATTGGTTAGTGGGTTGGTTGTATTTATGGCATGTCAACCCTTGTTATTTATATTCTGCCAAATCCAGTTTACATATGTACAGGGTAGGTTAAAATAGATACAACCCGTTAATATCATCATAATCTTGTCGTGCCATCAGCACAGACATCCTTGACCCATTTTCGCCACCCCTCCCTATCGTTCATCCCTTCCGGTAGGTCACCACGGCTACACTCCGTATCCTCATAGAGCTGCTGTATGTAGGTTCGAGCTGGCCGCCATGCTTTTACACGGCCATGTGAAGGGGTCCACATCAGTACATCACTTATGAGTTCGTCCTTACTTCTCCAGCAGTGTCATGCACTTCTGATTCGTCTAACATGGATAGTTTTCGTGATGGTTGGTAGGTGGCTGTACAGCTGCTGCTTTGTGGGGTGTTGCCTCCAGGACTTGTTCAATATTGCTCGCAGCATTCTTGTGTAGTTGCCGTCAAGCTTTTTCTCCAGCCTGAACGGCTGGAGAAAAAGCTTGACGGCAACTACTAAGCGTCCTTGTAGTGCATCTATATAACAGTATCGACACGATCGCTGCTTGGAAGAAACTACTTTTCATTTTATCGGTCAGGTCTAACTTCCATATGACCGATAGTATATTGATAGCTGTCCATACCTTTGTTAGTCGCGTGTCGATGTTTGTCTTGGTCGATGAGACACTCCATTAAATCAATGTTTTTTTAATTGTTATTATATCAGCTTCCAAGACATGCAACCTTTTTTTTTAGTTTCTTGTCTCAGTAATAAATCATTATCCTATTAACAGGTTGCGTTTGTTTTGAGACAGTTTTGAATAATTTTATCTCCAAATAAGTAGTGATGCAAAATATTTTTCTCTCTTGTTCAATGCATTGTGATCGAGGATTAATAGTTGTTATAGTATACTATTTTAAATTTCCAAAAGAAAAACAACCACATTATTACTAGTAGAGTTATTAGCAGTCACATGGGTCCCATTTATATTGAGACATTCTATAATATATCAAATATATATGATTTGTTAAGAAATACGTAGGAAACGTTTTTAAGTAAGTCTTAGATCATTTGTTTGCACATAGTTAAATGGTTTCAAGTATTGCTATGTAATACTAATAATCCAATTTAACATCAGTCATTTGTTTGCACAGAGTTAAATGATTTAGAGTATAGTAAATGATTAAATAGTTATGTTTGACCCATAGATGAAACCCTAACAGGTAGTACCACCACCCAAGGTCAGAATGGACCTGGGAGTAATTGCATTGAAGTAATCCATATCCACCAAAGCTCCAGGAGTGGTAGCTCACAATCAGATGCTTTTGTGTCATATCCAAGACACTTGTTGAGGTGAGGGGTCTTACTTCTCTGCGGACATGCAGTCGGTGTACTATAGAACTGGACTAGCTACATTCAATGTCAATGTATTATATATAATATTATATATATGATATCTTATATCTAATATTTTATATATAATATTATATATATGATATCTTATATCTAATATTTTATATATAATATTATATATATGATATCTTATATCTAATATTTTATATATAATCATAATTATATTATATCATTAGATGCCCTAAAATGCATTTGAAAGTTTTCATATTAAATTTGTATTTGCCCAACCACTCCGCACCGAGCAGGATGCGACACAAGGCAATTTTTACGCGAAATGCACCTGGTTTGCATTTAGAGTACTCCCTTTCCTAGACTAGTAGCCATAAGAAGGTTAAAGAGTCAATCTGCCCAAATGTTTACTCATAAATAAGATTAGATGGATTTTAGCGCCAAATGAAAAGCAATCAACCTAGTGCTGGATTTGAACTCGGGTCACTGGATCCATTTCGAACGACGATAATCGTTACGCTAGAATTACATTTGTATTAAGTTAAGTATCCAATTAAGTTAAGCTAACACCAGGTCATCTTGTATAATTGGATCCACAGAATCCAGGCCTGCCGGCAATATTCTGATTACGGATGTGAAATAAGCATCCACCATTTAGTTTTTCGCCTGCAGCAGCGAACTAGTTTTATAGATGAGGAGGCATTGAAAAGTTCTTGGACCAACCAATCCGGAAAGGAGAATCACCGTGGTGTAGTGGCAAACGTGTTCGACTGCCTCATCGTCGTAAGCAAGTTCATTAAGCAAAGAAACCAAATTAAATTAAGGCAAACCAAGAAGGGAATTTAAAAAGCAAAAAATGGTTAAAGAAACTGAAGAAAACCTGTTTGGCTTCTTTGTTTAATGGCATATGAAACTTCGCAGGTTATTTAATGCTAAAGCAATACTTATAGAACGGCATTTATACAATTTTGCACATAGCTGGAAAATACAGGCTTTTCCAAGGGCATTAGACCGAAAATGAATGTTTTAGTGCGACTGGAGTTCGAACTTACTCACTTTGCAGTCTAGCACTTTTGTCACTTCGTCACGGGGTCAACCCTGAAATCTTCTCCTAACTGTGATGAACTGTAGGATGAATATATGGGACAATATACAGAGTTTATGGCACTTGGTTAGGCCTAGAACTTTTCCGCACCAACACGTACATAATTAATTTAAAAAATGCATAAAATCCATAATCTATGTTTCATTTGATAAGTTTATATATTGATTCTTGCAAAATGACAGAGAAGGCGCCTGTGGCGCAGTGGTTATCGTCGAAGGAAATGGATACCGCGAATTGAGTTCAACTCCTGGAGGACGCTGTTTACATTTCACATAAGGCTAAGATTCTTGGGAAAAGTATGAATCCAATTATTCTCTCTCTCTCTCTAGCTAAGGATTAATAGTGGGACAGACTGTTCTTTAGCCTTGGTTTGGCAACCAGTCTAGGAGAAGGAAAACTCTGAATTTCAACCTGCTAAACTCCACTTTAAAACTGACTTTGTGTCACATCCAACTTGTGCGGAAGGGTTGGTAAATTTGTACAAGCAAAATAACATTATTATTCTTTCATCGATCAATACTTCTGCTTAGGATCAGAGCATAGTATCTGTACTCTCTCTGATCAAAGTGTCACTATAGATAGATAGATAGATAGATAGATAGATAGATAGATAGATATTTACTAAGCTTTGTTTCGTTTGGCACAGGACAAGTATTACGGGTCCCTAAAAGAAGCAAACTCACTACCAATAGTCAACTTGGCAAACTTGCAAACCATTACATCACCCAAGTTGCCAAGATCAATAACCATTTATTTAGTTTCACACAAAGCCAGTAGTATGGGCCCTAAAGAATCAAACTCACTACCAATAGTTTGCTTGAAAAATTTGCAAAGGACTACTTCAAGTGAGGTGTGTAGATAGATATGAACTCACTTAGGCAGATAAGTGAGAGTGATTCCTCTTATGACTATTTTCACAAAATGCGTGCAGATATTGACACGAACATTGTGTACGTATAAAAAAAAAGTGGATCTGCGGCGTTCGTATTAGCTTTCTATTTGCGGAGGATCGAGGTGTAGTGACTTTGTTCGAAAATAGCCCACCTGATTATTGATCTATAACAGATAGACCCTAATTACACAGGTACATACATAAGGTAATGTATACTAATAGGTATTGACAATTGGATTATATCTAACCACTTCTTGTTTAACCCTTTCAGAAACGATTAGTCTGCTCTTCTAAAAATATCATTTCGTTCCGCAGTTTCCCGCTGAAGAAAAACCTGTTGAATTAGACGCCATGACATCGAGACAATTTTTACGTTATACTGAAGAACAGCATCGACCATGAATAAAATCAAAGATACCAGGATTTTATCAAATCTAGCAGAACAAACAGAAATACGTCCTACATTTTAAAATGTCACCTGTATGGTGCAAGTAAACTAAGACAAATGGTAATGGTAGCCCCATCTAACTAGTGACTTATCGTTCTTTTTGGACACGATCAGTAACGATATGGTTTGGACCGGTGCACATCGTGTATTTGCTGTTGAAACGTGTTTTTTTCTTTTTAGACAGGTGAATTTGTAATTGCTCTGCAGAAAGCTTTTTGTTGGTTGGTTGTGGTTTATGAGATATCAAACTTTGTTTAAACATGTTTATTAAATAGTCATGATTTGTAAACAAAGTGTTTGTAGGTAACAATTTTAAACGAGCCAGAGCTCATTTGTTAGCATAGCGTTAAGTGGTTTCAAGTATTGCTATTTAACACAAGTAATTTTATTTATCATTACTCATTCGTTTGCACAGTTAAATGGTTCGGTTTGTTTTTTGTTTTGTTTTGGTTTGGTATGGTTTTATAGCATACCAACGGTTAGGTATCACCCACCTTTTCCCACACAATAAACTAGTCCATCTGCCATATATAGCAGTAGCTACTAATACCAAGGCAGACTAGAAGGCGATGAGCAGTTTCTTATAAGAATAGTATTAGAGCGTTGGAGACTGGAGATCGCACTAGATCACCTTACTTGCTTCCGTAATAACGGAAGCCAATACTATCGTTGGACTATATCTTTATTCTGCATTCACTAATCCTATGTTCTTGTCTACTAATAGTCTCTCTATTGTATATACTTTTTCCTGAGAATATATCTCTATTTCCTCTCACATCGTGGTTTGTCCTTTATTTAATATTACGAGTACGCAGTTTGAATACCAAAACAGTTCTAGTTTAAACAATTCAGTTTAGCATAAGTACACACTTTAAATTTCAAAGACAGTTCTATTTCAAACAATTCAGTTTAGTATAAGTACACAATTTAGTCCTGTTTGATCCATAGATAGGACCCTATCAGGTGCTACCACTCCGAGCCAGAGTGAACTTAGGAGCGATGGCAATAAAGGGGTACTCCACATTCCTTACGCTCCAGCATTATTGAAGCCTCACCTTCAGATTGTTTAGTGTCATATCAAGACACTAGTTGGGAGAGTCTTACCCATCTGCAGAGATGTAGTCGGTGTTTTCTTCAGCCCTAGCCGACTGGTCCATAAATGGTTTGGAGTAATGCTATGTAATACTAATAATTCTATTTAACATCAGTAATTTGTTTGCAAAGTTAAATGGTTTCCCGTAGAGTAAATAATTAAATATTTCTATCTGAATTCTACATAGGACTCTAATAGGCACAACCACTCTGATTCAGTGTAAACCTAATAGTTGTGACCATGAAGAGGTACTCCACATTCCCCAAAGCATCAGATGGCGTTTCGTATTCATTTCATGTTACGTCTAAATGATGCTCTTCCTGATAGAATTTTCAACGCAAGTTTCTATAAATATGAACATACAACGTAAGCGATTATCTAACCTGTAGGTAATAAACCGTAGACGTGCTGATATAGAGTTGAAATAAATCAGTCAAATATAGAAAAGATATCGGTGGTTCTAATGACTGTAGAATTACACAGATTTTTTGGCTTAATGGCATATTAACCATTGTGGGTTACTTTATGTCAAAGCAAAACTTCCAGAAGAACAGCCGTGATAGTATTTAGCCTATAGCTAAAGGGATAAATGTAAAATAATTTGGGTGATTAATTACATTAATTATTTTATCAATTATTAGGTAAAATTGTAAGTATTTTGAATGTAAGTATAGTTCCTCGCGAAGGTCAAACTCGTGCACAGGTGGCGGCCAGGTTTAACTCTTCTGGTTAAAATAACGTTAAGGAAGACAGAATATGGATTATGAACAAACCAAGGCTTGAAAATCGGCGTGTGGAAATAGGAGTTTGTGACACATGTGATGATTTTAGAAAGTATGATACAATAAGTAATTAAATTTGGGAATATATAAAAATAAGATAATTTGAAAATGAAGACAGTTGAGTTTTGAAACCCGAAGAGAGAAGTTGGGGTGAGACATCGGTACGAATCGGTGAAAGACAGGATGATGAGGTGGCTGCTAAAAAAATTTGAAAAGATAAAATCTGCAATATAAAAGAATTTTAGAGAGAATGTAATCTAATATGAAGTAATGACACTAAAGCCAAGTTTAGTATTTAACTGGGTGATGTTTTTAGGGGGCTTTAGTGTATAATACTAAACGGTAAGTTCAAACGGTAAGTTCCGCAGTTTTCTTGTTCGAATACTGATTCGAAAAGATAACATAGACAATAAAAATTCTAAAAGGAAATTTTATAGAAAGGAAACAAGAGAAGTGTTAAAAATTTTAGTGCAATTTGCCAGAACTTATCTGAGAGAGTGTCTGGGAAACAAAGTTCTTTTGAATTTGAGTATTTTTCTTTTCTTTTTAGTTTTGTCGCAATGTTTCAGTTTTCATTTGATTTCGAGTCTTCTTTAAGGTTCTTATAAGCAGAATTCTCAGTTGAATTTTCTTTCAGTTGTTTAACTTGGTAGAATTTCAGTGGTTGATTTTCGTTTAATCTTACTTCTATTTCTTGGGAAGCTTCTTGCTTTTTTCAATTATTTAAATTATTTATCGGCTATTCAAGAACCGAGTGACGAAACCTTTCTGTTGGCTATTTTTTCCTGCTTTCCAGTTTGGTCCTAGAATTCGTTCTTTCGTTTGATTTTGGTTTTATTTCTTGGGAAGCTTCTTGTCTGTTTAAAATATTTATCAGCTATTCAAGAAGCGAGTGACGAAACCCATCTGTCTTTCATTTTTTTCCCCGAATTCGTACTGAGGATCCCAAAAGTAGTTCTCGACAAATAGTGGGAGGTAGCTTTTTGGTGCCGTATTGTCTGGGATTACTTTTCCACTCGGGCCAAATCAAGTGCCGCACGTGGTCGGTTTGATTTTTTCTTAGAAATAATCTTTTACACTGCAAAGGAGATACGTTGATAAACCCTTATAAGGTCTTCCTCTCTCCCTCATGTTTGCGTCGGACTGCTATGAAATTGTACCAGTCTGAATAAAGATTTTTCGTATGTGAATAACAAGAGTCGCCTATTGTTATTTTGAATTTTAATATTCAAAATTATACAGTTTATACATTTCCCTCTTCCCGGGGATATTAGTCCAAAAGTTAACGTCATAGCGCGACTGGAGTTTGAATTCGTTTACTTGAAGGGCGCAGTTCAGCCATTACACCACAGGGACTCACCAATAATGTTTTTTTAAAATCAGAAGATTTGTTCTATCCTACGATATTATTGTGCGCACCCTCTCAGTTGGACTTTCCGTAGAAATAGATATGATGCATTACTTTTGGATCGCCTCTCCGCAGTATATTAACACAAATACATTTTGTTAGATTTTCTAGAACTTGTTTTCTTATATATTGCTTCCTCTTATTCTTTCTGCCCTGAAGCATTTGGCTGAAGATCTTTAAGTGCAAACTGATCACCCAGTAACCTAAGGAAACAAGATGAAAAGTTAACAAGACAGTGATTGAAAGAGAAGAATAAAATTTGTCATCAAGAGAAAAAGAAAAAAAAAGGATTTTCTTCTTGTCACGTATGAATAATTGCCTCTAAAGATACTTTCACAAACTCCATTAGCTTAACGCACTTCCCAGACAGTGTTTTCCTTCGGCATTTCTGTTTCTCTCTCTAAAAAGAGATAAGAATAAAAAAAGAATAAAACAAAATAACTAAAAAATACAAATACAAAAAACTAATAAAGAATAGATGCAAGTGACTTTCTTCTTCTTATGCGTCTTTCGCAGACAGTCAACACTTGAAGATAACAATGTCAGAGTTGCAGGCTTTGCCAGCCTCAGAAAACTCTTAGCCCAGTCGGCTGGTGGGGCGGGGACTGTAGAAACACCGACTGTATCTATGCTGAGGGATAAGACCCCAGCAAGTTTCCTGGATATGACATTAAACAATCTAACGACTAGGCTACAGCATTGGATATTTGGGAAATGTGGAGTACCCTTTCATTGTCACTGCTGCCATGTCCACTCTGAACTGGAGTGGTAGCACCTGATAGGGCCCTATTTATGAAACGTTATGCAAACGAGTGAGCAATGTTGAATAGAACCATTCGTGTTAAATAACCATACTTGAAACTTTAATTGTGGGCCTAAATCGAATTATTGGTATTATATTGCAATACTTGGAACAATTTGACGGTAGTAAATTGAAGTAAATTAAATTCTTGGAACCTTTTAACTGTTTGCAAAAATGAGCTCAGGCTTTTTAAAAAAATGTTATCTAAATAATGTGTTTATAAATTATATACTTAATATATATATGTAAATAGGATTTGGCATTAAATAACCAACAGTGGTTGAAATGCCATAAAACCTAACCCAACCTAGCCATAAGAAAACTCATAAGTAGTGGCCTTTTTTTTAAAATTTTATACTCTGATTTTAAAACATATAAAAATAGCTGAGTATTCATACACAACAATCTCATAGTCGACCAACATATTAGAGTGTTCGGAAAATATTACATTATACCAAAATTGGACAGTATTTTCCGAACTATGTTCCGAGTTATGTCGTTGCAACATCTCAATGAAATGCAATCAGGGATGATGATTAGCGAAACAAAAAAAAATTGCTGCTAATTCCACGCTTCACAACCCTTTTTACCGGCGTCAAACGGTTTCATTTAACCCATAGATATGTAATCTCGGCTATTTCATCACTTGTGCTCCTGCAGTGAAGTCAATTTTACATTTCTGATTAAAATTCTGATAAAATTTCGAGTTCAGATT